>CM070095.1:22687364-22744864 GCA_036178185.1 Liparis tanakae | reverse complement strand
ATACACTTATACATACACACGTGAACACACACACATACACGTATAGATACCCATACACACACATCCACCTACACACACATCCACCTACACACACACACACACATCCACCTACACACACACACACACACACACACACACACACACATCCACCTACACACACACACACAGATACACACACACACATAGATACACACACACACAGCTTTATTCAGCTCTATAGCATTTAAAATGTAGAGTAGATTACAGAGTGCACAAGTGTGTGTGTGTGTGTGTGTGGGGGGGGCAGTCGTTAACATGATAGTCCGTCACTGTGTTAGTGCATGTGTGTGTGTTAGTGCCCGTATGTGCGTTATAGCCCGTGTGTGTGTTAGTGCCCGTGTGTGTGTTAGTGCCCGTGTGTGTGTTAGTGCCCGTGTGTGTGTGTGTGTTAGTGCATGTGTGTGTGTTAGTGCCCGTGTGTGTGTTAGTGCCCGTGTGTGTGTTAGTGCCCATGTGTGTGTTAGTGCACGTGTGTGTGTGTTAGTGCATGTGTGTGTGTGCGTGTGTTAGTGCATGTGTGTGTGTCTGTGTGTTAGTGCCCGTGTGTGTTAGTGCCCGTGTGTGTGTTAGTGCCCGTGTGTGTGTTAGTGCACGTGTGTGTGTGTTAGTGCACGTGTGTGTGTGTTACAGCCCGTGTGTGTGTTAGTGCCCGTGTGTGTGTTAGTGCACGTGTGTGTGTGTTAGTGCACGTGTGTGTGTGTGCGTGTTACAGCCCGTGTGTGTGTTAGTGCCGTGTCTCCCCCAGAGGGAGTTCCTCCCCTGACGGCCGGCTCTTCTCTCTGCAGCTCGTGAACTCGTCTTCCTCACTTGTCTTCCTCACAACACTAACTTTTATCTCCTGTCCTCCTCTCACTGCAGTAAAATGACCATTATTCTTCCCCATGAGCGTCTCTCTCTCCCCCTCGCTGTGTGTGAGTATGCGCGTGTGTGTGTGTGTGTGTGTGTGTGTGTGTGTGTGTGCCTCTGTATGCGTGAGCAGCCCTCATCCATTCATCAGGGTGTCACCTGTAATGGCTGCTAAATTAACCATGTGTTTGGAGGGAGCAGAGCTGGCGCGATAAATCTCTCTGGAGCAGGATGCGGTCCACTCCCCGCCTCCTTTACCGCGACCTCTCCCCGCTGCGTGTGTGTGTGTGCGTCTGTTTGCGTGTGTGTGTGTGTGTGTGTGTGTGTGGGGGTCATCTGCTAACCGGGGCCCTCGGACGTCGTCACTATAGAAAACATTGCAGCGTGTCATCGATGGTCAACGGGTCGACTTCAAAAGCTTTCTGCTTCGCAAATTAATAACAATAAAGACTAAAAAAAAAAGTATATTAAAACGGTGTCTTTTCTAATGCCTGAGGATGTCGCTAATTAACTACATTTGCAGTCAAGTTTGCCCTTTTCACCCCTTTTGGATCACACACACACACATATTATGGACCTAATTAATAATAAATGCTATTTTTGCATCGTTCTTCTTCTCTTCATTGAAAGACAAATATGGCCGGTGCATTTTATATGTTGGTATCATCTGATTTAAATAAATAATATCATGACATCCATCAAATAAAGGGTGTTTAAGATATTTTGAGGTTCTTCTACTTCATTCCAGTGTTTCTATTTGCTGCTCTATACTTTATATTTCTACTTTACAACTCCTCTACTTTTACACAACTCATACATTTTGAGGTGCTTCTGTTCGGGAAGTTCAATTTGCAAAATCAATTTGTCCTGCAGCTTGACAACGTAATAAAGTTACATTTGTGTCTTTTCTAATGTTTTTTCTGAGACTGTGGCTGTTTAACCGGACTGAGGCCGGTGGCTCTGGAGGAATTATAAAGTACATCTGAGGTCATGAAGTGAAAATGGCTTTTTTCACCCATATTGTGGACCTAATTAATAATAAATGCAATTTTTGCATCGTTCTTCTTCTCTTCCTTGAAAGCCAAATACGGCCGGTGCTTTTTATATGCTGGTATCATCTCATTTAAATAAATAATATCATGACATACCTCAAATAAAAGAGGTTTAAGACACTTTGAGGTACTTCTACTTCATTCCAGTGTTTCTATTTGCTGCTCTATGCTTTATATTTCTACACAACTCAGACATTTGAGGTGCTTCTGGTTCAATTTGAAAAAATCAATTAGTCCTTAACATGACAAAGTAATACAGTTAAATGTGTGTCTTTTTGACTGTGGCTAGGTAACCATCTCTAGACTGGGACAAAGTACATTTGAGGTCAAGATGAAGTGAAAATTGCCTTTTTCGCTCATATTGTGGGCCTAATTACTGTAATAATAAATGCTATTTTTACATCGTTCTTCTTCTGTTCTTTTAAAGCCAAATATGGCCAGAGCTTTTTCGTATATCACAACATCCATTAAATAAAAGAGGTTTAAGACATTTAGAGATGCTTCTACTTCATTCCAGTGTTTCTATTTGCTGCTCTATACTTTATATATATTTATTCTACCAAACACACACAACACACACAGCTCAGAGGGCTATTGTGTACTTTTTAACTGCACTCCATTAATTTGAAACATTTAGTCGCTATTTACTTTGCAAAGTCAGATTAACACAAAATACAGACAACAAATCAATTACCGTGCATTATCATGGATAATGCATCATAATTGTATTAAGCTTTAATTGATCCCTTCGTGGAAGTTACATCCCCGACAGAATACCGAGTAATTAAAATCATCTCCACCTTTTTCCAGCTGCAACGTTAATGTGACGAACGCCGTAATGCATCGATAATTACACATTTATATAATATTCATTATTCTGAAATGGGACATTCTGCATAACGAATACTTTGACTTTTGGCTCTTTAAGCATATATATATATATATATATATATATATATATATATATATTATTATGGTGCTTAAAACTTTTCTAATTCTACTCAAGTAAAATTTTGAATACCTAATCGCATCAATTTGCACTAATCATTATTTTTATACTCACACTAGATCCCCACGGCTATGGCACAAGGGGTTTGGATCATTGTTACACACACACACACACACACACACACACACACACACACACACACACACACACACACACACACACACACACACACACATCTTCTTCAATGGCATATTGGAGCATTATTTTGTGACATCACAAGTTTGGAGGTTAGCAGCCGTCCCCTCATCCTCCATCCCCTCTTCCTCCACCCTCTCATCCTCCATCCCCTCATCCTCCATCCCCTCTTCTTCCATTCCCTCATCCTCCATCCCCTCTTCTTCCATCCTCTCATTCTCCATCCCCTTGTCCTTCATCCCCTCTTTCTCCATCCCTTCTTCGTCCATCCCCTCTTCCTCCATCCTCTCGTCCTCTGTCCCCTTGTCCTTCATCCCCTCGTCCTTCACAACCTCATCCTCAATCCCCTCATCCTCAATCCTCTTATCTTCCATCCCCATTTCCTCAAATGTTTTTGGGCATTTCATAGAAACTGATGATGTAATCTTGAAAGTTTCTCCAGCTGCAGCATCTTCTTCATCGTCAGCCGCAGGTGGAAGTTTTTAAAAAGCGACTGTCTTGGACACGAAAGAAGAGCGAAGAGGAGAGAGAATGTTGGATTTAGAGGCATTTAAGAGTCCTCTACGGAGAATAGAGAAAGAACAAATGGAATGGTGAAATAAAGAAAATAAATAAAGAACAGACAAAATGAGGGGAACCAAAGAACAGATGAAAGATGTCTGCCTCCTCTCTGATATAACGTGTGAAAACATCGTCTCTCTCCAGACGTCGTGACCGCGTCGCTCAGGATAATCCGTGTTGGACGTTGTTCTCGGCGCCTCCGCTCAGGAAGCTTGAAAGGAAACGCGTCCTACGTGGAGCGGCTCAGATCTGAGCGCCGCCTCCTCCTCCCTTGAAGTAGCATCAACCGTACGGATTAAATCGTGGACGCCGCGTCTCGATGTGACGATAGATCCTCGACGACGGATCGTCGTGTATCTGGCGGTCGGACGACGACTTTGGGACACGGAGACGCCGCCGAGGCGCCGGGGCGCTCCTGATGCTCAGAATAATGTTTAAACGCTCTGAGACCGAAGAGACGAAAGAAAAGAAACGACTTCAAAGGTTTGAACCGTAAAGATTCATGTTCTGGGGCGGGAGGCCTCAGGAAAGAAAGGAGGATGAGGGGACGAAGGACGAGGGGATGGAGGGTGAGGGGATGGAGGATGAGGAGACGGAGGATGAGGGGACGGAGGATGAGGGGACGGAGGATGAGGGGATGGAGGATGAGAGGGTGGAGGAAGAGGGGATGGAGGAAGAGGGGATGGAGGATGAGGGGATGGAGGATGAGAGGGTGGGGGAAGAGGGGATGGAGGATGAGGGGACGGAGGATGAGGGGATGGAGGATGAGAGGGTGGAGGAAGAGGGGATGGAGGATGAGGGGATGGAGGATGAGAGGGTGGGGGAAGAGGGGATGGAGGATGAGGAGATGGAGGATGAGAGGGTGGAGGAAGAGGGGATGGAGGAAGAGGGGATGGAGGATGAGGGGATGGAGGATGAGAGGGTGGGGGAAGAGGGGATGGATGATGAGGAGACGGAGGATGAGGGGATGGAGGATGAGGAGACGGAGGATGAGGAGATGGAGGATGAGGGGATGGAGGATGAGAGGGTGGGGGAAGAGGGGATGGAGGATGAGGGGACGGAGGATGAGGGGACGGAGGATGAGGGGATGGAGGATGAGGAGACGGAGGATGAGGAGACAGAGGATGAGGGGATGGAGGATGAGGAGACGGAGGATAAGGAGACGGAGGATGAGGGGATGGAGGATGAGGGGATGGACGATGAGGAGACGGAGGATGAGGGGATGGAGGAAGAGGGGATGGAGGATGAGGAGATGGAGGATGAGGAGACGGAGGATGAGGGGATGGAGGATGAGGAGATGGAGGATGAGGAGACGGAGGATGAGGGGATGGAGGATGAGGAGATGGAGGATAAGGAGATGGAGGAAGAGGGGTTGGAGGATGAGGAGATGGAGGATGAGGAGACGGAGGATGAGGAGATGGAGGATGAGGGGATGGAGGAATGGAGGATGAGGAGACGAAGGACAAGGGACGGAGGACAATGGGATGGAGGATGAGGGGATGAAGGATAAGGAGACAAAGGACAATGGGACGAAGGACGAGGGGATGCAAGATGAAGGGATGGAGAAAGAGGGGACGGACGCCGAGGGGATGGACAATAGGGGGATAAAGGAAGAGGGGATGGACAATAGGGGGATAAAGGAAGAGGGGATGGACAATGAGGGGATGGAGGATGAGGGGATGGAGGATGAGGACAATAGGGGGAAAAAGGATGGGAGGGGATACAAAAGAGAAATAAATGGCATCCAGGTTTTGCTCCGTCATGATTCTTCGGGGCAGCTGGCCTCAGAAAACCGGATCAGAGAGAAGAAGCAGGATGAGAAGCGACTGTTCCTGCAACAGAGGAAACCACAACAAAGGAGGCAGCACCCCAGGGTGCAGATTGATCCTATCAGCTGCTACATGGACAGTGACCTGCGGGGGGCGAGAGAGCTTATCTCGGCTCTCGCTCTCTATCTCCCCACCGCGTTGATCGCCCCGCTGGAGGAAGAGCCGGCCGCACGGAGAGATGGATGGAACCGCAGCCAGTGGATAGAGGGGGGGAGAGAGGGATGGAAAGAAGGGTGAGGGAGCTTCAAGGGGAGGGAGAGAGAGAGAGAGAGAGAGAGAGAGAGAGTGGGTGAATTAGATAGAGGTGCGGAGCGACGGCGTCTTTAGGAACGGAGAGAGAGGTAGAGGGGACGGAGTGGTGGAGCGTCGGAGGTGGAGAGAACTCCCCCCCCCCCCCCCAGGCAGAGTTATCGGCTCCATCGGCAGATGGGAGGGAGGGAGGAACCAGAGGGACATCTGGAGAGATGGGGAGATAAAAAGCCAGAGAGAGAGAGAGAGAGAGAAAGAGAGAGAGAGAGAGAGTGGACACTGGCCAGGAAAAAAAAACAAAAAGAAAAATGAAAGATGGAAGAACGGTGGCGGCGTGGAGGAGGGAAAGGGGTGGAGGACAGGAGCCAGACGCCGACAGAGGGGAGGATGATAAAGTGTTCAGGTAAAAAGGGCTAATGCGTTCACTGCAGGGGGGGGGGGGTCAACACGGATGGAGGGGACGGAGGACGAGGGGATGGAGGATGAGGGGATGGAGGATGAGGGGATGGAAGATATGGGGATGGAAGATGAGGGGATGGAGGAAGAGGAAATGAAGGATGAGGGGATGAAGGATGAGGGGATGGAGGAAGAGGGGATGGAAGATATGGGGATGGAAGATGAGGGGATGGAGGAAGAGGAAATGAAGGATGAGGGGATGAAGGATGAGGGGATGGAGGAAGAGGGGATGGAGGAAGAGGGGATGAAGGATGAGGGGATGGAAGTTGAACGGACGGAGGATGAGGGGATGGAGAAAGAGGAGATGGAGGATGAGGGGATGAGGGGATGGAAGTTGAAGGGATGGAGGATGAGGGGATGGAGGAAGAGGAAATGAAGGATGAGGGGATGGAAGATATTGGGATGGAAGATGAGGGGATGGAGGAAGAGGAAATGAAGGATGAGGGGGTGGAGGAAGAGGGGATGAAGGATGAGGGGATGGAAGATATGGGAATGGAAGATGAGGGGATGGAGGAAGAGGAAATGAAGGATGAGGGGATGGAGGAAGAGGGGATGAAGGATGAGGGGATGGAAGATATGGGGATGGAAGATGAGGGGATGGAGGAAGAGGAAATGAAGGATGAGGGGATGAAGGATGAGGGGATGGAGGATGAGGGGATGAAGGATGAGGGGATGGAGGATGAGGGGATGAAGGATGAGGGGATGGAAGATATGGGGATGGAAGATGAGGGGATGGAGGAAGAGGAAATGAAGGATGAGGGGATGGAGGATGAGGATGGAAGATATGGGGATGGAAGATGAGGGGATGGAGGAAGAGGAAATGGAGGGATGGATGAAGGAGGAGGGGATGGAGGAGGAGGGGATGAAGGATGAGGGGATGGAGGATGAGGGGATGAAGGATGAGGGGATGGAGGAAGAGGAAATGAAGGATGAGGGGATGGAGGATGAGGGGATGAAGGATGAGGGGATGGAGGAAGAGGAAATGAAGGATGAGGGGATGGAGGATGAGGGGATGAAGGATGAGGGGATGGAGGATGAGGGGATGGAGGAAGAGTGGATGGAGGAAGAGGGGATGAAGGATGAGGGGATGGAAGTTGAACGGACGGAGGATGAGGGGATGGAGAAAGAGTAGATGGAGGATGAGGGGATGAGGGGATGGAAGTTGAAGGGATGGAGGATGAGGGGATGGAGGAAGAGGAAATGAAGGATGAGGGGATGGAAGATATTGGGATGGAAGATGAGGGGATGGAGGAAGAGGAAATGAAGGATGAGGGGATGGAGGAAGAGGGGATGAAGGATGAGGGGATGGAAGATATGGGGATGGAAGATGAGGCGATGGAGGAAGAGGAAATGAAGGATGAGGGGATGAAGGATGAGGGGATGGAGGATGAGGGGATGGAGGAAGAAGAAATGAAGGATGAGGGGATGGAGGATGAGGGGATGGAAGATATGGGGATGGAAGATGAGGGGATGGAGGAAGAGGAAATGAAGGATGAGGGGATGAAGGATGAGGGGATGAAGGATGAGGGGATGGAGGAAGAGGAAATGAAGGATGAGGGGATGGAGGAAGAGGGGATGGAAGTTGAGGGGATACAAACTTCCCGCTGTGCGTTTAACTCAAACCTGATCGGGGACATTTCGTGCTCTCTGGTTCTGAGCGATGCGGCGTGGAGACGGAGAGACGTCGTGGTCAGCTGTTTCTTCTTCTTCTCTTTCTTCTTCTCCTTCTTCTCCCGTATGCGAGCGATGGAATGTTCCTGTTATGTTAATTAGCCCAGTCCTGATTCAGTGGAGCTGACCTTCCCTCCCAGCTCATTACTTCTTCCCAAGTAGATCCAGTTCACCGTCAATTAACCGACTTTTTAATGAGGAGAAGGGCCGTTGAGCAGGACCTACAGCCGTTACCGCGGTGACGCAACACCCCACTAGCTTTACTGCTTCTAATGACACGCGGAGAAGTCTATCGTCGCGTAAGAAGGGACACGGTGTCGTCCAGAAGAGGGTAATGATGAGAGGAAGAGGATCCCGGAGTTAAAGCCGCTGACCTTCCTGCGTGGCGTCCGAACGCCGCTCAAGTACTCGTGACACGAAGTTAACGTTGTTAACTGAAACAAAACCTAAAAAAAAGAAGAAGAACTTCTCAAATATCTGTTGGCACCAAAGGATTTGATTTACTGTAGAGTTGTAATGTTGGTTAATAAAGGATGTCTATTTATTGTTTATATATATATATACAAATATATATATATATATATATATATATATATATATATGTACAAATATATATACATATATGTATATATATATTATTGTTTAAAGGTTTACTAGATTATTAAAAGATGTCTATATATAATATTTTATATAGATATATATATATTATTGTTTAATGATTTACTAGATTATTAAAGGATGTCTTTGTGCAGATTATCTGACGATATATTGTATTAAATATATATATATATATATATATATATATATATATATATATATATATATTTGAATATAAGTATGTTTATATATTTATATATATACAAACATATACACACATACATATACATATATATATAAATAAATATATACATATATGAATATATATTAATATATATATATATATATATATATATATATATAATATATATATTTATTCATCCATTCATATGCAGATTCCTCCCTTCACTTATATATAATAATTTGCGATACATTAATAATAAAAATCCATTTAATTTCTAAGGTGCCTTTTGAAGGTACTCATAGACACTTCACACGTTACATTTCTCAACGTAGACGCCGCTACGTGTTAAGCGCCTTGCTCAAGGACACATCGACTAGTGCGGGGATTGAACCGCCAACCCGCTGATCGAGAGACGAACTCGATCACCACCGAGCCGCCACATCGACAGCAAACAGAACCGACGACAAAAAGCTGTTTCCCTCGACGCGAGATTCACAACACGGGAAGAAGAAGACGCTCAGAATCCCCCCCCCCCCCCCCCCCGCTCCTTTCTGCCCGGCGATACTTCCACAAAAGTTTTCTTCAAAGCGGCTGCATTCCTCCGCGTCCGTTCTCCTGCGAACGGGAAGTAGAAGAAAAGGAATAAAAGATCCTCTGAGATCGGCTCCGAGACGTAGTCGCGGTAATCCGTCTGTCCCGCAGCAAAGCGCCGTTTATATCGCCGCGCGGGCATTAAAAACTTATTAAAACACTTCATAACGGACCGCCTGACAACGGCCACGTGTGACGGCGTCCCGCGGCAACGCTCAACGCCACGAGACGAGCCGAGCGGCGCGCTCCGAGCCGATTGGTCGAAACACAAACGCTTTAACGCGATGCTGAGGTTCTCACGTGAACGTGCGATGCTTTTCAAATTTAACGCTCAGACTCCGTGCAAAAGGTTCTGCTCAAAAATATTATTTTATAGAAGATACACGACAAAACTATTTATTTATCTATTCTCGTACACTGTCTATATGTACTGTGTACTTATAGATTATTGTTTAGTCTTTTACTAGATTATTAAAAAATGTCTACATATAGATTATTAAAGGATGTATACATATAGATTATTAAAGGATGCTTAAATATAGATTATTAAAGGATATATATATATATATATATAGATTATTAAAGGATGTATACATATAGATTATTAAAGGATGTATACATATAGATTATTAAATGATGTATACATATAGATTATTAAAGGATGTATACATATAGAATATTAAAGGACGTATAGGCATATATTATTAAATTATGTCTACATATAGATATTAAAGGATGTCTATGTATAGATTATTAAAGGATGTCTACCTATAGATTATTAAAGGATGTCTAAATATAGATTATTAAAGGATGTCTATGTATAGATTATTAAATGATGTCTACATATAGATTATTAAAGGATGTCTACATATAGATTATTAAAGGATGTCAACATATAGATTATTGTTTTATGGTTTACTAGATTATTAAAGGATGTAATGTACAAATATTATTTAATAGAATATACATATAAACTATTTATTTAAAGTTTATTCTCATACACCTATAGTGTACATATAGATTATTGTTTAGTTGTTTATTAGATTATTGAAAGATGTGTAGGTATAGATTACTGTTACATTAATTACTGATTAATGGTTTAATAGATTATTAAAGGATGTGTACGTATAGTTAGCAGCGTGCTCGAAGCCGATTGCTCGAAACACAAACGCATTAACGTGATGCTGAGATCCTCACGTGAACGTGCGTCACTTTTCTAATCTAACGCACAGACATCGTGCAAAAGGTGTTCTTCAAAAATATTGCAATAGAAGATATATAAAGAAACTATTCATTTAAAGTCTAATCCCATTCACGGTACAGGCACAAGAGAAGAAGACAAGTCCACAGAAAGCAATTTCTTCTTTTTGGGGATTTTTCTTTGGGCTCATAAATAAATGTGTTTTTCCTCCTGCATTCTAAAGACGGCGTCCATGAGAACGTACAGTTATATTTTTCAAGGAGTTACGATCTTAAGCTCGGCAAAGTAGCACTTACCGTGCCCCACCCGGGTGAGGAGAGGAGTCAGACGCCTTGATCTCTCTTTCTCCGGCTTAATGGCTTCTTCTGTCGTCGGAGCGGAGAGGCGCCGCGCCGCCCCGCCGGAGAACATTCTGACGGCTCGGCTGCGGGTTCTTTTCATTTTCTTCTTTTCTTGGCTGGTATTTCGCTCGGAATCCATTCTCCGTTTGGTGGAGGCAGGCGAGAAGAAGGAGGACAGGAGGAAGGCTCCGGTGAGTCAGACGGCCGGATGTGTGTTTAAGGCAAAGTTCTGAGAGTTAAGGGAACGTCTCCCGGTGGGAAGCCGACCCAGAACTCTGTGTGAAGCAAACAGAACCAAAAGGCTGTGAGAGCTGACGCCCGAGAACCCCTTCATCTTTTCATTTTTATTAATTTTTTTCACATAAACAGTCAAATCTACACTTTTTCTTCAGGCAATACTTTCAAGCCCTTACAATAGTCCGAAAAATAAAGCCAATTTAAAGTCCCTTATGATCCTTTTTTCTTGTTGACACACACATTTTAATTAAATTAAATTATTTTGTATTGCTCAATATCACAAATTATGAATTTTTCTCACAATCTGTACACATACATCATCCTCTGACCTTTGACCTTTTCATCGGACTCCCATTTTGCCGTTTAAGAGTCACCACCGGGGCGGTGTGTGGCAGTTCTTGTTTTCTGTGTGTGTGTGTGTGTGTGTGAGAGTCCAAGTCCGTTTGACGTGTTCTGCAGGGCAAAAATCATCAGCATGCAGAACGTGTGAATCATATGTGCCGGGCTTCTTTACGCTAACCTTGACTTTCGCTCTTTCTTCCAAACTTTTTGAAACTTTTTGAAGCTTTGACCTTTGTAGATATTCACAGATAAAATAAAAGATATATTTGAAAAGGCATTTTCTTCTTTTCTTTGGGGTTGTGGGGGCGTTAAGGTGAAAATAAGTTTTGGTGGCTGTGTGGTTGTTACGTGCTGCTTTTCTTCAATCATTTTATTTGAAGTTTTTACAAGTTAAACTTTACCAGACAACAAAAAACTAAAATAAATGAAAAATTACATAACAGCGTAAAAATCAAAAGAAAGACAGAAAAACACGGATATCAACATCCTCATATTGAACTATAACAATAATTGGATTTATATAATTCGTACCACCATTTTATTTTCAATTAATCATGAAAAAAAAAAAAAATCTAATTAAACTCCCATAAATAATCCATAAATAAATAATCCATAAATAAATAAATACAAATAAATAATTTTACCCATAAATAAATAAATAAATGAATACAAATACATAATTTAATAAATAATTTAATAAAGTAATACATTAATGAATACATTAATAAATACATTAATAAATAAATATAAATAAATTATTAGATGAATAAATATATAAATAAGTAAATAGTTATGTGCTACTTGTTAAACTTTCTGCCTCCGACTGAAGCTCGGGTCTCTGTGGAAACGCTGCTTGCCTCGAGTTCGGCCGCGTTATCTCTCGGTGTGAGACGGGGAGAGGGCTGAGCTCTCCTATTCCACGCGAAGGGGCCTCGCTGCAGTTGTGGAGCGCCAGCGCGCCGACTCTAATGAACTCCTTCACCTGCTGCAGCCTCCGCTCTGTTGTCGGGGAGCCGATGGCGGAAAGTGAAGCAGGAACAGCGTGATGCGGTATGAAGATGCATTAAGTGAGTAATCAGCCACAGAGGCGGTGGCGGCAGCGGCACGGTGTTTGTTTCTCCCTGTGATGTATTTTTGTCGCACGGCTCTGACCCACGGAGCGGAGATGTGCGATGGTTTGTTTTTCCATTTATATCCGACGGAAAAAAAACAACAGACTTTGCTCGTCGGAAACCCCTGAAATGACCCGTGTTTGTGTTTACGTCTCTCTGACAAGCGAATAATGACCGTCCCCGTCTCCGGAAGGGAAAGGCAGAAGTGGCGTCGTGCTGATTTTAAAGACTACGTATAGAAAACAAAAAAAACCTCTTCGGGAAGAGGTCAAGGGGGCTTTTGTTGAGACGAGAGATTCGCATCGCCGATGGAGAAAAGATATTTCCCCCGACCTCAAAGGTGCAATATACCGGATTACGAGCATTGATGTGGCAGCACACAGCCATCCGCCGCGTTGAGATATAAATACTAAGATACAGCTCTGAGATATAAGATGTGCTCTCGTCTACAAAAGCAGAGGATGAAGTGTCTCTCCCTCTGTGTGTGTGTGATGTAACCCCAACATCTCTGTTCATCTTTACATCGCGGTGTGAGCCCAGTTAGCTCCGAGCGGAGACGCCTGGGGAGATGCTCCGAATATCACGTCTAGCACATTTAACCGGCATCGTAAGCTCTTTCCCTGACCCCGAGAACAACGTGGTTTACTATCCAGGACATTTATTAAAAGATAAGGCCGGCGATTATAAACACAAATTTAAAAGATCCAGTGAAAAGACTTCAAGCCTACTGGAAATGTACATCTTCTAAGATGTAAATCAATGTGTCATATCATGTGTGCAAGACTAGTGTCCCCATGGGGCCAATGTGGTGCATGTTGTGTGTCCAGGTGCTGCTATTGATGCTCTATTACATATTTATAGCAGCAGGACAGTGTGTAGGTGCCATTGAACCAGGATCTGGAGTCTTTGTGTCTTGTTTCCTGTTTTATTTTGAAGTCCCCGTCTCTCGTTTCCTGTGATTCCCTGCACTTCCTGTCCCTGTGATTGGTTCCTCCCGTGTCCAATCACCTGCTCTGGATTTAAGCCCTGTTTGTCCTCAGTGTTGTTTAGATTGTGCGTTGTTGACCTCTTATTTTGAATAAATTAAGAAGATTATTATTACGCTGTTTAGGTCCTCTTTAAAAATAAATACAAAATCTCTCTCGCTCTTTCCCTCTCTCTCCACTGCTATGCTAGAATAAATAAATAAATAAAATAAAATACATAATAATCTCTCACTCTGTCACTCTCTCTCTGTCTCTCTAACTCTCTCCCTTTACCTTACTCTCTCCCCCCCTCTCTCTCTACTGTTACGCTTATTGAAAAATAATAGTTTTGTAAAAATAATAATAGATAAAAATCCCTCTCTCGCTCTTTCTCTTTCTCTGTTTCCCACTCTCTCTCTCTCTCTCTCTCTCTCTATTACTCTCTCTCAATATGTCCCTCTCTATCGCTCTCTCCTGTTATGCTGATTGTAAAGTAAAAACTCAAAAATCTCTTTTTCTCTCTCTCTCTCTGGCCACGCAACGTTGTTATTTTTTTATAAATATCTTAATTTTGAGTGTGTTGAGTAGTTTTCTGCACACACACACACACACACACACACACACACACACACACACACACACACACACACACACACACACGGTGCTCGGGGAGGATGGACCGGCCGCTGCTGTCGGCCTCTCGGTGTAAAGTGTGGACAATGAGGGGAAAGCAGAGCATCAACTCTCTTGTCTCCTTAACGACGGCGTGGTTTGTTTCTCCGGCTCCTGAAGGACTCGTCAAATACGTTTAATATCTGAAGTAACCATTTGGCAAACTACGCCGTGCTTTTCTGCCTCTTCCCTTTTGTTTTGTTCCATCGATTGTTTTTCATATTTTGATGGAAATCTGTTTGCGGGCGACTGAAACTCGCTGGAGTTTTGTAATGCGTCACGACGACCACAAGTGTGTTGTTGTTGTTGTTGTTGTTGTTGTTGTCAAAGGTAATCATCATTACGGGGCAATTAAAAACAGAATTATCTTGTCTCTCATGCCATCGAACGGTTTGGTGATGAATCCGTCGATGATGAGTTTCCATTATGAAATCTGGAGAGTGACGATCGCATTTAAACACACAGGGGGACGACGACGATGATGATGATGATGATGATGATGATGATGATGATGATGATGATGATGATGATGATGAGGAAGATGATGATGATGATGATGAAGGCTGGACTCCATTGTTTGGGCTTCTACATATTTTCATTTTATGTGTTGAGCATTTAATTTTGTGCCTGTTTTATTTTTCACTACTTTTTGTTATTGTTTTCACCTTGTGAATCAGTGTGTGTGTGTGTGTGTGCATGTTTGTTTGTGGGCATATGTATGTGTGTGTATGCGTGTGTATGTCGGCGTGTGTGCATGTGTGTCTCCATGTGTGTGCATGCCCGTGTATATGTGTGTGTCTATGTGTGTCTGCATGTGTACGTGTGCGTGTGTATGTCTGCATGGGTGTGTGCATGTGTGTGTGAGAGTGTGTGAGTGTGTGTGCATGCATGTTGGTGTCTGTGTGGTCTGCATGTGTGTGTGTGTATATGTGTGTGTATGTGTGTGCATGTGGGCGCGTGAGCATGTGTGCATGTGGCCGTGTGCATGTGTGTCCCCATGTGTGTGTGCACGTGGGCGTGTGAGAATGTGTGCACGTGGCTGTGTGCATGTGTGTCTCCATGTGTGTGTGCATGCGTGTGTATATGTGTATGTGTGTCTGCATGTGTGTGTGTGTGCATGTGTTTGTGAGCGTGTGTGAGTGTGTGTGCGTGCGTGTTGGTGTCTGTGTGGTCTGCATGTGTGTGTATGTGTGTGCATGTGAGCGTGTGTGAGTGTGTGTGCGTGCGTGTTGGTGTCTGTGTGGTCTGCATGTGTGTCTACGTGTGCCTCTATGTGTGTCTCTGTGTGTGTGTGTCTCCATGTGTGTGTGTCTCCATGTGTGTCTGTGTGCGTGTGTCTCTGTGTGTGTGTGTGTCTCCATGTGTGTCTCTGTGTGTGTGTCTTTGTGTGTCTCCAAGTGTGTCTCAGTGCGTGTGTCCCTGTGTGTGTGTCTCCAAGTGTGTCTCCATGTGTGTCTCCGTGTGTGTGTGTGTGTGTGTGTCATCACGGCAGAATATGTCCAGTGTGTGTTGCAGCCGAGGCGTTTCTCGTGTCACCAGCAGCAAAGCGAAGTAATAAGTTGAAGTGAAGATCAGAAGGAGGCTGAGCGCCCACGTCTCTCAGCGCCAGATGGTCCCCAGTTTCCTTTCGCTGCAACGGAATAAAAAGAAAAATAACTTCCTGGAACAAAAAAAAAACATCCCAAAAAAACTGCATAGCTTGCATTTTAAAAAACGGTCTCTGTATCGGCGAAGTCCATCTTCTGTTTCCCTGAGAGTAAACGTTAAACTAAACAAGATTTATCCGTCGACCCTTCCACAAATCAATGGGAGTCAGCCGGTGTCGCCGAGGGGCCCGAGGGGGCCGCAACTCCGCCGCCCGGCCCCCGGATGTCTCCCACATATCAACCGCTGTTTGTAGCCACATCAACTTTAATGAAGTCCGTCTCTTTCTCCGCTCGCAGCTTTTAATCTCGTATTGACGTTTCCTTTTTTTTCTTTTTGCCTCCTGATCGCAGCTTATATAAGTCACCTTTCTTTTTTTATGGAGGCTGCAAATAAAGTGGTAACTACAGCTGTTTGAAAGGCCGTCAGAGGCAACAGAGCTAGTAAAAAATGAGAAAGATGTAATGGGATTCTCTTTATTCCTCATATAGAAGAGGAGTACTTTACAGACAACTATTGGGGAGAAAATTGAGGTGAGATTGAAATCGTTTTTTTTTTATGTCTTTCTTTCCCATCTTTGTCTCTCTGTGTGTGTGTGTGTGTGTGTCCTCTGCTGCATGTAATCTGGCTGTATTCTGATTGGTTGGCGAGCCAGGAAGTACAGGTGCGAGCACAATACAGAACATCTGCATCTGTGTCTCTGAGGGGGTAAAAAAAAGAAGACAAAAATGCAATAATTATATATCGAACCCCCCCCCCCCCCCCCTAAAAAGAAAAGCCGGAACAGAATGGAACGGCATCTGTCCTCCGCTGTTTTTTTTCTTTTTAATGCGAGCCGACCCCGCCGCTGTGATGAGGATAAGCGTCACCCCGGCAGCACCTCGGGTGATTAACCGAATACACAGTTTGTGAAACAGCGGATAAACAAACAGGTGTCCTCCGCTCCCTCTGCAGCTCGTTAGGACTCATCCTGGCTGCCGGCTTCGTCTCGTCGTCTCTTTCGCAACTTTTTACTTCTTTTTTTGAAGGAACAGCACACCTGCTTTGAGACTAACTGTGTAATGTATGTGTGCTCAAAGGTGTGTGTGTCTGTGTGTGTCTGTGTGTGTGTTCCAGGCTTATTGGAGCTCCTTCCCTGCATGGTCCCTAATGGGGTGTGGAGAGAAAACAGCTCTCCGTCTTCCCCCCTCTGTGAGATGTGACTGGGGGCCGACGGACCGCGTTTGGCTAATGGCAGGTGAGAGATGGAGATGGAGAAGAAAAAAAAGAAGAAGAAGAAGAAAAAAGAAGACAAGAACAGGACGCGTTATAGCGATGTGCTAATGTCAGCTTTTGGCTGTAAATAAAGGGCGCGTGAAAAAAAAAAAAGAGAAACAATACGAAAGACGAGAAACACCTAGCACCAGCAGAGCGGATTATTGTCGAGCAAGGCGGTGTAGTGGGTGTAGTGGGGGGGGGGGGGGGGTTTGCCTTCTAGCACGTGTTTGTGTGTGTGTGTGTCGAGTGCATGTGCTCGCCCCTAAGCTGTGGAGTGGGTGGTTGGCTTTGCAGCAGCTAGGCTGCAACAGAAAAAAAAGAAGAAGAAGAAGAAGAAGAAAAAAAAACTCTGCATCAGCAACTTCTCTCTTGCGACCAATTAGCTAGGATACCCTCCCCCCTCCCCCCCTCCCTCCCCCCCAAAAAGTCTAAATAACTTATTTTTTCTACATTTGCATCTTTTTCATTTGCTTTTCCATTCAACCGGCAGCACTTTCTCTCTCTCTCTCTCTCTCTTTCTCTCTCTCTCTCTCTGCCTCCCAGGCTTTTTTCTTGGGCTCCAGTGATGTCACACCTGCGAGATAATTGGATAAACTCAATTCAAAAGAGAGATAAAGCTCAGCAGCACCAAGACGGCGAGGCGCCATTTAAAATGCTGCAGGAAGATTGGGCATCGGCGAGCGAAAAACAAAGCGACGTGACGGGCTGGCCGGAACGCGCTGGACTATCACCATTATTTATCAGAACTTTTGATTTTATTTAAAGCTAATTCATGGTGACGTTGATGTGTGGCGGCCTTTATTAAAAAGCTCTGCAGGGCGGCGTCGTCTTCCTCCGCGTGGTTGTCATGGCGAGAGCGTCTCGTTATTGGAGATCTTCATCTTGCGAGTGAACATTGCGTAAAAGTCTAAATGAAAAAAAGCGTCCGCTCGGCGGTCCTCTCTCAACCCTCGGACTTCTTCTTCTTCTTCTTCTTCTTCTTCTTCTTCTTCTTCTTCTTCTTCTTCTTCTTCTTCTTCTTCTTCTTCTTCTTCTTCTTCTTCTTCTTCTTCTTCTTCTTCTTCTTCTTCTTCTTCTCCCTCTTCTTCTCCCTCTTCTTCTCCTCCCTCTTCTTCTCCCTCTTCTTCTCCTCCTGCTTCTTCTTCCTATTCTTCTCCTTCTCCTCTTTTTCTACTTCTTCTCCTCTTCATTCTTCTTCTTTTTCTACTTCTTCTTCCTTTTCTTCTTCTTATCCTTCTTCTTCTCCTCCTTACGCATATTCATCTTTCTATTATCCTCCTTCTTTTTCTCCTCCTCCTCTTCCTTCTTTTACTTATTGTTCTCCTCCTCCTCTTCATTCTTCTTCTTTTTTACCTCCTCCTCCTCCTCCTCCTCCTCCTCCTCCTCCTCTTGATCTCCCAATGAAATCACCAGTTGTTTAAAGGCTGTCGATAGAGAGAGAGAGACCCCCCCCCCCCCCGATCATGGATTCCCGCCGTGCAGCGACACCGTCGCTCTGACCTTGAGCCGGACGCTTCACCCGCCACGCATCGCTGCATATTCATCGGCGCCGTTCACCGCGCACGCCAGCGGCCGGCCGTGTTAACACGCCGCGGGTTTACAGTGGCGGCCGCATACATTAGGACGGATGGCTCCGCCTTTAAATTGCTGTTGTGAGCAGAACTGGAGCTTAAGGAGAGTATAGCACGGCGAGTCTTATCACCACTTAATTAAACTTTCAATTTGATTCCTAAGTGGAGGAGGATTTCGCCTGAAAAAGTGACATGAGAGACGAATGATATTGTTAGCTCGGTGTCAAGGGGGGGTGTGGGGGGTGGGGGGGGGGCGATGCTCCTCCGCGGCGGGTGATTGACGGCTCTGTTTTGCACCAGCGGGATGAATAGAGCCCGGTTAGCGTGGCCAGATGAGATCAATGGGCTACGGTCCCCGGTATAACGCGCCGCGGCTCCTCCTCCCTTTGGCCATTTCCTGAAACGATGATAAATACCCCGAGGTCGGGGTTTTAGTTTTTTTTTTTTACAAATGTGAGATTTTTTCCCATTTGTCACATTAAATCATGTCACATCAGTGATTATACAGGGGGGGGGGGGCAGAGGAGGGCGACCGCGAGGCAATGTTCCATTATCATCTGGTGGAATAATACGAGCCTCGACGGACCTCGATAGCGGCGAGGCAATATCAACACCAGGATATTAGAAAATCCGCGTTAAAAAAAACTTCACTTCTACCGTCTGAAATATCAAAGTGGACCGAGCCCGACTCAGGACGGCGGCAGCGGCGGAATTCAAGATCGTAACGAGACGCCACGAGGTGCATTTCTTTTTTTTTTGCAAAAAGAAGGGAAGAAGCCAACATGGCCGCCTGCCGTTAGCTAACGACTCCGGCTCCCCCCCGCCCCGAGGGGCCTATCAGCGTCTTCGGACAGACAACAAATGTCTTTACTGCCGAGTCCCCCCCCCGATAGAGAGGAAGAGGGGCCCCGGGAGCGACCTGTACACCAGACACATCACCGCGTTCAATGTGCCGCCTTATTAATCTAATCAACGAGCTCGCTCAGTGCTCCTCGGAGACGGAACATCACGGCGCCGCGGAGAAACCGAAGCAGACAACGGCGGCCCGGCGCTGAGAAAACAAGTTGTGAGGATGACTTCCATTTCCAATTAAAGCGTAGAGAAAGTGATCCGGGGGTTACAAAGTCACCTGAGCTGCTTCGAATGTGTGTTTTATGAGATGAGGAATGGAAGGCCGGTGTTACGATACCTCCGCACATCAAAGTCAACGGGAGAAACCCATCAGTGTAATCAGATTAACGCAAAGCCATGGAAATCACAACACAACAAATATATATATAGATCAAGGAAGAAATAACATTATATATATATATACAGTATATATATATATTTATATGTATAAATCTATATAGATGAAGGAATAAAGAAAATTATATCATATATATATATATATATATATATATATACTGTATATATATTACTGGCAGCACTTTTCTTTGGTTCATTTTCTCATATAAATGTATACACAGTATATAGATCAAGGAAGAAAGAAAATTATATATATATATATATATATATATAATGGAATACATAACATTATATATTATATATACTGTTATATATATATATATATATATATATATATATATATATATATATATATATATATATTTATATGTATAAATCTATATAGATGAAGGAATAAAGAACATTATATCATATATATATATATATATATATATATATATATATATATATATACTGTATATATATTACTGGCAGCACTTTTCTTTGGTTCATTTTCTCATATAAATGTATACACAGTATATAGATCAAGGAAGAAAGAAAATTATATATATATATATATATATATATAATGGAATACATAACATTATATATTATATATACTGTTATATATATATATATATATATATATATATATATATATTATATATATACATATATATGTATACTTTTGTAGGAAAAAGGAAATAAATAATGTTATATATAATGTATATATAAATATATTGTATATATACATTATATATAGAGTAAGTATATATAATGTATATATACAATATATTATATTGTTATATTATTATATTATATATATATATATATATATATATATATATATATACACAGTATATACATATATACATACACTATATATGTAAAAGAAAATGAACCAAAAGAAAAGTGCTGCCAGTAATATAATGGTTAGGAGGAGAAACAACAGTGGCAGGTTCCTCAAAAGCAAAACATGAAATATATCCTCAGGGGCCTGCGGTGGGTGGAGGGACACGCACCGTCTCTCCATTTAAGTGGTGGAGCTCGTACAGCCGTTAAGGAGGTGGAGGTCAGCGCGCCCGGTTTCGCTTCGGGCAAGAGCGACGCTTGACTCCTTGAGTAGAGTTGAGAGAGAAGAGGATAATATTGCGAATTGATTAATACGCGTGGCATTAAAACGTATTGAATTAGATATACAGGATCGGATGAACGGGAACGAGCCAAAGGGCAAATTTATGTTCCTGTAATCCTCGGCCAAGGTGTCACAAAACACTTTCTGAAATACATTAAAGACAAGCAGGCAGTTAAAGAGACACGTGTGTTATGAGCAGTGCAACAAATATATATATATATATATATATATATATATATATATATATATATATATATATATATATATATATATATATAAACATAAAACAACAGATACAAAAAGTATATACATGTATATATACACAGTATATATATATATATATATACAACATGTATGTATATATATATATATATATATATATATATATATATATATATATATATATATATATATGTATATATTTTATCTCTCCTCTCTATTTATATTACTTGCAGCATTTTCTCATATATATGCATATAAAAATGTATACATATATATATATAGAAAGTATATCCATCTATATCTATATCTATAACTATATATATATCTCTGAAGCGGGGTCAAAGGACGGATGGTTGGTTCTCCGGCTCGGCTAGTTAATGTCGATGATAATGTCGACGTGTCCTTGGGCAAGACTCTCTGACTCCCTAATCTTCTTCCTAGGGGTCAGGTTGTACCTTAGTGTCCTGCACCATCAGTGTGTGAGCGGGTGAATGGTGACGCGTATGCAGGCCGCGGTTACGGCGGCCGCCATTACCACGACAACAAAGCCTCGCGGTACCGATGCGTCCGGGAGGGAGAACCACAGGTGGCGTTCGGCCTGATGGAAAAACACACCGGAGAGTTTCCTGTAAACGAGGACCGTGCCGTTCCAAATACACAATGACATCTTTTTGTCATCAGTTGACGTGATTGGAAACGCAACATAACAAACGTGCCACAAAGAAAAAAGCGATACGGTCGCACTCGTTTTTTTCCCATCCGCTGGAGCGTTCAGTAAATCCCTAAATTCACCAGCTGCTCTCCCTGTTTTTTATCCCGCGACTAAATAACTGGCTCAGGCTGTGTTTACAGGATAATGAACGGGTAGCGGCTCTCGCTTCCGCACACAGAAAAAAACAACAACAGGGCGACAGTCAACGCATCAGGGCCAAAAGCTCCATACAAATATGACAACACACACACACATCGTAATCACAGCAACACACACCTCTGGAAAACGATCGCAGCGCGTCTGTTTGTGCACGCCGGGTTCATGTTTGCCTCATTCAGCCGATATTGTCGAGTCGGTATAGAAACTGTATGCAAACACATTTTTGAGAGCGTAGCACATGCAGTCGGAACGGTTTGGATTATGGAAATGTGTTTTTAGTCTGTTGTTACACACTCGGTCCGGAGGGATCCGCCCGCTCCCTTTCATTATAACTAATTAGCCAGTTTTGTTGAGCTAACGGTGCTCGTATTTTTTTCGCAATTATTCTTATTTTTTTGTGCAGAAAACGACTCCTCAAGGTAAATAAACGTGAACCGCGTCAGACTCGGACCACGCAGGTGAAAGATGATTCTCGGCGTGGGCTGCGTGCGCCTCGCGTCTCAGATTACGGTCGTTTTCACTGCGGCGTCAAATTGATTTTCATCGGTTAATTGTGAATGCAGTTCATGTCCATGTAGCAGAAAATTATTGGAGGACTCAATTTTGCTCCGTCGCGCTGTAAGTTATAGCGGATTGCGTTAAAGAGTCGTTCACCTGAGAAACGAGGAAGACGAGGAGGGCGAGGAGGGAATATTGAGGGAGGAAGAGAAGAAAGACAAGGAGGTAAATTATTGATTTAAAGAAGAAAAAAGGAAATAGCGTGATGTATAAATAGAAATACAGTAGCGATGAGATGAGTTAACAGAAACACCGATAGGCTATAGGAGTTCCAGTTATGAAACAATATTAAGCAGCTTATGGATGTGTAACGACTGCAAGGGCACAGACACACAACCCGGCACACATAATTATTTCTTGCATTAATGAACATCATTATAACTGATAACTGATATATATATATATATATATATATATATATATATATATATATATATGTGGTTCAAATGTCAGAGCGATTACTGAGATACGTGGAAGAAAGAATAACATTTATTTTAGAATATCTTTCTTAGCATTGAAAAAACCTTATGAAAAGAGCAAAAATACAACAATTAATTTGTGTTAAAGTGTTATGCACATGTTTGATAGAGCTTATATAATGTCAATTTATATATATATATATATATATATATAAATATCTATAAATATATTTATATATATATATTTATGCATACATTTATATATATTCAAATTTATATACAATAATGTATATATATATTTATATATAATAATGTATATATGTGTATATATATATATATATATATATATATATATATATATATATATATATATATATATATATATTTGTGGTTCAAATGTCAGAGCGATTAATGAGATATGTGGAAGAAAGAATAAGATTTCTTTTAGAATGTCTTTCTTAGCATTGAAAGAATCTTATGAAAAGAGCAAAAAAACAACAATTAATTTATGAGCGTTATCCACATGTTAGATGGAGCTTATATAACGTTGCAGTGGGGAAACATTCCTGAACAATGGAAGAGGGGGTGGTCGGTTACGGATGTTCTCAGCAGGGTCTGTGTATTAATCCACCGCTGAAAATAGTCCCAAAGGAAAATAAATACTATTCACATACTTTTGAATAATGATTGCCTCAAAACAATAGTCAAAACAATAGAATCAAAACAATACAGTCACAACAATACATTCACAACAATACAGTCAAAACAATATAGTCACAACAATACAGTCACAATAATAAAGTGAAAATAATACAGTCACAAGAGAGTCACATCAATACAGTCACAACAAGAGAGTCACGTCAATACAGTCACAACAATAGAGTCAAAATAATACAGTCACAACAATACAGTCAAAACAACACAGTAAAAACAATATAGTCACAACAATACAGTCACAATAATAAAGTGAAAATAATACAGTCACAACAATACAGTCACAATAATAAAGTGAAAATAATACAGTCACAACAAGAGAGTCACGCCAATACAGTCACAACAATACAGTAAAAACAATAAAGTCACAACAATACAGTCAAAACAAGAGAGTCACAACAATACAGTCAAAACAATAAAGTCACAACAACACAGTTAAAACAATACAGTCACAACAATACAGTCAAAACAATACAGTCACAACAATACAGTCAAAACAATAAAATCACAACAATACCGTGTTTTAAAGCTGTGTGTTGTGTGTGTGTTTTGGGGTGGGGTGGGGGGGGGTGCTTCGGTCTTTTCTTGTTGACACACAAGAATAACAACCACCTGTTTCTCTTTTAAAAAACACATCAGTGAAGTGACATAACAGGGCACGCCGCCCTCCTCCCGGCCTCCGTGTGGGCACATCCTGACGCCGGAGAAGGAGCACCGGGTCGGTCCATGAGGTGGGGGGGGGGGGGGGGGGGGCGTCCTATTCAACGAGCCAATAATGTCACAGAGTCCGGCGGTGTCACCGTGAAGCTGCAGAGATTTATTGATCGCCCCTCTCTTTCTTTTTGTTGGTCTGTTTTTCGTTTGGTTCACCGAAAAGCTCTGGCTCCGGTTTTATGCCCACTGCGGGTCATAAACATGTCCCGGAGTCGGCAGCAACGCTGTGTTCTCGTCTTCTTCCTCTTCTTCTTTTTTTACAGCACCTTTTGTGTGAGAGCGGCCTCCTCCTCCTCCTCCTCCTACAACTACTTTTTTTCGACCGGATTTTGTTTTGTCCCTCTTGTTTCAGCACCGGTGCTAATCTCCCTCATCGGCACAGCTCCGCCCCCCCCTCCCCCCCCCCCTCCCCCCTTTAAAAAAAAGACTGTTTGCAGTAAAGATTGCAATCTAACTGCTAATCTTTATGGCTTTCTCCAGGGCAGCTCGCTGAGCATCTTCCGGATGAGGAGACGTAGAAACTCTCCGGAGCTTCAGAAGTTCTTTGCCAGCTGAGTTTTTGAAGGGAGTTTCTTTTTTTTTTCTTCTTCTTCTTCCTCTTCTTCTTCTATTTCTTTGCACACACACACACACACACACTCAGATGTGCCAGCTGTCACTAGCGCGGTTGTCAAACGGGGGGAGCCAAAAGGTGTGTCAGGTTGTATTTGTTTAATGGTGATGCTCATTACGTCTAACCGCTCACACTGTTTCCCGTTTTTCCTTCGCCATACAGAGAGAGCCAATTATAAAAAGGGAAAAAAGAGAGAAAAAGCAGAGGAAGATGTGTGAAACCATCCCTTTACTCTTCCTCTCCTCCGCGATAGCGAGGCAACATATATCTGTCATAATGAGGCGCGAGCGGTGCTTTACCACCAAGCTGTCTCTCATCGCAAACATAGCACACACAAAGAGATTTACTAATGCCGGCAGTTAACACACACACACACACACACACACACACACACACACACACACACTCACGCACTTTGTTTCGTATCCGCGATGCAGCGAGCGGTCCCCGGACGGCACGCATTATACACATCTAATTAAGTCTTCACATGTCTATAATAAACCACATTATACCTTTGAGGCTAGAGGGCAGGTCAGGAGCTGGCACCGGGTGTGTGTGAGACAGCCAGTTGTCAGTGTGTGTGTGTGTGTGTGTGTGTGTGTGTGTGTGTGTCTGCATGTGTGTGTGTGTTGAATCAATCCTATGATAGCTATTTAACTTTCCATAATTAACCCGGAATAAATCAGAGCGGCACGGTAAATATTTGTCGCCGGGGAGGGAGTGGGGGGGGGGGGATCGAGCCACATGGAGGGGGGCTGGAGGGATGGAGGGACATATTGAGAGAGAGAGAGAGAGAGAGAGAGAGAGAACACAACTGCACTTTCTTTCAATGTAGTTATTACTGTCATATTAATGTTATTGTTCAGATGAATTGTATTTTGTTGTTGTTGTGTGTTGATGAGTTGGCAATATTGTGGCGTCAACATTCACGTCAAGGACATTGAATTGAATGAGAGAGAGAAAGAGAGAGAGCGAGAGAGTGAGAGAGAGGGAGACATTTTTGTATTTTTACTTTACAATCAGTACAATAGGAGAGAGCGAGAGAGAGGGACATATTGAGAGAGAGAGAGCGAGTGAGAGAGAGGAGGCAAAGAAAGTGAGAGATTTATTTTACCACCAACAGGAGATAGATACAGAGAGATAGGGAGCGAGAGAGAGAGTGAGATATTACATGTTTTTACAAAACCTTTATTTTACAATCAGCATAACAGGAGCGAGAGAGATATAGAGAGATAGAGAGGGAGAGGGAGGGAGAGAAAGAAATATAGAGAGATAGAGAGAGAGAGAGGGAGAGAGATGTTTTATTTGTATTTGTACAAAACCTTTATTTTACAATCAGCATAACAGGACAGAGAGAGAGAGAGAGAGAGAGAGAGAGAGAGAGAGAGGGAGAGAGAGAGATACATATTGAAAGGGAGAGAGCCAGAGAGAGATTTTTTACATTTATTTTTACAAAACCTTTATTTTTACAATCAGCATAACAGGAGACAGATATATATATATATATATATATATATATATATATATATATATATATATATATATATATAGAGAGAGAGAGAGAGAGAGGGCCAGCTGTTGACAGACTCTTTATTGGCCTATGGAGAGCCGCCTCTGTCTTTTTCATGGCGCCGGTAGAAAGTGGCGTGATCCCAGCGGCAGGTGGCGGCTGCCGGTCGACCCGCCGCCCCGCCTCCCCCGCGGGAGAGCGGCGGCAAACATCCGTTATTAAACACCTTCACGGTCCACGGCGCCGCATCCAGGAGACAGACAGCGGCGCTCCACCCGGGACACACCGCCGCACATCGGATCTGGGGGAACGGCGTTGCTTTAATGAAGCCGCCGCAGTAAGCTGGCTTTTTGGGCTTTTTCTCTCACCTCAGAAACAGAACCGGTGTTCTGTCATTTTTTGCTGCCTTGTCAGAATTTGCTACCCGCTGCATAAACCGATAGGTGTGTATCGATTCATGCTACCCTATCTGATAGGATGTTATTGTACTATCAAAATATGCTTTTCTGTCAAAGTTCAATGTTTCACTTTTCACTGTTAAAGTGTTTATCTTCAACACTAAATACCCTATAATAAACCAGTGCTTTATTATGATAATGTGAACAAACTCATGTTTACAATAATTTGTTGACACAAAAGAAATAGCAACTGCTTATCACTCATTAATCTACATGTCATTACTACATATTATTACTACCTGTACAATATACATGCTGAATGTACTTTTAACTAGGGAAATAATCTGGATTTTGAGGACGTCACTCCCCGTTATCAGACGTGCATCGACAGGGTTGCAAAACATTATGGGCGTGTCAAACAAACTCGGAAAATCGACTCGGCGCATGCGCAATACCACAAGGTAGCAGTTCTCGACAAGTAGCATGAAATGACAGAACACCGGCCCGCTCAGTTCTCACCTCGAGTCGGGCCGAGACGTCGTGCGTGGCGCCCGCCGCCCGTCCTCCCCCGAGCCGCCAGGAGGCGGAGGAGGGTCCGGGCTCGACAGCCGGGGGTCTCGGTGACCGCGCTCGTGACAATCGGGCCTCGCAGCGGTCGGCTGGGTTTTTTAGTCGTTGCCATGGCGACGACGCGCGGTACAGCAGCGACCTGCGCAGATGCCAGCATCCCGAGTTGATGGTCCTGATGCGGGCCCTGAACACGACATGGGTAGCCTCACAGGCAGCTCCATCTTTGTCTCCCGTCTCTCTCTTTTCTCTCTCTCAGTTTCGTCTCTCTCTCTCTTTTTGGTCTTTCTCTCTTTTGCCTCTATCTCTCTTTTTTATCTTTCAGGATTTTCTTTCTCTCTTTTTTGTCTCTTTCTCTCTTGTTTGTCTCTCTCGCTCTCTCTCTTTTGCCTCTCTCCTTTTGTCTCTCTCTTTTGTCTCTCTTTCTATCTGTCTCTGTTTTTTCTCTCTCTTTTTTTCTTTCTTTTTGGTCTCTCTCTTTATTTTGTCCCTTTCTTTTTTCTCTCTCTCTCTCTATTTTGTCTTTCTCTGTTTTGTCTCTCTCTCTCTCTCTCTCTCTCTCTCTCTCTCTCTCTCGCTCTCTCTCTCTCTCCCGGAGGGGTGTAATTCAATTCTCTGAATACACTTTGGGGAGGAGGAGTGTGAAGACTCATTTAAGCTCCTTAACACTTGTGAGTTTTTGCACCAAATGTTGCTTTGGCGTTGAGTCCGATTTTTTTCTCTTTCTCTCTGTCTTTGCCCAGGAATTAAAATATTCTGAAGATCATTTCTTTCTTGGAATCAGAGACGGGAGACTTCAAGCTGATAGAAAGTACAAACTCTTGTTTTGTATTTTAAATGAGCAAAAAAAAAGTAATTTATTGCTGGAACAATTTGTCTAGATCCTCCATCTGTTTGCTTTTATCGACTTATAGTTTTCAATGATAAACAATAAGCTTCTGTAGAGTTGTGGTAGCAACCGAACATCTTCTCACTAAAAAACAGATTAAATGATATTAATAGTGGGAGAAATGTATGATATATATATATATATATATATATATATATATATATATATATATATATATATATATAATGTATACATATATTTATTTATATATATATATATCATAGCAAAAAAAAATATGTATATAAATATGTATACATATATTTATTTATTCATATATATATATATTTTAAATGATATATATATATATATATATATATATATATATATATATATATTTATATATATAAACACAGTATATATATATATATATATATATATATATATATATATATATATATATATATATATATATATATATATATATATATATATATATATATATATATATTCAATGATAAACAATAAGCTTCTGTAGAGTTGTGGTAGCAACCGAACATCTGCTCACTAAAAAACATTAAATGATTAAATGATATTAATAGTGGGAGAAATGTATGATATATATATAATAAAAAAAATATATATATTCAATTCAATTCAGTTTATTTGTATAGCCCAGTTTCACAAATTACAAATTTGTCTCAGAGTGCTTTACAATCTGTACACATAGACATCCCTGACCCAAAACCTCACATCGGACCATATATATATATATAAATATGTATACATACATTTTTATATATATATATATATATATATTTTAAATGATGTATATATATATATTAAATATATATATATGTATATTTATATAAACATAGTATATATGTATATATATATATATATATATATATATATATATATATATATATATATATATATTCATGTGTATATATAAAATAATTGAGTGATGGTTGCCATATGAGACTGTGTGGCTCTCATCCAGAGAGAGATGAGGTCGTGGCTTTTAAACGTTTTTCTTTGTTATTCAAATCCGTCCCGTCGCACAACTCAACTCGGCGGCCCGAAGGCGACGAATCAAACGCCGACCGGCGGAGGTGAGACGGTCCGACGGGACGAAAGCCCGGAGAGGCGTATTGTACCGCCACTCCGCCTCAGAAAAGGTTATCGCCTTCGCCCGTCCTTGAGCTTTTCTTTTCGGTCAAGTCAGCGGTCATTTTTCTGTAGACGTCTACATTTAACTACATCCCGCGAGCTCTCGCCCAATGGCCGTCCGCACGGAATTAGGATTACGGTCGCTCTCGCTCGGCTCTGCTTCATGGATGCAGCGCTTGGCCAAGAAACAGGCCGCCCTGTCACCCCCCTCCTCCCCCCCTGCCCCCCTCTGCTCTGACACTGTAATAATACCCAATTATAACCCAAGCTAATTGGAATCGGCCCGTTTTTTTTGTTTCTTTTCTCCTCTGTTATTCCAGAAAGCTGACAGCAACAACTCATGGCGGCGGATCGATGGCGGATTACGAGGCTCATGGAGCCGCATAGAGAGGAGGGCTCAGACTTGAAGCTTCGGCTCTCATTAAAACCCGGCCTGATCTCAGCCGAGCCCTGGGAAAAGGAGGGGTGAGAAAGGCAATAGAGGGAAGAAACTGGAAATCTAAGGGATGGGAGATAACCCCCCCAAAAAAGAGGAGTGGAGTTGACGGCGCCCTGCGGACGCGGCCTCTGCTGGACTCTTGTAAACGGGTGTTGTTGCCACGCGGCGTCTGTTTACAGCTCCCCGTAAAGGAGCTTTACTCCCGCTCGGGGACGCATTGTGACGCCGTCATTTGAATAGCGGAGGTCTTCACCGCGGAGCCGTAAATGTTTACGGCTCCGCGGTTGACACGGAGAATAAAGAATGAGCCGCGTTAACCTCTGCAGGACGCCGCCCGCCACTCCCGCGGCGAGAAAAACACACGGAAGTGGGAATTCAGGGGCGAGACGGGAGAAAGTTGACGAACTGAAGCAAAGCGTTGGAGGTGGTCCCCCCTCCCCCCCCCCCCCCTCGTTTTTGATCAGTTCGACAAGGAAACGGTCGGCGTCTCGTGTTTCCGTGTTTCATCACGGGCGGCGACCGCCGGAGAGGACCGCCGGGACCGGAGAGGACATGAGGCTGAATTCGATTAGACGGCAATCGGAGACGGATAGGACAAGGGGGGAGGGGGGGGGGGGCTGTCATTGTCAGCAAAGGGGGAGGGGGGAGCGGGGTCCTCAGGGGTGTGTTTACTTGCGTCCTATGGGGGGGGGGGGTGGTCCTTGTTTCCTCAGGGGTTTGTTTCTGTGTTTCCTATCGGGTGTCTTTCTTATGGTGTGTGTTTCCTCTGGGGTGTGTTCTTGTTTCCTATGGGGCGGTGTGTTCTTGTTTCCTGGGTTGTGTTTCCTTGTTACCTCAGAGGTGTGTTTCGGTGTTTCCTATGGGGTGTGTTTCCTTGTTTTCCATGGAGTGTGTTTCTCATGGTGTGTGTTTCCTCTAGGGTGTGTTTCCTTGTTTCCTCTGGGGTGTGTTTCCTTGTTTCCTCTGGGGTGTGTTTCCTTGTTTCCTCTGGGGTGTGTTTCCTTGTTTCCTCTGGGGTGTGTTTCCTTGTTTCCTCTGGGGTGTGTTTCCTTGTTTCCTCCAGGGTGTGTCTCCTATGGGTTGTCTTCTTTGGGTTTCCTTGTTTCCTATGGGGGTGTGTGTTCTTGTTTCCTGGGGTGTTTGTTTCCTCTGGGGTGTGTTTCCTTGTTTCCTCTGGGGTGTGTTTCCTTGTTTCCTCTGGGGTGTGTTTCCTTGTTTCCTCTTGGGTGTGTTTACTTGTTTTCTCTGGGGTGTGTTTACTTGTTTCCTCTGGGGTGTGTTTCCTTGTTTCCTATGGGGTGTGTTTCCTTGTTTCCTCTGGGGTGTGTTTCCTTGTTTCCTCTGGGGTGTGTTTCCTTGTTTCCTATGGGGTGTGTTTCCTTGTTTCCTCTCGGGTGTGTTTCCTTGTTTTCTCTGGGGTGTGTTTCCTTGTTTCCTATGGGGTGTGTTTCCTTGTTTCCTCTCGGGTGTGTTTCCTTGTTTTCTCTGGGATGTGTTTCCTTGTTTCCTCTGGGGTGTACTTCCTATGTGTTTCCTTGTTTCCTACAGGGTGTGTGTCCTATCGAGCAGCGGTCCCTGTTTCGAGCCACGGACCGGTTTCGTGTCACACAATATTTTCACGGACCGGCGATAAACACAACGTAATAAATACAACGTGATAAAATTATACGACCGGCATAAAGTGCATAAAGATACAACTCACCATTACGCCGGATTAGTGTGAGCGCGGCTGGTTTATCGGCAGCGAGCCGCGGAGACAACGACACCGACGGGCCGGACTTCTGGTCGCTGTCATGAAGACGAAGACGAAGACGAAGACGGCGGTGGAAATGAAACTTTTGAAGCTTTTTTTTTACGGCCGAGTGTCCTGTTCCCTCGCCGCCCCCAGAGACTGAAGACAAGGTCGTCCCTCTGAAGAGACGAGTTCACCGAGCGGCTTGGAGACGCTCTGTCCAGAAACACGGAGCCAGCAGAGAGGGTTTCCTAGGGGGTGTTTCTCTGTGTCCTATGTTTCCTTGTTTCCTAGGGGGGGTGTTTCTCTGTTTCCTATGTTTCCTTGTTTCCTATAGGATGTGTTTCTCTGTGTCCTATGTTTCCTTGTTTCCTAGGGGGGGTGTTTCTCTGTGTCCTATGTTTCCTTGTTTCCTAGGGGGGGTGTTTCTCTGTGTCCTATGTTTCCTTGTTTCCTATGGGGGGTGTTTCTCTGTTTCCTATGTTTCCTTGTTTCCTATAGGATGTGTTTCTCTGTTTCCTATGTTTCCTTGTTTCCTATAGGGTGTGTTTCCTTGTTACCTATGGGGTGTGTTTCCTATGGAGGGTGTTTCCTTGTTTCCGATGGAATGTGTTTCTTATAGGGTGTGTTTCCTTTTTTCTTATAGGGTGTGTTTCCTTGTTTCCTATGGGGTGTGTTTCCTATAGTTTGTGTTTCCTTGTTTTCTATGGGGTGTGTTTCCTATAGTTTGTGTTTCCTTGTTTCCTATGGGGTGTGTTTCCTATAGTTTGTGTTTCCTTGTTTCCTATGGGGTGTGTTTCCTATAGTTTGTGTTTCCTTGTTTCCTATGGGATGTGTTTCCTTGTTTCCTATAGGGTGTGTTTCCTTGTTTCCTATGGGGTGTGTTTCCTATAGTTTGTGTTTCCTTGTTTCCTATGGGATGTGTTTCCTTGTTTCCTATGGGGTGTGTTTCCTTGTTTCCTATGGGGTGTGTTTCCTTTAGGGTGTCAATGAAACATCTGGAAGTAGAAAATCGGAGGACTTCACATTGAGTTGCATTTTATCTCCTCACAACTACACTTAATCTCCCTCCTCTACCTCTCTCTTTCTCTCTCCCTCCCCCTCTTTCTCCTCCCTCCCTCTCTCCCTCCCTCTCTCTCTCTCCCTCCCTCTCTCTCTCTCTCCCTCTCTCTCTCCCCCTCCCTCCCTCCCTCAGTCTGCTACCCAGCCGTCGTCGTCCTCCCTGCCTCTCGCTTGGCATTCCGTTCATTCTCCAAGATGTTTCCAGCGTAACCAATGATTAACAATTATGCCACTGCATCTAATTAATGCCGGCTAATTATGAGGTTGAGATGCTGACAGGGGATGGGGGGAGGGGGGGGGGGAGATTGCAGCATTAGAAATAATCAGGAGAGGAGAAGAGGGAGTAGGATGAAAAAAGACAACAACAACAACAAAAAAGAAAATATGCTGAGAGGGAAAGGGAGTAGATTGGAATTGAGAGTCTTTATTGGCACGCTGGGTTTTTAGTCTCGGGACCCTGAGCTTATTACTAAATATATACGCATAACTCGTGCATGAAATTATAGACGCTGCGCTCCCTCGTCTCATTCGAAGGCCGCGCGGAACAAAAAAAAGAGAAGTGAAAAGCAGGATGTGTGTTTGTTCTGGAGCCGGACGGAGTTCATCTCCGAGCCAACACGACGTCCCCGGAGCGGCCGGAGAGCTGGAGCCCTAATTATGTTCATCAAAGGCCCGAAAGATTTATGAATCTTCAGCCATAATTTGCCGTTCATTTGTTGAACCAAAGTGGCCAACACGAAATACCCTGCAGCAGAACTGCAGGAGACCTTTGATTTACATGTAGAGATCATGAGAACTAATGATGGCAATCTCTTCATTGACGCCCCCCCCCCCCCCCACACACACACACACACACCAACACCGCCCGCCCCACCCTTTGCAAACCACACCAACGGACCTCAAACCCACTTCCCCACCTCGGGCGAATACTTCATCGGGAAAATAGCCAAGAAAAAAACGACCCCCCTCTCTCTATCTCTCTCTCTCTCTCTCTCTCTCTCTCTCTCTCTCTCTCCTCTCCCCGTAATGAGGCTGCGTGGGGCGTTCATTAGCATCGGCGGTGTCGGCAGTCTGTCGGAGCTTTATGCCCGGTGACGTTCTTTATTCCCATAATAACGTTCCAAGGAGAGAAAACACATCATATATTAAAGGAACGTGATATATTTTTCATCTTCTTCTTCTTCTTGCTCCCGTATTCAAATGAGAGCATGAGAGGAAGAGAGAAGGGCTTGGGGGATGGGGGGGGGTATTACCCAGAGAGCAGTAATTATATTCAGAGGAGCCTGTGATTTAGGGTTTGTTTGTGTTTGTGTTCCTGCGATGAAGACGAGGTGGAGGGGCTATAGGGTGTGTGTCCTATAGGGTGTGTTTCCTATGGGGGGTGTCAGGGTGTGTGTCCTATGGGGTGTGTTTCCTATAAGGTGTGTTTCCTATAGGGTGAGTTTTTTTAGGATGGGTGTCCTATGGCGTGTGTTTCCTCTATAGGGTGTGTTAGGGTGTGTCCTATGTGTTTTTTTTAGGGTGTGTGTCCTATGGGGTGTGTTTACTATAGAGTGTATTAGGGTGTGTGTCCTATAGGGTGTGTTTCCTATAGGGTGTGTTTCCCTATAGGGTGTGTGTCCTATGGGGTGTGTGTCCTATAGGGTGTGTGTCCTCTGGGGTGTGTTTCCTATAGGGTGTGTGTCCTCTGGGGTGTGTTTCCTATAGGGTGTGTTTCCCTATAGGGTGTGTGTCCTATAGGGTGTGTTTCCTATAGGGTGTGTTTCCTATAGGGTGTGTGTCCTATGGGGTGTGTTTCCTATAGGGTGTGTGTCCTATGGGGTGTGTGTCTTATAGGGTGTGTTTCCTATAGGGTGTGTTTCCTATAGGGTGTGTTTCCTATAGGGTGTGTGTCCTATAGGGTGTGTTTCCTATAGGGTGTGTGTCCTATAGGGTGTGTGTCCTCTGGGGTGTGTTCCTATAGGGTGTGTGTCCTCTGGGGTGTGTGTCCTATAGGGTGTATTAGGGTGTGTGTCCTATAGGGTGTGTTTCCTCTAGGGTGTATTAGGGTGTGTGTCCTCTGGGGTGTGTTTCCTATAGGGTGTGTGTCCTATGGGGTGTGTGTCCTATAGGGTGTATTAGGGTGTGTGTCCTATAGGGTGTGTTTCCCTATAGGGTGTGTGTCCTATGGGGTGTGTGTCCTGTAGGGTGTGTTTCCTATAGGGTGTGCGTCCTATGGGGTGTGTTTCCTATAGGGTGTGTTTCCTATAGGGTGTGTGTCCTATGGGGTGTGTGTCTTATAGGGTGTGTTTCCTATAGGGTGTGTTTCCTATAGGGTGTGTTTCCTATAGGGTGTGTGTCCTATAGGGTGTGTTTCCTCTAGGGTGTATTAGGGTGTGTGTCCTATGGGGTGTGTTTCCTATAGGGTGTGTGTCCTCTGGGGTGTGTTTCCTATAGGGTGTGTGTCCTCTGGGGTGTGTGTCCTCTGGGGTGTTTCCTATAGGGTGTGTGTCCTATAGGGTGTGTGTCCTATAGGGTGTGTGTCCTATAGGGTGTGTGTCCTCTGGGGTGTGTTTCCTATAGGGTGTGTTTCCTATAGAGTGTGTGTCCTATAGGGTGTGTGTCCTATAGGGTGTGTTTCCTATAGGGTGTGTGTCCTCTGGGGTGTTTCCTATAGGGTGTGTGTCCTATAGGGTGTGTTTCCTATAGGGTGTGTGTCCTATAGGGTGTGTTTCCTATAGGGTGTGTTTCCTATAGGGTGTGTTTCCTATAGGGTGTGTGTCCTCTGGGGTGTTTCCTATGGGGTGTTGCGCTAATAACCGGTGGACTTTATGACTTTAATCCAAATTTCCATGACCAAACATTTTGTGATATCTCCTTGAGAATACACTTTAAATGACAGAAATTAATGAGAGACAATAGTTTGATTCAAAAAATAAATGTGTGTTGATTATTTTAATCAAAAACGTGTAAATGAACATATGTCAATATATGATTTTTTTTTATTCCACGACTTTTCCTGCTTTTCCTTAACCGTACGAACCCCGCCCGGCAACAGCCACGTTTGTCAACGTCATGTTCTCTGTCGACGCATCTATTTGTGTTTGAGATGTTCGAGTCAATAGTGCTTCTGCCGGCCGAGCGTCAGCCTGAGTGGATTCTCATCCATCCTCCAAGTCTTCAACCTTTTAGTGTCAAGGTATAGGGAGCATTAAGTTGGATGGGAAACTTAAGTAGGAAATCAATAAGAGCTGCATTTTTTATTCCAAAAGTTGCATCTTCGTCAATACCCCACGTCATTCATCCTCTCCTCCATCTTTGCACCGGTGCCATTAGCCCTTACATTCCTCCAAAACCTTGTTAGCATCAAATGCCCCCCCCCCCGCCTCTTAAAAAAAAAAAAGATGACTAAACGATTCTCCGCTTCCATCAAAGCAAAAAACGGACACGTTTCTTCTTGATATCATCTAAAAAAAATTAAAACTCAAGGATTATTCTCCTCTTTATTTTTTTCTTTCTCCATCTTCCCTTAAAAGACCATTACGTCGTAGCGAGCTGTGAACGCTGCACATTTGAATACCAGCAGAAACGCTATTAAACACTTCCTTTTCACAAATGACATTTTTTTCTTTTTTTTTTGTTAAGCGCAGCTTAAGAATGATTTCTTTTCGACTCGTCTGAGCTTTGGGCGTTTACTTGCCGGCTTCTGACAGAACTAAATGTCCAGTTAATTAGTTTCCGGCGAGCGCGGGGTTGTCCGCAGATGACGGGAAGGCGTTAAAAAAGAAAAGGAACGTCGGCTGAATCTTCTTTTTAAAACAAGAATCCACGCAGCGAGATGCCTTCGGGTTTCGGGGGGGGGGGGGGGGGGGGGGGGGGGGCTGGGACACGACACAATAGATGAAAAATTCCTCTAATATAATTCCCTCTTCTAAAGTATTACATTACGCCCTGCCAAGTGCTTGTATGTGTGTATGTGTGTGTGTGTGTGTGTGTGTGTGTGAGGGGGGGGTCTTCATGTGAAACTCAAACATTTGTATCTCTGGCAATAAGCGGCAGCGGCTTTCCGTCTTGTATCCGTCGGCGTTTCATTCGTCGTCGGCCTGGGTGATGTAACACGCCCCGTTTGGTAAACACCGGAGGGGAGGGGGACGGGGGGGGGGGGGGTACTCACCGAAAGCTGCTATGGAAGCCAATCGGGCGGCGATAACGTAAATCAATGGCAGACAACAGCCCAGAGCCCATGCAATGTTCTACTAAATTAGGCATGTAACAATTACGGCGGTGTGCCTTTCTTTTTTTTATTCCCTCTCTCGTACGTGTGACCTTTGATTATGATTCAGTCGGTGATTGAGGGGTGTTTGTGTGTGTGTGTGTGTGTGTGTGTGTGGGGGGGTGGGTCTGAGTGCTTAACGCATGGCAGGTGTGATGACTTCAGGTACGGGGGGGGGGGCGAGGTTTTTAATTTGCCAAATGTGTGTGTAAATTAGTGCACGCCTTTACGAGGTGTGGTGTTTTTTTTTCTGCCGAGGGTGTGTATTTATGTGTGTGTGTGTGTGTGTGTGTGTGTGTGTGTGTGTGCGTGTGTGTGTGTGTGTGGGGGGGGGCGCGTTCACCTGATTCATTGAGTCGTTTAAGTCGGCGGACCAAAATAATTTCACGGGTGCTCGCTGTTTACAGCCCCGCGTTGTCCCGCCCGGGCCTAAACTGTGGCGCCGATTGCACACGCTGCTCATATTCTCCCGCCCCCCCCTCCCCCATCCTCGTGGCAGCCCCCCACCCTCCACCCCCTCCAAAGTCTGAAATATTGCGCCTTATAACACTTTTCATGCAGTGACCCTCTTCTTTTGTTTTGCAAGGCGGCGTGCCGAATATTTTAATAAGCCGATGATCTTAAACCTGTTCGCAGCGCTCCTTTCGCCCTCCGACGATTATTTTTCTACGACTCTGGCTAAAATATATGTATATATATATATATATATATATATATATATATATATATATATATATATTTTAAACATCAGTGTATCAAAACAAAAAGGAGTCGTCTCTCATCCCTTTACAAGAGGTTCGTTAAATAGTTGCTTTTGAAGGCTCCCCCCCCTCCCCCCCCTCCCCCCCACAAAATGATGAGCCAGGTGAAGGCGCTTCAGAGGGGGGGGGGGGGGGGACCCTCGGTAATTGACCTTGCTGTCTTGAGCCTAGTCAGCAAGTAATAAAGAACGGTTAAATGTTAAAGCAGGAGCTGAAGCGCTTGAAGGGCTACACGTACGCCGCATTAACGAAATAATGGCCCGGCTTATTTCATATTCCGTGTGAAACCAAGGTCACCGGTTCCTGTTTTTAATAGGCATGGTGAGCGCTCACTTCAGCGGGGGCCGTGAGAGTCGTGTATGTTTGCTGCGTATATGTGGGAGACGTGTAAATGTGTGTGTGTGTGTGTGTGTGTGTGTGTGTGTGCGTGTGTGCGTGCTCACGGGTGCATATCTAAGTATCTGGGCGGATTTTCACTGAATATTGAAATAATTAACAGTTGATTAACGACCCGTCGTCGCAGGTATACGAGTTCTGATTGGACGACGCAGATGCATCAGCTTGGTGATTAAAACTAGAATTAAAATCGGCTTGACGGGGAACGTGAACCGTTTAAATCGAGAGTTTCTCGATACAGAGCAGGTTTGGAGTCACGGGTAGAGATTCCCGATCGGCCGCAGTTCTTATTCCAGCCACCGGATGTGAGGCTATTTATAATATTATAATATTCCCCTCTAAACGCGACAGACCGCGCGGGCGAGCCCACTTCCCTCCACCGAGACGTCGGCTTCGGATTCATTTAGATGTTTCTAATGGAAGCAATTTGAGCTCTCAGCATCCAGCTGTCACAGCTTCCTCGGCGAGTCCCTTCCCGTGACACGAGACCGAGCCACGTGATTGGCTTAATTGAGATGGCATTTTCCGCCCGTTTCCATGGAGAAGGTCACCCCGGAGTCAGCGTGAGTGGGCGATGACGGCGCCGGGCCTCGTTCCCCACGGTAACGAATGGACGTGTCCACCTGAGGCTGTCTGCTTTCCCCTCCTGCAGCCAGCAGCTGTTGATGGGACTGACGGGCTTTTTACTCGCCGCCGGCGAGCGCCGAACGCGGCCGTCGACCACGGAGGAGAGCGTCTCTAAAAGTGTTTTGCTTTGTTTGTGCAGAGATCTCCCCGGGCATGAAGATGAGCAATACAGCACAGAGATGGAATCAGGAAAACACAGATTTAAACAGCTTGTGTCTTCAGCTGCGTGCCAGTAAGTCAAGACCAGTGGTTCGGCTTTTAAGGGCTTGGTTTCAGACCAATTACCCACAATCCAATGGGGCTTCCGGCTAAAAAAAACAAACGACTTGACAAAGTAAACATGTCTGCTTTGTTCAAAATGATGAGGAACTGTCACGACTCAGAAGGCAGGACCCAAAAGCATGACTCAATGTTTTTAGAGCAAAAAAGGAGTTTATCGAAAAACAGAAAATCACAGCTATGCTGGCAAAAACATGAACAAAGTACAAAAACAAAATCTCAACTGCGTTGGATCAAACCAACCAAGGACAAACAACTAGTCAAAAGAACGGTTCAGACAAGACAGGAGACGAGACGATGTGACACGAGACACAGGTAGACACAGACTTAAATACATGAGGACACGGGGAACAGATGGACACCATCAGGGTGGAGCAGACAATCACACTAACGAGGAAACACCGGGGCAGGAAATAAAGTATCTGAAACAAAAGAGAACAGTTACTACAAAATAAAAGAGGACTAAACTTAAACTTAACATAAACCACAAGATATGACTAGATAGGAACTGTCCAAGGGTGAGTTCCTGGGTCATTGGAAAGGAACGTCTCTACACACAGAACAATAATGGTTCTTAAATGGTTCTTTAAAAGGCGTTGTGGTTCGACAAAGAACCATCACCTACTGGAGAATCATTCTTTTCATTATAGGTTCTTTAAAGAACTCTTTAAGGAAATAATTATTTAAAGAATCCTGGTTTGAAAGGTTCTTTGTGGAACCAGAAATGGTGCCTTAAAGAACCATGATTTTAAGGTTCTTTGGGACACCTTTATCGGTTCGTTGAAGAACTCTTTAAGGAAAAGGTTCTTCAAAGAACTCTAGCTTGAAAGGTTCTATCAGGAAGCAGAAATTGTGCCTTAAAGATGTATGGTTCAAGGTTCTTTGAGACACCTTTATAGGTTCTTTGAATAACTTTTAAGTATATGGTTCTTTAAAGAACCCTGCTTTGGAAGGTTCTTTGTGGAACCAGAAATGGTGCCTTAAAGAACCATTTAAAGGTTCTTTGAGACACCTTTATAGGTTCTTTGAATAACTATTTAAGGAAATGGTTGTTTAAAGAACCCTGGTTTAAAAGGTGAATTGTGGAACCAGAAATGTTTTTTTATTGGCATCACTCTGAGGAACCATTTTCAGTTCCTGATGGCACCTTCACTTTTCCGTGTGTACTACACACAAAGGGTTATCTTCCTCTGAAGCATCACAACCCCCCCACACACACCCACCAAAAAATTCTTTAATAATACAGTATATCATAAAATTATCCATTAAACTCTAATCTACAGAGACATCCTGTAATAACCCGTGTGCCCGTCGAGATTAAAAAAAGTGTTTCAACTACGACTAACGTATCCAAGAGTGTTTAAAACACAACATTATTACATCGACACCTTGCGGTTTTACTCACAGTGTTTTAACACGTCAAATGTTGCTGTCAGCGATAATAACAGTAATTGTACACGTTTGACAAAGCAGCGCATTTAATATTACATTATTCAACCCAGGAGCTTGATATGTCAAAGATATAGTTTTAATGCATACCTTCAGGAGCGTGTAGTACCACATTGCTCCACTAGAGGGCTGCGCTCACTACATGCGAGCGACTCGTGGTCCCTCGAGTCTTAAGGGAGCCAGACCTTCAGGTATCAAGCTCCTCCTCTTTTATGGAACCAGCTTCCACCTCCGGACCCTAGAGATGCAGCTAGAGGCTTATAGGCTGCTGGGGGATGATTTAGGATACACTGAGCACCTCTCTCATCTCCTCTCTCTACTTATGGATGTTTTAGGATACACTGAGCACCTCTCTCCTCTTCTATCTCTCTCCTTATGGATGTTTTAGGATACACTGAGCACCTCTCTCCTCTCTCTATTTATGAATGTTTTAGGATACACTGAGCACCTCTCTCCTCTCCTCTCTCTATTTATGAATGTTTTAGGATACACTGAGCACCTCTCTCCTCTCTCTATTTATGAATGTTTTAGGATACACTGAGCACCTCTCTCCTCTTCTCTCTTTACTTATGAATGGTGTAGGATACACTGAGCACCTCTCTCATCTCCTCTCTCTACTTATGGATGTTTTAGGATACACTGAGCACCTCTCTCCTCTTCTATCTCTCCTTATGGATGATTTAGGATACACTGAGCACCTCTCTCCTCTCCTCTCTCTACTTATGGATGTTTTAGGATACACTGAGCACCTCTCTCCTCTCCTCTCTTTACTTATGAATAGTTTAGGATACACTGAGCACCTCTTTCCTCTCCTCTCTCTACGTATGGATACCATTCAATAAAAAAAAACATAATAATAATAACTTTTACTAATGCAAAGAATAGAGAGATGGCAATTTTAGCCCCCCTGAAATAGGCCCAACGATGCCCCTACTGGGGAACATCCGCGTCACAGCACCTGCAAAGCTAAGTTATTAATATTATATACAATATATTACATAATATCCCTACACAGACATAAACAGTTCAAATATGTTAGTATGCTACATGCAGCTAACGCAAAGACTACCAGGCGACCAGCCTGTTGAACCCATCCCGAAAAAATATTCCAATGCCAGACAGATCCTCGTGTACTTTTCTTTTTGAAGGCTGCTATTTGTATTGCACACCGGTATAAGTGCACGCTGCCATGGACAATGGGGTGTCATACGGCGTATTGAAAGGAATCAGCAGCAGCACGACTTTCCAGACGCGGCTTTATCCACAACATTACCTGCTGCTTTTATAGCGACTGTTTCATATACTGCCATCGACCGCCTGCTGATCCCTCCAACCACGACCCTTCAGTACTCCGCGGGCCGGTAGGGGGCGCTGATGACAACACATGCTGAGGGCATTGACGACCCCCCCCCCCCCCCCCCCCCCAGCTACTGGTGTGAAACCGATCCGACTGCGTTTCTATTGGACGTGTTTTGGCCAAATATTGTGCGTTCTTTTTACCACATGTCCTGTGGTAGTGGGTCTTATCCCGTAGTGGTATTGTTTAATGTTTATTATGGTCTGTCAAGGGACGACATATGCTAATAAGCTGTATAGCTACAACCTGGTACATGGAATGGTGACATTTCTGTTTGAACTGTACACGGTGCCTTTAATAAAATGTATAATTGTAATTACAAATGATTATTTTTTAAACGTAGATGAGTCGCACACATCTGCACGCAGTCAAATGAGAGCGATTTGGTTCTGCGAGACGTTCAATTCTATCCCACGACGCACCGACGGTGGCGGCGGCAGACATTTGTAATCCGGACCGATCGCCTGCTTTAAAAAACGAAACACGTGCGAAAAACAAAGATGATTTGAGAAATAATGCGTTTCAAGAAAGCTGTCGCCGTCTCGTCGTGGCCCTGCACATTGTTGTCGTTGCCCCCCCCCCCCCCCCTTCGTTTGACACAGTATGTGTGTGTGTGTGCGTGTGTGTGTGTCGAGGAGAACACACTGTCTTCATTGACGAGACGCAATCGATAGAAGACAATTCAATTTACACGTCTGTCACAAAACAGACCGGTGTTAAACAAAATAATTATTGAGTCTCAGTCATTGTTTGCTTTCGTCCAATTATACCTGAACCCCCCCCCACACACACCCACACACACACCTGTCACAGGGTCTTCACTTCTATTCCCAACACACACACACATGTATCATGCCATTACAGCGGTTCTCTCCCTTCGTTATTTCGCGGGCCAAGCAGGGGGGTCCGGCTTCGGAAGGACCTCCAGCCGTGTCGCATCCAGCAAAGGAAAAAAAAAGTACGGCGGTGCATTCAGGTGCCCCCCCCCCCACCCCCCAAGCACGTTCATTCAGAGTGCTTCTGGGGGCTGAAGGGGGGGGGGGGGGGGAGGCAAAGTGGATGTGACAGGCTTAGATTAAATGCCAGGGACCGGGCGTTTCTCACACAACGCCGGAGCCTCCTGGACAGCGGCCTAATCAGGCACTTCCACGCTCCGCCATCGCGGCTGCCCACAGACCCCCCCCCCCACAACCCCCCCCCCCCCCAAAAAAAAATGAGTTAATGGAACAAAATGGAGCCGTGCAACACTGTGAGAAAAAACTGATAATAGGTCCATCAGCTCTTAGAAATTCATTAATAGCGGATTGATTTGTCTATCCCCCCCCACACACACACACACACACATTTCTCGTGGTTTAATAGCACTGTTGTTGTCGTATCTTCCTCTTTCATCTCCTCATGTATTCAGAATATCTGATAAGCGAACGATCAGATGCTCCGTGACACCCGGTAACATCAAAAGCGAAGCGAAGCGTTCTCTTTCTTTCTTTCTTTTCGCTATCAGCTCCCGCGTTTCGGTGAGAACGCGTCTGTATCGCCCGGAGAGAAGGTCAGGTGTTCTTCTCAGGCATTTCAAACGTAGATACCGTCTCCTTCCTTCCTTTCTTTCTTTCTCTCTGTCTCAGATAAAGTGTTCTTCGTGGATATTATCGTGTTGGGCATATAGAGAAGAACCCCCCCCCTCCCCTGTATGTGCCCCCCCCCCCTCGTCTGCCTCGGCGTGCTGGACAGGAGATAAATCTGATTACGCCGTGCGTGGGGGGGTAATGTTCAATAATAAAAAGTATTATTTGCCCAGATCAATGTGCGTCGTCATAGCGATAAAGCACAATGAGCGAAAAGTGCAGCGAGGACCCCCCCCCCCCCCCCCCCCGAGTACATTTTGATGCGTTGCGATATTGAACACATTGTGACAACACACTGCTCGCCAGGACTGTAAAACATCTTCCAACAGGCTGTTGAACATCCGACGCCGCTACATCCTCACGCGCCACGCCACCGCCATACATCAAGCGGGGCCAGTGTGCACGCCGTGGCTAAGTGTGTGTGAGGGATGATATGGCGAGGTGCAAAAACAGGACGGCGGTACATGTTCATCAGGGGGAGAGAGTGTGTGTGTGTGTGTGTGTGTGTGTGTGTCGCCCTCCGCCTGTGTACAGTAGGCGACAGGAGGACGGAGGCTTCCATCAATCACTTAATCAAAGCCGCGCGTCGTGACAGCGACATGCGAGCGCCTGACGGATGGATGGACTGAAGTGGGAGGCGGCTCCGAGCGGCTCGGTGACATTCACACAAAAAAAAAAGAAGAAGAAGAAAAAGTCGAATGCGACCGTCGCGAGTTTAAAAAAAAAAAAAACCTTCTCGTCCGTCTCTACCTCCACGTGCTCCCCGCCGGCCGCCCTGGAAGCTCGCGCCGCCGGCCGGCTCTCGGGGTGTTTAAGAACGTTATCTCTAACGCACAGATGCCTTTTAAAGGTTCCCGGCGGAATATAAGGCCCTCCAATTTTTTCCGCCTAATTAAAAATTAATTAAATCGTCCGTGGCTCCAGCCGGGCGTGTAGAGAGCTGAAGGCCCGACTGGAAACACAATCATTTATTTAAACTCAATTACGGAACGCCGCGGCGGGGGACGTCACCTGGCGAGTCGGGGCTGTTGCTATACATATATACACTACCTTTCAAAAGTTTGGAATCATCCAGACAATTTTGTGTTTTCCATGAAAACTCGTACTTTTATTTATTAAATGAATACAAGATTAATACAAAGTATAGTCAAGACATTGACAAGGTTATAAATAATGATTTTCATTGTAAATATTAATGTTGTTCTTCAGACCTGTCGTTCAAAGGAAGGCCAGTTTTAGAGCTTCTCTCACCAGCATAACTGTTTTCAGCTGCGCTCACATAAAAAGGGTTTCAATGTCAAGGAATAATCTGTTTGTGGAAAAAAAGAAAAGGCGATAACACAAAGTACCACTAGAACATGGAGATGGGCCTCTACACACCTCTGTAGAGACTTCATTAAAAAACAGAGAATAGTCATTTACCACATTAACTATGTAGAGAGTATTTCTGATTAATTTAATGTAATTTTCATTTGAAAAAACTGTGCTTTTTTTCTTTTTTCTAAATGACCCCAAACTTTTGAACGGTAGTGTATATATATATATAAATAAGTAAATAAATAAATATATATATATATACACACAGTCATAGAGATGTGCTTTGTCACCTGCTCTACGCTCCTCCCCCCCCCCCCCCCCCCCCCGAGGGGCTGATTTGGGCTGATTGATCAGAGATTCAGACGCGGGATCAATAAGGTGTTCACCTCCCTTGGCAAGAGCGAGGGGCTCAGCGACGGCCCCGCCACCCCGTCCAATTATTCAGTAACGGAGCACTGGACGGCGCCCAGGGCGATTAACACCCTGGACACTGGGGACGGTCAAGCGGCGCCGCTAATTGTCGGGTCGCATTGTAAACTGTGACAACAATGCACTGCCCTGATTAACCCCTGACGCCATTTTGTTTTGGGCATCCTTAGCCGGAGACGGGAGCGCCAGAGTGACACTTCTCCGTTCACACCTGCATGTCTCTGCAGAGACGATCCAGTGTCGGCCAGCAGCTGTATTGACCGGCGGGGGAAGTTAAGCTCACAATGGGATTAGAGGCTAATTGTGATTCCTTTCTGGATGCGAAAAAAAGCGTGCGGGAAATGTGCAAAGAAGTGCTGGTTCAAACTGTTGATGGATGAGAGTCACCGCGTAACGGAATGATCGGTTTCCAGAGACAGGCGGAGTCAGTCGGACCTCGGAGGCTGTTTGGGAAACGTCGTTACGGGAAGAAAAGGAAACCGGAGGAAATCGAGTTTATCTTCCTTTCGATGCGCGTTTACAACGCTGTGAGGGCGAACCGCAGACCGCCGTGTGGAGGAGGAGGAAGAGGAGGAGGAGGAGGAGGAGGAGGAGGAAGAGGAGGTGGACCACGGGGGTTCCTGATGATGTTGAGCGGGGCGCCTAGAACTCGACTTCTCTGACTCCACCCCTCTGACTCCACCCCTCTGACTCCACCCCTCTGACTCCACCCCTCTGACTCCACCCCACTGACTCCACCCCTCTGACTCTACCCCTCTGACTCCACCCCTCTGACTCCACCCCTCTGACTCCACCCCACTGACTCCACCCCTCTGACTCTACCCCTCTGACTCCACCCCTCTGACTCTACCCCTCTGACTCCACCCCTCTGACTCTACCCCTCTGACTCCACCCCTCTGACTCTACCCCTCTGACTCCACCCCTCTGACTCTACCCCTCTGACTCCACCCCTCTGACTCCACCCCTCTGACTCCACCCCTCTAAATCGACACTTTGCTTGATTATTAACTTGACATCTAGGCAGGTTTTTTTTAGACATACATGTGTAAGAATTCACACGGCTCTCCGTGTGATGTGCTACACCCTTTATCATTTTGAGGAAAACACATTATTCTTCACTGGTGATTACTGTTTACAGCCCCTCCTCCCCTCCCCCCTCTCTCCTCCCCCTCCCCCCCCTCTCCCTCTCCCCATGCGTTCTGAGTGAAACTCGGCTGGAGATAACAACCAAAGACCACCCTCTACTACTCTTTTGGTAGAACTTGTTCCACAAGATCTTCAAGGCGCATCACAAACCTCCAGCAGACGCGGCGACGTTATGAAATCCCCGGCGCCGTAATGCAACGCGCTCGCCGCTTTGGAGAAGACGGGGAGCGGCGCCCCGATGGGAATACCGCAACGGTTTTGGTAGTTTCAGAACGGCGGTGTTACAGAGCTCCCGACGATGTACAGCAGACCCCCAGACGGATACCGTGTGTGATGTAGATGCGCCTTTGGTTGCCTCTGTGGTTCGGGGACCTCGGGTGCTCCGCGCTCCATCAGTCGTCTGCTCCGTCGCGTCGGGCGGAGCAGAACCCAGACGCAGTCGGGAGCTGTGAGGTTTCCGATGAATGCGGGAAACCAACGGAGCGAGTGTTCAGAACATCCTGTACGCACGGAAACAAGAGAAGGTGCCATCTGGAACCAAACATGTCTCTTCAGAGTTCCACAAAGAACCTTTCAAAGTAGGGTTCTTTAAAGAACCATTTCCTAAAATAGTTTGTTAAAGAACTTTTAAAGGTGTCTCAAAGAACCTTTACATTTGTTTTCAAGACACCATTTATGGTTCCACAAAGAACCTTTCAAAGTAGAGTTATTTAAAGAACCATTTCCTTAAATAGTTCTTTAAATAACCTTTACATTTGTTTTTATTTAAGACACCATTTCTGGTTCCACAAAGAACCTTCCACAGGGTTCTTTAAAGAACCTTTTCCCTAAATAGTTAGAACCTATAAAGGGGTCTCAAAGAACCTTAAAACACGGTTCTTGAAGGCACCATTTCTAGTGCCATCAAGAACCTTTCAAACCAAGGTTTTTTAAATAATTATTTCCTTAAATAGTACTTCAAAGAACCTATAATGTTGCTCTTTTTTATATAATACAAAATAAATATACAAATAAATACAATGTTTAAACATACAGCAAACTAGGTTCTCTTTTTATTCTTCCCTTGTACCATCCTCCACTGCCTAATAAATAACTCAAACATGAGTGAAGAACCCTTTAATATCCCAAAGAACCATATGACAAGAACGTAGAACCTTCCAATAGATTACATGGTTATTCAGGAGGTGATGGTTCTTCATAGAACCGCAACGCTTTTAAAGAGATAGCCTTCTCTTAAAAAGACAGCGCTCTCTTAAAGAGACAGCGTTCTCTTTCAAAGGGTCAACAAGCACTTTCCTCCCTTCACAGTTAGTACAGTATGTGATAGTAGGTGATCAACACTCTCAAATAAAGGAACAACACATGACAACACATTTTCCTAAAGGAAATTATAAGAAATGGACCCAGTTGTATTAAGTCGGTAAGATATATGACACAACATATTTCAGGATGATACAGTAACTTCAAAACATATCGATCGACTGGATTTGATCTGCACCATGACGGTGACGGTTGGCAAGGCGTGAAACACTTCTCCGTTAACACTTTCACACGCAGCCTGTCACTTTAATGAAAGTTAAATAACACACACACACCGTGACACACACACACACACCCTCGACTGTAAACCCGGTCTGTCACTTTAATTTAACCTCGCCAAATTGCTTGGCAGATATTTCTTTTTCTGAGCGGAGACAGATTTTCTGCCTGACGTGTGACGGGCGAGTTAATTAAGACAGTGACATTATTAAAGCCAATAGTGACTGCGGTGTGTTTTTATATTAATTCACCATCTGACCTTTTCCCTCCTGGATTCAGCACCTGATACCTTCAAAATTACTGCATCGCACCTCGGAAAGCATTCAGCACGTTGAATATCCCTCAAGTCGAGGCGGCGTTGAGCTTTTCTGCAGCGTTGCCTTATGGTGTTGGCCTTGTGCTTGAAAAAGAAACACACACACACACATGCAGACATTTCTCTGTGTGGGCTGTGTGAGAGGAGGTCGGCAATAAAGCAAATGTGCTTTATTTAAAAACAGCATTTTTCTTCAATAATACTTTCCTCTGAAATGGCTCGACATTTCAAATAGGAGAGAAAACGAACGCCATTTAAAGAAATACACACACAAATCAGTTCCAAATAAACAATTTCCCATACGTGCACAGCTGGAGCTCGGCGCCCCGTCATGTTAAGGCAGATGAAATTATTCATTGATTGAAAAAAAAGAAAAGAAAAAAGCCACACACACAATACAAAAAGCCCCGTGGCAGTAAAACGTATGAACCGTCGAGACTCAAAGGGCGACGATGACAAACAACGCTGCCGGGATCCGACTCGCTCCGCTCGATCTCATGACTTTGCCTCGAGCCAAAAGTCATGAAATTACAGTTTGTTATCAGAAGTTGGCGAGCCAACAGCCAGACAGCTCATCCCATGAGCAGAATCATTTCTATTTCCATCCAACTGCGTATTTTGCTTTAAATTCCCACAAAACTATGCAGGACATAAAATGTCTTAAATATAAGTAAATAAATAAATGAAGAAATACAAGAATACATTAACACATGCTTAAATAAATGTATGAATGAATAAATACAGGATTATATAAATAAATGTATAAATGAATACATACAGGATTAAATAAATGAATGCTTAATACATGTATAAATAAATACAAGATTAAATGAATATATTCTTAAATAAATGTATAAATAAATGCAAGAATAAATAAATAAATGCTTAAATAAATGTATGAATGAATAAATGAATACAGGAATTAATAAAAAGTTATACCTAAACAGCACATCATTAAATAAATCTATTTCTACATTTCTTTATTTTTCCATTTATTTATGCGTCTATTTATGTGTCCACATGTATTTCTTCATTTATTTATGTGTGACGTTTATGTGTCCTTGTATGCAAATGAGTTGGGGCCTCGTTTGACCGCACGTAAACATTTAAAACCGGTGTTAACCGGCATTTAACAACTATTCAAAGATGTTGAATATCCATCTGAGTAAGAAGACGTCCTTTCAGCGCTTTGCCTCTATTCTTTGCATAAAAAACTGTAAATATCGAACACAAGAGCTGCATCTTGTTCTTCTTGTGTTCGATCACCTGTCTCGACGTGAACGCAACAAATAGACGTATAAGTTTCATCTATTGAACACAGCTTGCCGCCTGCAAGAGGACTCACGATCCTGCAGTATCGTGCAGGTGTGCTGCACGATAAAGTTAAGTGATTGGCCTCTTTCAGGGGAAAATGACACAAGATTTTAACTTGACACAAAGGCCCAGGTGTGAAAATGGATGCTTAGACAGAGCCGTCATTGATGTAACGAGTGACACCTGTTCTTCTCCTACGTCGGCTGAGAAAAAAAGGTATATTAAACCCGTAAACCTTTGCTTTATATTCAAGTAAAAGTAACACCACCATGAAGTAGAAACACTGCCATACCACATACGCTTTAAAACTGTATTACAATATCAATCAAATGACGTTGAAGTATGTGTAAAAAATAAAAGCCGTCTCAGACCTGCTCTTTCTTTGAATGTGTTAGCATCTCTTTGCTCATCATAGCGGCTACTTTAAGAATGTGTATCCTGTTCTTAGCATTGTTTGAAACAACAGCTGGCAGTTGGTTTGAGTGTGAAGACTAACCAACAGCAGACAGACCTGATAGCTATACGCAGCTTAAGAGACAGGTGTTTTTTTTCCCGGGGGGAGCTGGTGGAGACCAAAACAGAGCTTATAAAGATCATTACAATTGGAATATTTTGCATTTGACAGGTGGACACACTCCACCGTGTTTGCATACGGCAGCAGGACAAGAAGTAGAGGATGAATAAAGAAAACCAAAAATAAAAGTGAATCGGAGGTGAGGCCAGTGAGTCCTAAAGCAATCAGAGGATCCCAGATTGAAGCAATGACAGAGGTATTTAGCTATTTTCCACCACTCGACCTATGGGAGATCTTTGTAGTGACAGGTCAGACATTGCAAAACAAAAACATGTATAATGTTGTTAATGAAGTGTGTTTTCATGCAGGAGAGTCCTCAGAATCTGATCTAAAGACTCTGAAGATTAGAGGTTCCTGCAAAAGAAAAGCACCCACCACACTTTCAATTAACGGGAATCACTGATACATTCTTAAAGCATCACTAATAGCAACAAGATTACATATTCCATTAATAAAGAATTATAATAAATACTGGGTTGCCAAACATACTCAGAATCGATTAACAGGACAAACTAAAAATAGCGCAGCATGGCTGTATCTTTCCATCTCCAATATACACGCTGAATAAAGGATGAAGGTGGGCAGCCACAGCATCCTCATCATAATGAATCTGATGTCACACGGGACAACTTAATGGTTCTTAAAATGTCTCTTTAAGAGAGTGGCACTGTCTCTTTAAGAGAGGGCCGCTATCTCCTTAAGAGACTGGCACTCTCTCTTTAAAAGAGGGGCGCTGTCTCTTTAAAAGAGTGGAACTGTCTCTTTAAGAGAGGGCCACTGTCTCATTAAGAGAGGTGGTCTGTCTCTTTAAGAGAGGGGCGCTGTCTTATTAAGAGAGCGCTGTCTCTTTAAGAGAGAGAGACGCAGTAAGCAGGCTGAACAAAAAACAATGTATGCTTGTTTTAACCGGGAACTTGTTAAATAAATTTGCAAAACAAAAGAACGACGTGTTTCTGAACAGTTCATTTAAGGATGCCACATTACCACACACACACACACACACACACACACACACACACACACACACACACACACACACAAAGTATATGTGTGGATGCAACTCAATACCCACGGACGTGCCCCTTCACCTCTTGTTCCCGTCAAACTTGGCACGAGGCTTCAGGGCTTTTTGGACCACGCGTGTGTTTTCGGTTGAGAGGATGCATGAATAAAACACAGCGGCCATCTTCCTTATACACACACACAATAAATGCATCGACGTATATATTTACTTACAGCATCCGTAAGACTTAAGGCCTCAAAAGTTAGTCACAATGAATAATTACAAAATTAGAGAGTCTTCTGGTTAATATTTCGGCGTTATTTCAGTTTCCATCGGATCGCTTGGGTATGGGCGGGGCTTATAGTGACAAACCGATAGTTGGTTTGTCACTATAAGCCACGCCTCCTAGTGTATATTCAAAAGTACTTTTTCCGAGGTAAAGGGAAGATGGAAAGGAGAATCCGCGAGGAGTTAGGAGACGACCACCGCTGTGTTCAGTGAATAAGGCTCCGCATGGTTACGATGCGACTTGCTGACTCCACTGACCTAATGCATCATGGGAACCTGGCTGTCACTGCATCAGAGAGCTGATCGGCTCTTAGATCTGACAACAAACATTACGTTTTGCAGAAAATCATTATTATTCTGTCAACGCGGGTTACTCAGGTTTAATCTAAAAACACATCTTGTGTGATTGATAATAATAATAAATCTTATCTATGTATCAAAAAGAAATGTAAAGTGTTTCACAGGTAAAAAGAACAAATGGACACACACATTGCTACATATATATATATATATATATATATATATATATATATATATATATATATATATATATATTTATACTGTATTTATGTATGTATACATATATATATATATATATATATATATATATATGTATATACAAATATATGTATAAATAAAGCCGAAGGAGGTCTGTGAACTAACTGCACGTCTCGTGTCCCTCGTGTCGTCACGATTCATCTTCTCATCATAATCTGTGTGATATGCAGACGTTAGTTTATGAAACACCACGCGGCTCAGTATGAGCTGCGAGTGTTGACTCGACTTCATATAATGAGACAAAATATTTGATTCAAAAGACGATAATCAGAAGTGTGACCGAAAAGTGCTGTAATCCTTTGATCACGTTACAGCACCTTTCATCGGAATCAGAACCTTTTATTGACATTTAAGTTTTCACATACGGGCGGTGAGAAAATAAACGAGAAACATGAACGGCAATCAACATAAATATAAACATAAACATCAGATAAAGTGCAAAGATGGAAAGGTGTCAGAATATTAACCAGTACAAACACGTTTAAAGTGACGTGTGTATTTAAACTGAAGAATTACTGTATTACTGTATTTAAATGTATTAGTGGAGAATTAGGTATATTTAAGTTTATTAAGATGTATTTAATTGAATAATTACGTGTAATTAGGTGTATTTAAGTGAATGATTACGCATATTTAAGGCGTATTTAATTCAAGAGTGATGTGTATTTAAGTGTATCTAGGTGTATTTAAGTGAATAATGATGTGTATTTAAGTGTATTTAGGTATATTTAAGTGAATAATTATATGCATTTAAGTGTATGTCGATGTATTTAGGTGTATTTTAAGTGAAGAGTTACATATATTTAAGTGTATTCAAGTAACAAATGATGTGTATTTAGGTGAAGAATGATGTGTTGTTCGGGGACTGATCGGAGGTACATTTCCCTGAGGATGAGTCATAACTGTACTGCAGGTTGAACAGACTATTTTAAGTTCACAACATCCAAACATTTCAAAAATGATGTTCCCAATCTTTTTTTTTCCTCTTTTATGATCGTTGGTTCTCGAATGCTGCGTCACTTTAAATCGGCGATGAATTGTGAGTCAGAAGGAGCTCCTTTGCTTTTGATCCATCGTGTCCTATATGTGCTAAAGGAGCTAATAAAGGAAGCATCGAAGCTCCTCTGGCCCACTTTATACCGACGGTGGAATTAGCTTTCGATGACATTTTAATGGACAGATTAACACTTCGTTCAAGATGACTCATCAAACACATTCCAACACAAGAATAGAAAGCAGAGAAACCTTTCAATGTAACAAGCTCGGGGAAAAAAAAGAAGGTTTTTCCACACAGAATAAAATGAATTGCCGTTTTCATCTCCCTGTCTTTGGAGGATGGATTTAGTCTGTGTTAAAACAAAAGGCAGGTGCCCAGTGTGGACATTGTTACGGCCTGTAATCATTCCTCCGGTTCTAAATGACCATTAAGGGATTCCTCTTTAATGCCCTTCCAACGTAAGTGATGGGGAAACAAATCTGCGGCCCGTGTTCTGTGTGCAAAGAAAGCGTTCTAAAGGTGAAGACGAGAGTTAATCACATCAACTTACTGGTTTCTTTTTAATACAAGAAGAAGAAAAAAAACTCTCTTTGTGTACACGATGCCTCCACTCCAGGGACGGAGGGCGTAACTTTTAAACCGATTTTTTATGAGCTGCGTGGGTATTACGAAGATGAGGAATGTATACAGCCGAACCTGTTTGACTGTTCACGTGAGGCCGGGACCTGAGAACTCGTATCGTGACATATTTCTCCGTATCGTTAGAGTTAAGAAACCTTGTCACAGTGTGAGGCTCCCCAGGCGTTGATGCTAATCGTGGCTCATTGAAGCAGTAAGTCCCAAAGGGCGTGCTGCGCTGAGTCCTCTGCGGTGGCAGTGCCTACATGTACCAGGATGCATTGCGGGTGAACGTCTGCGACAAACCTTGATATCTCTCCCAGTCCAAAAATAGAATGCTGAAAGTGTAATATCACAATTTACAATTTATATTTTCTATTTCTTTTGGCATCTGAGGACAATCTGAACAATGGCAACAAAATATATACAATTTAATGTATTTAAAATATACTTAAAATATCAATAGTACATTTCAAATATACTATCAAAGAAATGTACTTCCTGAAAATATATAAAAAAGTATACTAAACAGTATATCTATTTTTTTAACTTTAAAAACACTTAAATAATAATTAAAAAATAATTGTGTATAACTTTAAAGAACTACATTATGAGAAAAATACAGTGTGCAACTACTTATATGTAATTCTTTTTCAAACATATTTTATATATTTTAAAATGTATGCTCTAAATTAGCATTGAAACAATTTAATTAAAGCACATTTGGTAAATATCGAGTTTAAATATGCCCTTTTTTAATAATTAAACGGACACCGTGACTTAAATAAATATTTTCTGAATTCATCCCAAGTTTTCTTTTGTATATATATATATATATATATATATATATATATATATATATATATATATAAATATATATATATAAAAAATATATATATATTTTTTGTAATATATATATATATATATATATTTAAGTTGGTTGCTGTTTTGCTGAAGAAGACTTTGAGACGTTGTTCCAGACGAAGAACATCAGAACAACAGCTGCAGGCCTTTTCCACACCAACTTGGAGAGGTATGGATTTTCTTTTTTTCTTCCTTTCCCCTTATTTAAATATTCATTAGCACCAGTCAAAGTTACAATTTGTGTTTATTTAAACTCCCTGTTTATACAAAGCAACCCCAGTGGGAGTGTCTGGAGGAGATTGACAGCGGCCTGGCAAACCCCCTAACAACCGTCTGTCTGAGTCTGTGCTTCACGGAGACACCTGAACGCCACATCTTTACAACCAGAGATAAGAGCGCAGACAACATGCACACGTCTCCCTCCATTTTAAATAACCTAACCGGTTTCAACCTTCGCAGAAAATATTAAATATTGTGCTGGTAAAGGACTCCATCACTCAGACGGAGAGCTGTCTGAGGAAATGGGTTTCAAACGAGAATCAGTTTGTCAAAGGAATGAACCCATTCCAACGGAGTCGTGCTCATTCCTGAAAGTGTTTATCTTCAATATAATAATTTAAACAGAGAAGAGGGGGGCAAGAGAGAAAATAAATAAAAACGCTCTGTCTCTTTTGCTTTTGGAAGGAGCGGGAACGTGATGATTCGGAGCCGGATTAATGGGTCACCCTTGTGTTGTTCTCTAACCCGTCCACGTACTGCAGACGGCCTCAGAGTAATTTGGAGCCAAGGGCAGTCACAGCCGAATTCTCATCGTGATACACAAAACAAAATGGGTGCAGACGGAACTCATCGATAGTCTCGTTATATTCACGGCTCCGAGGCAGAGCTACAGCTTTGGGAAGTTTTACAGTTTTTTTCGTCAATACGTTAATAATCTGCTGAAATTAATTGCATCTCTTTCCAAAAATTACGATCCGTGAACACAATCCTGTGTGAATCGTGCGTGAGTAACGGGCGTTTATTGGCCAGCTGTCACCGACACGTCCAAAACTGACAGCGAGAGGCGTTTGTGCATCTGGCCGAGCTGCTTCATTTGAGGCATTGATGTGAGAACAACCGTAAACAAACCCGGGTTCTGAAGTGGGAAGCCTTACACTTGCATTATGTCTGCTGACCACCAGGGGGCGACTCCTCTGGTTATATAAGAGTAAATGATTGATGTGTTGAAGCTGCAGTCTCTCTCCTGACCACCAGGGGGCGACTCCTCTGGTTGTATAGAAATACATGCTTCATGTGTTAAAGGTGCAATATCTCTCCTGACCAATAGGGGCGACTCATCTGGTTGTATGCAAGAAATACGTCTGACCTGGTTGTATAGAAGTCCATGCTTAATGTGTTAAAGCTGCATCCTCTCTCCTGACCACTAGGGGGCGACTCCTCTGGTTGCTAGATAAAAGTCTGATCTGGTTGTATAGAAGTCTATGCTTCATGCGTTAAAGCTGCATTTTCTCTCCTGACAACCAGGGGGGCGACTCCTTTGGTTGTCTAGAAGTATATACTTTAAGTGTTAAAGCTGCAATATCTCTCCTGACCAATAGGGGCGACTCATCTGGTTGTATGCCAGAAAGAAGTCTGATCTGGTTGTATAGAAGTCCATGCTTAATGTGTTAAAGCTGCATTCTCTCTCCTGACCACCAGGGGTGACTCCTCTGGTTGTATAGAAGTCTATACTTCATGTGTTAAAGCTGCATTCTCTATTGATTTATTACCTCAGTAAACATAAGTGTATGCTCTAAATCAATCAATCAATCAAACTTTTATTACAGACTCACGGTCCAGATAGCACAAAACATTAAATTATAATAAAATATATAAAAAACTACAAGTAAAGAACCATCAATCTCTAACGTCAAGCGTTCTTCAAAAGAGCATGATGTGCGTTTAGTATATTGACATCAATATCGTCTTTTAATTTCAAGCCGATATTGTCTTTAAAGACGTCACTGTCACTACGTCCATTTCTTAGACTGTGAGTTGACCTTCACCTCAGAGCTGTGACATAACATTACTAACGATAGAAATATTCTTCTCTTTTCACAGTTTTGAATCTTGACATTTTAATAACCTTTTGCAAGAAAGCCATGAATTATATATATATATATATATATATATATATATATATGTTATTTTATCTGCTATTTTATTTTTGAAAATAATTTCAATTATGTGAGACTGGGCTTTACAGAAAATATAAGAATGTAAATATCTTCTGTAGTAATGCTCACAACGGAAGAAGAATGGTGCAACATGTACTGTATTACTTTCTCCTGAACTTATATTAAATACCAATACAACAGTAATAGGCCTACTACAAAGTATAAGTCTTCAGCAATTGCTGTCTATGCGTGTTGTTAAAATAATGTTTTTAAGGACAAAAATAATCTATAAAGTATAGTTGAGTGGTTTGAACTGAAAGAGGACGTCGGACGAGACTGACAGGCGTCAATCAAACTGAAAGTGAAACGTTTTCCGATGACGACGTCCTTTGAACAAAATGGCAGCCGGCGATTTTAAATGTCACTTCGATCAAGTCGGGGGACTTGTGAGAGACGGATAAGAAAAAAAGAGGCCGCAAAGGCTAAGATATCCAATCTTTTACCCCCATATTCAACTCATGGAGTCTGCCATTAGAGAAAGCAGCTTTAACACATGAAGCATAGACTTCTATACAACCAGAGGAGTCGCCTCTAGTGGTCAGGAGAGATAATACAGCCTTAACACATGAAGCATAGACTTCTATACAACGAGAGGAGTCACCCCTAGTGGTCAGGAGACAGAATGCACTTTAACATATGAAGCATTGACTTATATACAACCAGAGGAGTCACCTCTAGTGGTCAGTAGAGAGTGCAGCTTTAACACATGTAGCACAGACTTCTATACAACCAGATAAGACTTCTTTCTTCTTTCTCGACCCGTTCATTCTGTAATTTTAACCTTATAAACTATGTGCCTCCAAATTGTGTGACATTTAGACATTGTGTCTTAAA
>CM070095.1:22679864-22682364 GCA_036178185.1 Liparis tanakae | reverse complement strand
GTGTGTGTGTGGGGGGGGGGGGGGAGAACTTGGGAATAAAGTGAAGTGGAAAGAGGAAAACAAATGAGATGGTAGAAAAGAGAAGAAGAAGACGTGGGCTATGGAGGAGGAGGAGGAGGCTGGGGGACACTATGACAGGAAATCAGCTCTCGCAACAATAACAACAACAACAACAAAAACAACAATACAGAAATTAAAGGATAATTGCTTCATATAGTTTCTAGTTACTGCGAGCAGCGCTCACTGTGAGTTCTGCGGCGGAGCGATTGATCGCCGGGCCGATCGATCGCAGGAACCCGGAGAGCCGAGGAAGAGGAGGAGCTGCGTCGGCTTCGCACCCCGGACCGAGAGACACTCCTCCACCTGGGGCCCCCAAACTGAGCCTCCACACTGCTCCTCCACTCTGCTCCTCCACTCTGCTCCTCCACTCTGCTCCTCCACACAGGGGCTCCATTATGATTTTTTCTTAGAGGGCTTTACAATACGTACACATACGACATCCCTGACCTTTGACCTTTCACATCAGATCAGAAAAAAACTCTCAAGAAACGGAAGGAAAAAAGGATAAAAGTGAAGAACCCTTCAGGAGAGCAACAGGAGGACCCCTCTGCAGGACGGACAGAAGAACAGACGTCATGTGACCAGAAGGAAGTATTACATAGTAATAACACATTCAATGAACATGACAGAGCGTATGAATAGTTTGTAGTAGCCATGATCCTCGATCCATGAGACAGAGAGAGGTATAGAGGAGGTGTGTGTGTGTGTGTGTGTGTGTGTGTGTGTGTGGGGGGGGGGGGGCAGCTTCCCATCACAACTCGTTCTCTCCTCCGCGTTAGCATTCACATCGTGCAACAGGCTTTCTCATTTCTCCAATTCATGAGACATCCACAGCTCTAAATCCACCTCTGTGCTCCCCTACTCTCTCTCTATCTCTCTCTCTCTCTCTCTTCCCCACTCGCTCAGCTGCTTCCGTGTTGTCCAAATAAGGGCGTATGGGATAATTGGATCAGCAAACAGCGGTCTTATACGGGCGCTCTCCCCCGTTTTGTCTCCACTGGGTGTTTGTCTTCGCCGCCAGCTGAGATTCTGTTTAATGAAGTTATTCTTTTTTTTGTTTTTTTAAATGCAATTTGCATTATAATCTGATGACATCAGAGATAATGACGGCTGCATTATGTATTATGTCTGGCGTGGTGCACTGTCTCCAGCACTGTAGAGTCCCCCCCCCCCCCCCCCATGAAAGCTCTCCACATTCTGTGTGATGTCCTCCAACATGTCACTTTCCCAGTTTCTATTTGTCCAGGTTTTATTGCAATAACACAGCGAGGCGACTCCGTCCTCTGGTTCTCTGGTTCTGTGGTTCTCTGGTTCTCTCCCTTCTTTTTTCTGTGATGTGATATTTTATTTTCAGCCGAGCAAATGCAAACAAAATAATGGTTCTTAAATGGTTCTTTAAAAGGCTTAGCAGTTCTACGAAAACCATCATCTATACTGGAGAACCATTTTTTTTTTATTTGAGGCACCATTATATGTTATTTGAAGAACTTTTTTTAAGGAAATGTTTTTTTTAAAGATTCCTGGTTTGAAAGGTTCTGTGTGGGACCAAAAATGGTCTTTTGAACTGTCTTTTAACCGTTCTTTGAGAAATCTATATAGGTTATTTGAAGAAATATTTAGGGAAATGTTCTTTAAAGAACCCTGGTTTAAAAATGTCTATGGAACCAGACATGATGCCTTTAAGAACCATGTTTTGAAGGTTCTTTGAGACACCTGTATAGGTTCTTTGAAGAACTATTTAGGGAAATGGTTCTTTAAAGAACCCTGATTTAAAAGTTTCTCTATGGAACCAGACATGGTGCCTTTAAGAACCATGTTTTGAAGGTTCTTTGAGACACCTTTATAGGTTCTTTGAAGAACTATTAAGGGAAATGGTTCTTTAAAGAACCCTGGTTTGAAAGGTTCTTTGTGGAACCAGAAATGGTTCTTCTATGGCGTCACACTGAAGAACCACTTTCGGTTCCAGATGGCACCTCCATGGTTCTGTGTGTTTTTCTGTTCAGTTCATGCACGTATCTTATTTATTGGATGCTCATTTAAAATATATGTATTATTTCATTCCATTACCCCTGGAGTGCCTCAGGTGTACACGTGCATCCATGTGAGAGCCACTGCTCGAATATACCATCGTTATAATAATAACTGTAAAATAATCGTAGTAAAAAACGAAAAAATTAAAATAAATGACTGACATTTGAAAATCTCCGGCATTGAACCGGTTGTCAAGGAGACGTCTCCGCGAGATGTGCCGACCCTCTTAAATGTGCGCTTACCCGGCGGCGGGAGGTGTAATGTTGCCGCCATTAGGACTCTGTTGGCACACACACACACACACACAGCTCTCCAAACTCTGGAGGTCCCCTGATAAAAATCCAATACAATCATCCACAGCCATTGTTCCAAGAAACAGCCTCTTGCCGCGGCCTGGCAGCCGCATATT
>CM070095.1:22662364-22674864 GCA_036178185.1 Liparis tanakae | reverse complement strand
TGCACATCTGAAATGGGCCGTTATGGCGATGATGCCTTTCCGCAATCCAGAGGGCCGGCCTTTTGAATTGAAATGTCACTCGGCCAATTAGACAGCACGTGCACTTGTCTCGCGAGCGTGCACGTGAGACCAGCGAGCGTGTGCACGTGCACGCTCCAGGGAGACGGGTTGGCCAATCGCTGTCACTCACTCACAAACCAGCACACGGCGAATCAATATGACATCGGGAAGAATACAGTGTGCCCCCCCCCCCCTCCTCCCCTCCTCCTCCTCCTCCTCCTCCTCCTCCTCCTCCTCCCTCCTCCTCCTCGGCCACCGTCGTCATCATCTCCTCGAGTCCTCTTGACGGTGCAGTTGATCCACATGCTTGCCCCCCCCTCCCCCCTCTCTGTTATAATTCCTGTACAACTTCCCGACAATTGAGGCCCGGAGGACTATTGTTTTGCTGTCAGCAGATCCCATTGTCCTGAGTCAAGAAACCACACACACACACACACACACACACACACACACACACACACACACACACAGACACGTACGCAGCAAAAAAAAATATTTGCTTGAGTGTAATAATTTGTGTTTCTCTGAGATTTGAGTGATACCGCGTGGCCTTTGGTTTGCGCGAGACAGCGGGGGAGTTTTCTTTTTTGTTATCCGCCGCTGCATTATTTATGAATCCTCATTCCAGGAATGCAGAAGCCCCCGGCAGCGTAACGCTCCTCTCTCTCTCTTTTCTTCTTCTCCTTCACCTTCTCCATCCTCCTCCCATGGAATCACTCCCACCCCCCTCCAAAAAACACCTTTCCCGTCCCACAAGTTGAATTTGTCGGAATTCCACAACAAAAAAATTCCCCTGGTGAAATGGGGGTCATGAATTATAGTAAGAGGGCTTGTTTAAAATATGTAGTGCGACACTTTAGTGCTGCAGTCAGAGTTAAAGCTCGCGGGCGATGCGGGGACCAGTGGGAGTGTGTATCCTCTCTCTATCTCTCTCTCCCTCTCTCTCTCTCTCCCTCCATCATGTGAATGTAATTGCCATAAGCAGCATAATATCTGTCAGTGTTCGCCGTACTGCTGGTCATTTTGAAAAGTAAAAGAACCCCGGAGCATGGCTGTGTGAGCACACTGATGGACCACTGGACACACACACACACACACACACACACAGAGAGCCACACACACACACACACACATGTATATGTAACCATTGTATACACAACTTCAAATATTTACCTTCGTGCTGCGATCCCGCTCCGTCCTCCGGAGACGTCCTGCGGAGATAATTAGGCTTTCCATTCGTTCGGCCGCCGCAGTAGAGAGAGGAAATTGCCGGTGCTGCAATTAAACAATAAATAAATATGCAAAGCACAAAAGATATATCATAACACGGAATTACCCTCCACAAATCTACGGTGGCGCGGTGTTTACAGAGGAGCGTTCGTGTTCACAGAGGAACAGGCAGCATATGGACACCCGTCATTAATTAGCTAAATATATGTAATTATAAAAGAGTTCACAGCAGACGTTTTACTTTGTCCACATATGTGTGTTTCATAAATAATTAATGTTTTGCCGAGACGATGTTGTGTTCGAGGGGATGAATCTCGGTCTGGAAGCAAGCTGTTTGTCTCCTTGTTGTTGTTGTTTTTGTGTGTTTTTGTTTGTTGGTTTTTCTCTCCATGTGACAAAGTAGCCAAAATACAATACTGTGTATTTTAAAAGTGTTGAAATCAAACGCGGGAAACACGGAGGAAAGGGACAAAAAAATAGAGTGTCAAAACCAAAATGCTGCAAGAAAGCACACACACACACATACACACACACACACACACACACACACACACACGCGCACACAGCCAAACACATATATTTTCTGTTTCTATTCTTTCTATTGTATCTCTCGCTGACCACACACACACACACACACACAAACACGCACACACACACATACACACATACACACACACACAAACACACACACACACACATACACACATACACACACACACACGTGCACACACACTCATGCACACAGCCAAACATATATTTTCTGTTTCTCTTCTTTCTATTGTATCTCTCTCTCTCTCTCTCTGAGACACACACACAAACACGCACACACACACGCACAAACACACACACACACACATACACACATACACACACACACACACATGCACGCACACAGCCAAACATATATTTTCAGGTTCCTCCTCTCTCTATTGTATCTCTCTCTCTCTTTCTCTCACATACACACACACACACACACACAGACACACACACACACACACACACACACACACACACACACACACACACACACGCCGAGGCGTTCTCCTTTAATATTTGGCTGTGTCTCAACTGGCATCTGCAGCTTTCTATTCTCTCTTGTCTTCCTCCATCGGGCGATGGCCGAGAGTCAGGAACTGTATCCAGTTGGGTTACGGGAGATTTGTATTGTGAAAATATAATCAAAGCCTGCCTTCACTCTCCTCTACCTTCAAACACTCAACACCCCCCAAACACACACACTCATACACGCACACACACACACACACACACACACACACACACACACACACACACACACACACACACACACTCTTCTTCCTTCACATTCTGAAAAACAGAAGGATCAGAGCCACGAGAGGCTTACTGGTCAAGCCCACTCTACTTCTCTTTTAAAATATGAGATTAATTTGTCAAGAGGAGTGTGTGTTCTTTTTTCTTTGTGTGTGCGTGTGTGTGTGTGTGTGTGTGTGTGAGAGAGAGAGAGAGAGCTAGAGGGCTGAGACACAAGGGCTAATTTAAGCCTATGGTAATTTATGAGAGCTTAATTTGCGTGTGTTGTTTACATACGGCTCCAACTATTATTTTCTTAAACGATTTACCTACTGATTATGTTCTCCTGGATGATTGAGAGTTTATTCTAAAACGTTGTTCACGAGTCTCCATTGTCCAACGTGCATGTCTAAATAAGGCCGGCGTACATATTTTACATTTGCGTTGCTTGAAAAAAAGGATTTACTTGTTACATCATTAGTCAAATTAGCTGCAGCTTCACCCCCCCCCCCCCACACACACACACACTCAAATTAAATGTGCTGCAAGTTGTTTCTATTATTACGTCCATCTCCCCTGTAAACATGGTACACTCCATAAAGGCTCTTTTTTTATTCTGTTGCATTGTGGTACGGCACTGGCGTTCATTTTATTGAGTCCACACGAAAACTGATATCTAAGCAGGAACACACACACACACACACACACATACACACATAAACACACACACACACACACACACACACATAGCCAGCCGATACACACCTTCAGGGACACATTTCTCACGGTGAAATTTTTTATTAATCAAGTCAGTGGACAAGTTTAGAGGAAGGAAAAAAATCAATTTTTTTTTCTTCCCTCCAATTTATTAACACATAAATTGTCCTTCACTCCAAAGTGTGCGTCTCGGCGTCCGTGTCAAAATAATTAAGTTGAAATCCATTATATTTGCGTCCGGGTTTCATCCTGCTGCTCTCCGGGCGGCACGGGGGACAAGAGGGGGAGTCGATGGCCGGAGCGACGCGGCGCTCCACCTCCGCTCCGATCGATAGGGGAACAAATATCGTTATGAAAGGATTCTGTGGAAAAGCCATCAAATAATCAGTAAAGAAAACCTGTTGCACCAGCAACCTCGACACACACACACACACACACACACAGACACACACACAGACACACACACACCTGTGACCCGTCAGCACCCAATGAAAGGTCACTAGCACCTTGACGGACAGCTCATGTGTGACGCATCTGTGTGTGTGTGTGTGAGTGTGTGTGAGTGTGTCTGTGCGGGTCTGTGAGTGTATGTTTGTGTCTGTGTGTTCGTGTATGTGTGTGAGTCTCTGTGTGTGTGTCTGTGTGAGTGTGTATGTGAGTGTGTGTTTATGTGTGTGTGTATGTGTGTATGTATGAGTATGTGTGTGTGTGAATATGTGTTTGTGTGTTTGTATTTGTGTGAGTGTGTGTGTGTAAGAAAACAACCTATTGCACAAGCAACCTCCACACACACACACACACACACACACACACACACACCTGCACACACACGATCATCAATGCAGTAGTCACACATGAGCTGTCCGTCAAGATGATGGTGACCTTTAATTTGGTGCTGACTGACGGGTCACAGGTGTGTGTGTGTGTGTGTGTGTGCGTGTGTGTGTGTGTGGAGGTTGCTGGTGCAACAGGTTTTTTTCTTCTTTTTTGTCTTTGCAAACACACACAAAAATACACACACACAAACACACAAACACAAATACTCATACATACACACATACACACACATAAACACACACTCACATACACACTCACACACCCACACACATACTCACACACACACACAAACACAGACACACACACACAGACTCACACACAAACACACACACACAGACACAAACATACACTCACAGACCTGCACACAAACACACACACACACACACATGCGTCACACATGAGCTGTCCGTCAAGGTGCTGGTGACCTTTCATTGGGTGCTGACGGGTCACAGGTGTGTGTGTGTGCGTGTGCATGCATGTATGTGTGTGTGTGTGTGTGTGTGTGTGTGTGTGTGCATGCCCACCAGTGATTTATTCAGCCACATAAAACAGTGGCGGGATCCGGCCCATCTCTCCCTCTCAACGAGTTCATCTGTTTCCCGCTGACTGGTAAACAGCCTCATGTGTGTGTCGTCAGTAATATTCATCGCTCTCGACGTTCTGGATGATCGTGAATTATTAACTCGTATAATAGAAAAAGATGAATGGCTCCAAAAAAACGCCTCTTGATGGGTTCTCCGCTGCGAGCCGAGTTTACACAACACAGCTCACTGTACAAATCGGGGTTAACAGAGTTGTTTGTTTTCCTTGTTGTTGTTGTTGTTGTTGTTGCAGGTTTTAAACGTCGGGATGAGTCTCGATCCGCCGTGAACTCCCGGGATGTTTCACGTGTGTGTAGATGGGTCGCCATCGTTTGGGCTTTTTCCGATACCGGTGCTAAACCGTTACTTAAATTGACAATGTTGACATCATAAACCTCTTTGGCCATATTCCCTGTAAAACTCGTTCTCATGGAGCAGAGACAAACAACGGATATCAGACTGTTACGCTCGTAGCTTTTAGCTAGCGCTAGCTTTAACATGTTTAGCTTAAAAAACAGATATCAGACTCTTGTAGCTCTTAGCTTGAGCTATCTTAAATATGGCTAGCTTAAAAAACAGATGTCAGACTGTTGCGCTTGTAACTTGTAGCTCGAGCTAACTTAAATGAGAATCAGTTTTATTAAACATGGTTATCTTATCTTAAAAAACAGATATCAGACTCTTGTAGCTCGTAGCTCGAGCTAGCTTAAAATGGTTAGCTTAAAAAATGGATATCAGACTGTTGCGTTTGTAGCTCGAGCTAGCTTGAACATGGTTAGCTTAAACATGGTTAGCTTAAAAACAACATAGATCAGACTGTTGACTCCTCCTCCTCCTCCTCCTCCTCCTCCTCCTCCTTCACACACACTTTAACATGCACTTTAACTTAAACACACATGTCAATAGAAACATACACTTAGACACTTTTAACGTTATTTGTTGTCCGAGTACTTTATCTTTATCTTTATCTTATCTTATACTTAAGTTCATGTTGATTGTTGTTTGTCATGTCTAATGTTGCACCTTCCACCAAAACAAATTCCTCGTTTGTGTAAACATTCCTGGCAATAAGCGGTTTCTGATAACCGGTTTCTGATAACCGGTTTCTGATAACCGGTTTCTGATAAACGGCTTCTGATAACCGGTTTCTCATAACCGGTTTCTGATAACCGGTTTCTGATAACCGGTTTCTGATAACCGGTTTCTGATAAACGGTTTCTGATAACCGGTTTCTGATAACCGGTTTCTGATAACCGGTTTCTGATAACCGGTTTCTGATAAACGGTTTCTGATATCGGCACTAGTTGTCGTGTGTGTCGCCGCCCCGAAACTGACTTCTAACCGCGGAGACGCTCACATTCTGATTCTCAGCCAAATTTGCCAAACTGCACAAAAGAAATCAGAGCGGAGCGAAGCGCTCCTCCTCGAGCTGCTCCGGGACGCTCCCTCCTCCTCGAGTGGAGGCGCCGCCCGTTTCCTCCAGATGGAACGATTCTAGACAATCAGCCGACCCGATGATGTCGGCGGAGGAAAGCGGAATTGTTTTGGTAAAAAAGAAAGAAAGAAATCCCATTTTGTCGTCCCGTGTGAACTCGTGACGATGATTCATCCGCCGCGCGTTGGGGAACATATCTCACGTCGGGGTTTTGCCTGGCACATTTTTGAAAGAAAAGAAAAGGGGATGGAATGAAAGGAGGACGAGTGGAGAACTAAGATGGGTGGAGGAGAATGAAGAGGAAGGGGCTCGACGGTATCCTGAGTGCAAATACATTTCTACAGCATATACGCGCTGTTGAGTTCATGATTTAGTTTATTGGTTGTCTAGACAACAGAGACCCCCCCCCAATATGTTTCTCCTCCTCCAGGGATGAAAACATCTCTTCAGTCCAACTTGTCATGGTTCACCAGACCCCGGGTGGAGTAACCCCGAGCCGCGCGTCACGTGTTTCTCACACGCCGTCTCATCACTGCGCCGCGAGAGTTTTATTTTATTTTATATTGTTGTGATCTTTGAGGAGCCGCTTCTCTGGAAAAGAAGGAGAGAATCTCAGAGGAGGTGAAGGGCTGTGGATGGATGTAAAGGAGGAGGAGGAGTGTGTGTGAGAGAGAGTGAGTGTGTGAGAGTGTGTGTGTGAGTGTATGTTTGTGTGTGTGTGAGTGTATGAGTGTATGTCTGTGTGTGTGCCTAAGTGTGTGTGTGTGGGGGGGGGGGTGCATGTGTGTGTGTGTGTTTTTGTGTTTGTGTGTGTGTGTGTGTGTTTGACGACATCACAAAAACAAAGATCCTCAGATGACCAGATTTTCCCATTCGCCCTTCACAGATCGATCCATTGGAGTGGACCTCCTCCTCTCCTCCACCTCTCCTCCTCCTCTCCTCCACCTCTCCTCCTCCTCTCCTCCACCTCTCCTCCTCCTCTCCTCCTCCTCTCCTCCACCTCTCCTCTCCTCCACCTCTCCTCCACCTCTCCTCCTCCTCTCCTCCACCTCTCCTCCACCTCTCCTCCTCCTCTCCTCCGCCTCTCCTCACTCATCTTCTCCTAATCAACAACCTAATGATGGCGACGCCGCGCAGGGGAAATACTGTCTCAATCAGCAGAATCCAATTCTTGGGAAATCGATGCTTTGTTGATTTATCAATTAGATTCTGCCTCTCCGAAGCCGCTCCGCCCGCTCGGCGCTTCTCCCGCCTGGCGCTCCGCCCGCCTGGCGCTCCGCCTGCCTGGCGCTCCACCCGCGTGGCGTCGGGCGTCGGGGGGGCGTCAGCGGTCAAATGCATTATTGAAAGAGGCTTTTTCTTACCAAAGCAGTGGCGGATGCAGAGAGCTTATAGGGGCTGTCAGCCCTGATGCAAAGCTTTATTTGCAGAGCGAGTTAGTGTGAACGGCCTTTTAGGAGGACATGGGGGGGGGGGGGGGCTGTATTTATCTTACCAGGGAGTGGAGGCATATCAAATGTGTTGGAGAAGGCTTTGTCTTGTCAGGAATATTGATTACGTGGTTTTGGGTGGTGTCTCTTCTGCTCCACATGCATACGTATGTGTGTGAGTGTGTGTGTGCATGCATAAGTGTGTGTGTGTGTGTGCCCCCTGCAAGTGAATGTGGCTTTAGATCAGAGAGAGACAGTAGAAGTGGATATATCATGAAAAGGCAGAAGAGAGGCATTGCGTGTGTGTGTGTGTGTGTGTGTGTGTGTGTGTGTGTTGGGTGGAGGGGGGCTAGGGGCACTTAAGATCTAAAAGAAAGATATATTTATATATATATTGAAATAAACGTCCGTTGAAAGGCAGAGCGTAGCTGGAGGCGTTCAGGGGTTATGAATGGTGGACGTTCTTATGGATTACATCATCGCTGCGTTCAGGCGCACCGCGGCGATGTGGGACTTCAGTTCATCTTCAGCTATAAATAGTCCAACGGCGTCCTGGGGGTCTCGACTGGGGGGGGGGGGGGGGGGGGGGGGAGTCAATCTCGATGTACACCTGTCGCCATTAAGTTGTCCAATAATCCAACGAAGAATGTGTAATAATCACACATATGCTCGAAAAATAAAAATACAAAAACATTTACACAACATGGTTAAACTGTGTAAAACATTATAATAAACATAGGTATGTGTATTGATGTTATGCATCAAGTTAAACAACAGGACTTGGTCTGCGGGAATTATCAGTTAGCCATGTCAACACAACTCAAACACCGACTAAAGGAATTGTTAACATATCATAATAAGCTTTACAATGCGGTTATTAATTGGGAAAAACGTCCTCTAGTTTATTAATATTTTATACATTGTATTGACTATGGAGGCGTGTTTACTTAAAAATAAAGCAGGTATCTGGAAAAGAAATGCGGGAATCGTTAATAAAATGTTAACCGCGATTTAAAATATGATTTAAAATATGATTTAAAAAGTGATTTAAAATGTGATTTAAAACGTGATTTAAAACATGATTTAAACCATGTGGGGCATGACTAAAGCGTGGCTAAGGCGTGATGGAGGCGTGATGGAGGCGTGATGGAGGTGTGATGAAGGTGTGTTTCAGTGTGTGTGGAATAGCCGACACACTGAAACACGAAGAGGTCGTTGGGAAAATGAATGTTTTTATTCACAACGCGCTCTTTACTGAAAAGCCCTGGTGGAGACGGGCGGCGCTGCGTGGGCGCTGGAGCGTGTTGTTTGTTGGTTTGAGTGAAAGAAAAGAAGAAAGGCTGTTAAGTGTGTGTGTGGGTGGGGGGGGGGGGGGGCAGATTGTGTGTGTGTGTGTGTGTGGCTGTTTTGCTGGTGTGTGTGTGTGTGTGCTTTCATCTTTGAATCTAATCAGGGATAGAGCTTCTACTGGCTTCTCCATGTATGTGTGTGTGTGTGTGTGTGTGTGTTTGTGTGTGTGTGTGTGTGTGTGTTCTGTGCTGGTAAACTCGGCATTAGCGCCCTGAGACTTCAGGCTTGGTCGGCTGTGAAAGCGCCGCGGCGACGTGCCGCCCGCCGCCCGCCGCCCCCCGTCCGCTAATTAAAGCCCTCTATCACTCCGTGTCTCACTTGGCGATCTCTCCATCCTTCACTTCACCCGTTTTCACTGTGAAATCTCTCCATCTCTCATTATCCATCCATCACTCTCTTTATCCACGTTCTCCATTCATCTCTCCCTCCTCTCCCTCCTCTCCCATCCTCTCTTTCCTCACACTCTCCATCCTCTCCCTCCTCTCGCTCCCCTCTCTCACTCTCGCTCCTCTTACTACTCTCCCTCTTCTCTCTCTCTTCTCCATCCGTTCACTCCTCTTTGCTCCTCTCCCTCCTCTCCCTCATTTCCTTTCCTCTCCCTCTCCCTCCTCTCCCTTCTCTCTCCCTCCTCTTCCTTCTCACCATCCTCTCCTTTCCTCTCCCTCCTCTCCCTCCTCACCATCCTCTCCTTTCCTCTCTCTCTCTCCTCTCTCCCTCCTCTCCTTTCTCTCTCCCCCCTTTCCCTCCTCACCATCCTCTCATTTCCTCTCCCTCTCCCTCCTCTCTCTCCCTCCTCTCTCCTTCCTCTCTCCCTCCTCACCATCCTCTCCTTTCCTCTCCCTCCTCTCTCTCCCTCCTCTCTCCCTCCTCTCCCTCCTCACCATCCTCTCTTTTCCTCTCTCTCTCCCTCCTCTCTCCCTCCCGTGGGCGGTGTATTGTCTCTCAGTGCGTCGGGTAGTGTAGGTAGATCGGGGCCTCGTGGATCCTCCTGGTGCCTCTCATCTGAGGCGTCCTGTCAGATGCCTGAGGAACGACGACATCGCTAACAAATAGCTTGTAAAGCGCTTTATATATATATATATATATATATATATATATATATATATATATATATATACATATATATATATATACAGTATGTCTCTCTCTCTCTCTCTCTCTCTCTCTCTCTCTCTGAATACATATGTTCTTGTATTCTTTTATTATTTATATACACACACATAGCCTGACTCCCGGCAGCTCGGTGGCAGCTCACTGGGACCTGGAGCCCTGATCTGTTCACGGCTCGCCATGCGCCTCCTTCCCTTCAGGATGAAGTCACCGCGGCGACAGATAACAAATAAACAAACGGCGACCGACACCGCGGCGCCCTGACATCACGGCGGAGCGTCGGCGGCAGCAATATATATATATATATATATATATATATATATATATATATATATATATATATATATATATATATACACTACTGTTCAAAAGTTTGGGGTCACTGAGAAAATGTTGTGTTTTCCATGAAAACTCACACTTTTATTTATTAAATGAATACAAGATTAATACAAAATATAGTCAAGACATTGACGAGGTTATAAATAATGATTTTCATCGTAAATATGAATGTTGTTCTTCAGACTTGTGGCTCAAAGGAAGGCCAGTTTTAGAGCTTCTCTCACCAGCATAACTGTTTTCAGCTGTGCTCACATAAAAAGTGTTTCAAATAAAAAGTTTTAATTTTTTAGTGTTTCAAGGGGGTTCTACCCCTCTGCTAGTCTTCTAAGGCAATAACACAATGTACCACTATAACACTGGAGATGGGCCTCTATACACCTCTGTAGAGATTTCATTAAAAAACAGAGAATAGTCATTTACCACATTAACTATGTAGAGAGAGTATTTCTAACTAATTTAATGTCATTTTCATTGGAAAAAACTGTGCTTTTTTTTCTTTTTTCTAAGTGACCCCAAACTTTTGAACGGTATATACAATATATTCCTTGTATCCGGAGCCTGTTTAGTGGGATTAGCTCGCCGATGTGTGCAGACACTCGTCACGGAGACGCGTGGAGGCCTCGCCGGGGGTCGCCGGGCAGATATGGCAAAATAAAAACCCTCTCTGCGTGGCGGGAAATGCATGTGGTAATCCTGGAACGTGAATGTACCATGTCAATAATCGGGAGGAGTTGATATTGTCGGACGGCTCTCTCTGCCCCCCTCCCCCCCTCCCCCTCCCCCCTTTGTTTATTTACCAATGTGAAACTCAATTTATCTGCCGCTGCCATGGCCCCAATCCACTCTCTATGCCTCTCTCTATTTCCCTTTCAGCTCTCTCTCTCTCTTTCTCTGTCTCTCTCTCTCTCTCTCTCTTTCTCTGTCTCTCTCTCTCTCTATCTCTGTCGCTCTCTCTCTCTCTCTCTCTCCCTCTCTCTCTCCGTTCATCGTGATTCCAGCTCATCCGTTTGAGATTGGACGTTGTAAATCGGTTGTGACTCTGTCCTCCGTGCTGCTGGTGTTATTGTTGTTGTGGTCGGACATTTTAGGAACCTCGAACAACTGTGTGTGTGTGTGTGTGTGTGGGGGTTTATGTGTGTGTCTTTGTGTGTGTGTGTGTTTATGTGTGTGTCTTTGTGTGTGTGTGTGTGCGTGTGTGTGTGTGTGTGTGTGTGTGTGTGTGTGTGTGTGTGTAAGCAGATTTGCTAAATAAATAAATCGGCCCACTGGTCCAAGCTTCCAAATGGATGGAGGTCAAGTGGGCGGAGAGTTACATTCGATATTATTGCAACTGTGTATCCGTGGATTATCACTTTTGGTCTGTGTGTGTGTGTGTGTGTGTGTGTGTGAGTGTGTGTCTCTGTGTGTGTGTGTGTGTGTGTCTGTCTGTCTGTATGTGTGTGTGTGTTTGTGAAAGATAACATGATAAGAGAAAGAAAAGATGAATATTTGCATAGTGTTTGTGTGTCTGTGTGTGTGTTTTTTGTGTGTGTGTTTGTGTGTGTGTCTGTGTGTGTGTGTGTGTGTGCGTGTGTGTGTGTGTATTTGTGTGTGTGTGTTTGTGTTTGTGTGTGTGTGTGTGTTTGTGTGTGTGTGTGCGTGTGTGTGTGTGTGTGTTGGGGGGGGTTGTTGACAATTTAATGCGACCCATGTGTTTCACGCTGCGTTGTCACTTTGTATTCATTCTAAAACCCGACGCAGTGAATAGTCCATTACACATCGAAATTAAATCCCACCCGACGCACGGGCGGACGCGTTGCCGCCGCCGCCGCCGCCGCCGACTCGCCCGCCTGCAAACAAACGGCACGCGAGCCGCATCCTCGAACCGTCCGCCGCCCCCGTCCGCCCGCGGCGCGCGTGCATCGTGGTCGAATGCACGAATCATCGCTCTATGAATGTTACATCCTGAAGTCTCCGCGCCGAGACGATTAAATCTCGTTGTTAGCGTCCGCCGCTACAACGCTGCGACCGGTCGAGCACTTAGCTCCCGCCAGAGCTCCGTGTGCACATCAAAGAGTGATGAGCGGCACGCCGCGGCTCGCGTAGCGCCGGTTTCTGAGACGATTCCCGTATTAAAAATTGACCTGGAGCGCCGGGATGCAT
>CM070095.1:22412364-22657364 GCA_036178185.1 Liparis tanakae | reverse complement strand
GAACCGACGCATCTTCTCGCCTCCTCCTCCTCCGCCCGCCCTCCATCCTTCCTTCTCTCTCTCCTCCCAGCTGTTCGTGTCCTCCCCTCATGCTACACATTCCTCTCTGTCCAATTTACTCCCACAACCAGCGAGGTCTGCTCCTATCGGAGAAGATACGTTTGATTTATTGTGGATCTCTGGAAACATGTACGGGGGCTCAGAAGCTCCCGCACCCGACACACTACATTACCCAGCTAACCCCAATTAATACCTATTAATACACTCTAATTAATTAATCATTAATCACATCTGTGCATCTCTCACTATATACATATACACAGGATATATATGTATATGCATGGATTAAATATATATGTAAATGTATATGTGTATTTATATATGTTTATATATTAATATGTGTTTATTTGTGTTTATTTTTTTACGTGCATGTATATATACATATACGTGTGTATTTTTATATGTGTGTATGTATGAATGTATGTATATATATATATTGAAATATATATGTTTATTTATATGCATATATATATATATATATATATATATATATATATATATATATTTATATTTGTATATGTGTATACACATGTATATATGTATTTGTATATGAATAAATATATGTTTTTATTGTAATATATCTTTATATATGAAATACACACATATATCTATATATTGGTGTATATACCGTACATACCGTAAGCATATACAGTACAATAAAAATAAATATATATATATATATATATATATATATATATATATATATATTTGTTCTGTACATACATATAAACATATATATATATATATATATATATATATATATATATATATATATATATATATATATATATATATATATATATATATATATATATATATATATATATATATATATATATATATATATATAACACGTATTCTTGTAATACAAATGCGTCTCAAAAAGAAAATGGCTTTTCCTTTAGCAGTCGATCCGTGTTCCTCGCCGTGGGGGAGGCAGCCGATTTGCTTCCTGAGTTGCCTTCTTCCAACCAATTTGAGCGAAAGTCGTGTGTCGTGGTCACCAATCTTACGCCAATTTAATTCCCGCCCCGGACCCAGTGTGTGTGTGTGTGTGTGTGTGTGTGTGTGTGTGTGTGCCGTGACCCCATCAAACAGCCACAGCGGGACACACCGCCGGTCAACACGTTTTTTTTTCAACGCTCTCGTTTAAAAACCTCCGCGGTTGGCGTTGATGGGGCTCGACCCGACGCGAGTATTAACTGCACTTAGCGAGGAAGGAGAGGAAGGAGAGGAAGCCGCTCTTCCTGCGCTCTCGGTGGACTCCGTGATACCGGCCGGTGTCTGTATAGATTTCAATTTACACCTCCGCTCAAAAAAAAAAAAAAAAAAGAATTCCGTCAGTTGCATCCACTTCCACTTATACATTCCAAGAGTAAAATGTACTCAACTGCCTCCCTGCGAATAAAAAAATAAAAAAGGCAAAGCTCAATTGAATTGAATTGAATTGAAGTGTAACCAGAGGACTAACGCAGTATATCTGATGTTCTCAGATAACAGGCAGATGCTCGGGATTGGAGGGCGTTCTAATACCTGAAAGCATATGAGGCTCAATTTTTCCCCTCAGTCTGAGTCAATATTAATAAGGTTTGATCTTTATCCGATCTCTTCACCCCACCAAGGAGAATATAGATGAGATCAGGGCTCTGTTTGAGCAGCAGTTCAATACATCTCAAGCTCGATAGCACACATCAGGCAGCGCCCCGCGCAGGAGATGTACAGCTTCGCTGAGGACGGGCGATAAAAATAAATCATCAAGGTTATAGCGTGTTTTTTTGGGGGGGATCCGGACTTCTTCTTCTGTGGGAACTTATAATAAATGCTTGCTCAAATAACAGCCGGTCGGTCGACATCATTTTCGAGGTTTGTGTTTGGTTTTGAGAAGCGGCGGTGTCTCACAAACACCTGGTCAGCTTAGCGGCTGAAAGCAAATCAAAGAAACACAGGTTAACCTTTTAAGCACCAGGCTTTTTTTAGGCCTTTGCTTCGAAAAATCCATACCCAGAATAAAAAGGTTGAATCTCTGCAACCACTATAGGGCTACTTTAATCATGTTTAAATGTTTTACCTTTTTAAATATGTTTTATTGTGTTCAGATGTGTAGAGTTCAGTATATATGTTACTGGATAGGAGGAAATGAAGATAGCACACAGAAAAAATATTAAAATGTCAGGTCCGAATTGGAAAAAAAGCACTTCCAGGATGATTATATGTTTAGAAAGATGCAGTTGAAAGGTTTAAAACTCTCATGAATCATATTAAAATATGTAAACATTCTCACTGCAAAGTTTGACGTAAAAAAAAGAAGCAGAACAAAGTTAGAGAGGTTTTAGTGCAAAAACTTCTCTAAAATGTGTCAAAGCGGCCATTTTGTCGGACATTTTGGCAAATTTAGATTTGAATTTTCTCATGTAACAAACCACATATTTTCACTTCAATGTTACTCACGGTGTTCAATTTATCCAAATAAAGCATTTTACAACTTTTGAAGAAAAGATCATTTTAATTTTATTAAAAATATATTTTTTTTGTAAGAAAGGCCTTGTGTCTCTCCTCTTCCTCTAGAATTAGACTTCTGCAAGGTCGGCCCGATGCGGAGCCCCAACTACCACGTCCACCCCCAGCAGCAGCAGCAGCAGCAGCAGCAGCAGCAGCAGCAGCATCAGCAGCATCCGGAGGACGAGGAGGAGGCGCTGTGCTCCGGCCCGGGCGCCCACGGCCACAGCCGCTACTCGCTGGGCGTGGGCTCCGACGTGGACACGGAGCCCGAGGTGGACCCCTCCCCCGCCCACGCCGGCCTGCAGCACATGTGGATGCGCGGCCTGAAGTCCGAGCAGAGCTCGTGCCTGACGAGCCGCGCCAACTCCGCTCTGTCCCTCACCGACACCGAGCACGACAGGAAGTCGGAGCCCGACAACGGTGAGCGAGGCTCTGTTGTTCCGCGACTTGGACGCGTCAATAGGCAAAATAGCCGCGGGAGATTTAAGCTTCGCAGACCTTCGAGGATTAGTGTCGTGCCTTTGAAGGAGTTGGATACGGCTGCTTGTACGTGTGTGACTATATTTCGGTGACATCGTAAAGCCGCGTTCACACCTTAACTCACGCGAGTTTACTCGCTTGAACATTCGTGGCTTTTTGCTTCATTCGCACCTTAGAGGGGGCGGGGCTTATCTCTGTGGAAACAGTTATCATTTCCTTCATCCAACGTGAAGACCTAACCACTAGTTCTGCCATGTTGAGGACATCTCTCAAACATCGGAATATTTAACGCCTCGTGTTTGGGTTCATAACATTAATATCATATATTTATAGATTTATTCATGACATCACCCGTAGGCTCTCACAGCTCGGTGACCTTCACCTCTACGTCTGAATGTCTCTTCAGCTGAACTAGAGCAGCAGTTAGATTCACCAATGGAGGAGCAATCTGGGCGAATCTTTTGGCAAAAACAAGAATTTGCATCACTCGCATCCCCCGAGTCGATGTGTCCTTGAGGAAGACACTAAACCCTGAATTGCTTCCTGTCGCTGTGTCGACGGTGTGCGAATGTAACGTGATCGTAAGTTACTCTGGATAAAAGCGTCAGCTAAACGGCATGTAATGTAACATTTTCGCAACGCGCAATTTGCGTCACTCGGTGAAAATTCCCGTCCATCACGACCACTCGTCTGTACGGTGACTTTCAGTTCTACTCACTTTGAGTTCTACTCACTTTGAGTTCTACTCACGCGAAAAATTTTGCAGCGCGTTTGTTGTGAACGCAGCTTCACTTTTCTCAAGGTTCAAGTTACATGGCTAAAACTTCCCTTTTTTTAACTAAAGCTAACTCTTAAGTTTCTCACCCTTTGAAAGCTCTTTGATGTGGCTAAAAAAAAGAGAAGGTGCTATTGGTTATTTAGCCTCTGAAGTGAACCTGGGGTCGACTGGGGATTGAGCCCGAGGAAAATCCGGGGGACGAATATCGGCCGCATATGGCGAGGAAGGGATTGAATATCCATCGGAAGCTGTGGCAGATTTTTGGTTTACGGCTCGGAGGAAAAAGGAATTGTGGGGCGTCTACACTACCTCAACCTTTTAAAAAACAACCTATTTTTTAGGTTTCGCCTCGAAATAACACACCAAAACTAAATAAAGTGTATCTCTGCATCCCCTATTTTAATAATGTTGGTGTTAAAATAAAGGCAACACATGTGAGCCTTTGATCAGATGTGTATATATATATATATATATATATATATATATATATATATATATATATATTAGTATATATATATATTACTGGCTAAGAGTAACTCAAGATAAAACACAGATAAAATAGAAGTTTCAGGTTTGCCTAGGAAATAGAAAAAACACTTTCTGGATGATTATCTCTTGGAAAGATGCAGAGCTACGGTTTAAAATAACTCAGATAATAGCACAGCATGTGAAGAGTCTCTCTGCAAAGTTTTACTGTGAAAAAGTGAAGCAGTAAAAATGTTAGAGAGGTTTTAGTAAAGAGAATTTAGGCGAGGTCTCCAAAATGGGCGCTTGGGGACATTGGAGCACCCTCTGTGCCATTAGAATTTTCTCATGTAGCAAACAATATATTTCACTTGTATATTATTTATGCTGTTCAAAACATCCAAATACAGCAGTGTTTGGTTTTACGGCCTGAGGGCGGCAGACAAACCGCCTCTGCGGGGAGGACCGTAGCCCACGGGGAAGGAAGAAGTTGAGAGGCAGGGGGTGTAGACATGGGGCCAAACTAGAGAAGAGGCTGGGAGGATGCCAGCCATCTGTCTTGCACCACCGGGCCGGTGCTTGGCTCCCCGCAGATGGAGAGTTAGTTAGAGGTGCACACAAACAAAGACGGAGCTCTGCAACCCCCCCCCCCACACACACACACACACACACACACACACACACCCTCAAGGGCACTGTCTGTTTACGTGCTGCAAAAAAAATAAGAAAGGTGGAACTTATTCAGTGGTTGAGAAAAAAAAAGGGAAGGTTGATGGAGAAAAACGGAGAGATAGAGGGAGGGCAAAAAATGGGAGGCGGGAAGAGCAAAAAATGCTAATGAGATAATTGAAATAGTAATGTAATGGTATAATTAGACGGGAATAAAAGGGGACGAGTGGTTGAGGGTGAAACAGGTGACGGAGGAGCTGGTTTCTCGAGTGAGCGTTGGAGAATAAGATGGCGGAAGAGGGAAGAGCGAGACGGGTCGAGGAGAGGGATCAGCGAGCCGCGTGGAATCAGAGAGTTTAGGATGGGCTTGTTTGTGTTTGGGGAGGCACCCAGGGGTGCTGTTTAATGGCAGCCGAATTGGACACGGAGCGAACCCCGGTGCAAGAATCACGAGATGGAAGGGCAAGAGCGAGCGAGCGGGCGAGCGTGAGCGCCGGCGGCTTTGCACAGTAATCAATTTGCCACGGCTGTGTGCATACGGACCAAAGTTATTACCATTTGAGATGAGGGACTCCATCTTTATCCAGGGTCAGAGTGAACGCCGCAATGGGGAAGGAAAAGGAGGGGGGGGGGGGGGGGGGGCAGACGGGCATGCGGCAGAGGAAACAGAAGCAAATGAGGACGGATGGGAGTCATGGAAGTGAGAGGAGAGGATTTAAATGTTCAAAGCATTTCGCTTTACCGCTAGAATGCACCAGAAAAGCCGGTTTTATGTGGATTTCACATGTCACATGGAGAGCCGCGTGTCCTGTGGCTCTTCAAACCTTGACACAATCTCTCAAGAACATGTTCTTCCTTTCGCTCAAGCTTCAGCACCTATCTCTCTCTGTCTCTCTCTCTCTCTCTCTCTCTCTCTCTCCCTTTCTCTGTATTTTTTCTCTCGGGTTGGTATCTTTTACTTGCCCACCATCTCTATTTCTTCTTCTTTTCTCCTCTTCACCAGCGACACCCCGTTCATACTCCGCCTCTCCCCGTCCATCTCCATCTCACACGTGGCCAGAGGTGTCCATGCGTGGCGTCCCTCTTCATAGGAAATGCATTATGGATGTCATATTTTTCTCCATCGGCACAACAAAAGTCTCGCACGCCCCTATGTTCCCGGCGATAATGAAAGTTTGAGACACTCGCAAAGAGATGTTGGCATAAAAAGGGGCTGGAATAAAAAATAAAAAATAACGTTCCTGCCAAAACGAAAGTGCATTTTAAGTCGGGCCGACCTTGCACTCGCTTTGTCTTCAGAGCTCGCCCCCCCCCTCCCAAACCCATTAATGATGTCAGCTTCAAACTGGCAGGAATCCTTTTGTTCCTGGTCTGATTGAAGCTGACAAGTCAATTTAGTCGGTGTGTGTGTGTGTGTGTGTGTGTGTGTGTGGGGGGGGGATTTGACTAGGAGAAAAGAAGCGGAGCAAGAGCGACAGATTGAGGAGTAAAAAGAGTGAGAGTTTTGTGTTTGAGGTTTATACAGACGTCTGTCTTTACTCTCTTTCATGTGTGTGTGTGTGAGTGTGTGTGATGGGATGGTGGGTTGAGAGAGGAGGGGGGGGCACATGTCCAACTGTGACACTTCCCCTGGGGGAGGCTGTGGGCGTTCAGACCTGCTGACAAACTCGGGAAAAACATCAACACCGTGAACTGATGACAGCCCACCGTTAGAATGGAGGAGATCGACAGCGGGAAGACAAAATGTGGTTCAGTTGGAGTTTACTGCTGACATACACACACACACACACACACACACACACACACATGCACACATATGCACGCACACACACTCTAGAAGGCCAGAAGTATACTGAGCGTGCTCCACTAGCTAGCTAACACCTTTAGCTATGTATGCGGTGTTAGCGGTGTTAGTGGTGTTAGCATCGTTAGCTGCACACCGATGACTCAGCCATCACAGTAATGAGAGACGTTGAGAGGCAAGAGTAATACTGACAATCTTCTAAATAACACCTTTAAGATCTGATTGAGGCTAGCCCAAATTATATATATATATATATATATACAAAAAATAACTGAAACACATGGGTTATATAGTGTAAATTGTTTGAATACACATACAATATTGAAGGAACACATTGATAATTTATATATATGTATATATATATATATATATATATATATATATATATATATATATACATATTCACTAAATTAGCTCTTTTAAATTACACACCAAAGCGGGACTAGCCTAGCTTTGGTGTGCAAATTAAACACACACACACACTCCATTGTACACACTTGTGAGCTTTTTGTCCCACGCTTAATGCTAAGCTAGGCTAATTGTCTCCTACATAGCATATTTAGCATTTAGACAATGGACCGGTATTGATGAACTCTCCAGAATAAAGCAAATGAGCTTAATACTCAAAGATGTACAATCTAAGTTCTTCATTCACATGAGCATTGATTGAATTGTACAATAAGTGGTGAGATAAATGCTGAGAGGAAAGGAAGAGGAGGGTTGATGAGAGAGAGAGAGAGAGAGAGAGAGAGAGAGAGAGAGAGAGAGAGAGAGAGAGATGGATAGATTCGGTGTCAGTCTTCTGAATAACTCCAGCGTGGAATCATTAAAAAAACTACATTAGGTTTATTATCTGGGTTACAACACTTTCCTATAATGAGATGCTAATTAATTGGCCACTTTTTCATTAGTTTAATCAGTTGCAGATTTACTCTTAAGCTTTTGTCTATCTTTTCGGCTTATCTTTTTTCATTCTCTCTCTCCACTTTCGCGTTTTGACACATTGGCGTGTAGCAGACAGCCTCCTGGTTTTACATGACTGCACTTCTCATACATCTGAAATGGTTCTCAGACAACCGCAAACAGCAGTCCAATGAAAGGCTCCATCACTCATTACGGGAGATAACTTTCCTCGCGGAAAAAGCAAATATCTGTGTAATTACCACAGGCCGAGTCAGCACTTGACTCTGATTGGCTGCAGGACGTCCGTTATATATTTTTTTCTTTTTACTTGACAACTCTCTTATAACTGTCTGATCGCGGCGCTAAATTAATACACTAGAAAAAAAAGGTTTGAGTGTTCCATTTCCGCCAGTCACTGCAGATAATGGTCGGAAAGAAAATGGGTTTTCAAATTGCCTCAAACATTTATCGTTCCCGAGTTAGCAATCAACCCTTTTGAGAGTAGCGGCGCTGGAAGAAATAACACAGTTCTGTAGGAAATGTAATCCCCCCCCCCCCACACACACACACACACGCACACACGCACACACACACACACACTGCATCAAGACACGCTGGCCCACATCTACTGCTCTGACCGGGCGGTGACACCGGCCCCACACACACAAACACAACACCATATGGTGGCGTGAAACAAGCACTCACATAAAACACGACACGCGCAGAGACGTTTTTATTGGCGTTATTCTCTGTTCGGAGGGCCGATAGGAATATTTCAAAGTGGCGACGTTAGCTAAATGAATATTTCACTCAACAGAGCCGTTTGAGTCCCTTCCCCCGTTAATTGTCACACCATGAATTTATTTACACTCGCCAGCTTGTGTCTGTTCAATTCAATCTGAGCTCATTCCTCAAACTAATTATCTTTCCAATAATTAATTATTTTTTGTTCATGGATAAAACATGCATTTTTAAACCGTGGAATTGTCCAAGATGGATGTCACACCAGCCAACAGCTCTTCTTTTCCTTTTTAGTGTCTCGATTCTTAAGATAATTGAATAAATCTGTGGATTTGAACTGTCACGTGAAAGAAGCCCTGCATAGTGAAGACATCACGACAAGTGAGGATGGGAATTCTTATATACGTGCATTTGTTCTTGTGAAAATATAAAGACTATATAATTAAACTATATACATCAATTTAGATGTACTATAAGCAGGGTTCATGCGGTCATGGAAAACCAGGAAAAGTCATGGAATTCTTTAAATGGTTATTTCCAGTGTTGGAAAAGTCCCAAACCCCAAACGTTTTGGAATAGTCGTGGATTCATATGTTCATTTACGCAGTTTAATTAAATTATACAAAATATATAAATATATATTCTTTTAATCAAAATACTATCCATCAATAATTTGTGTCATTTATACTTATATATAAGATTTAACAACATTTTTGGGCATGGAAATTTGGATGGAAGTCATGGAAAGGTCATAGAAACCCATTGTTAACATGTATGAATCCTGTATAAAGACTATTTAATGAAACAATATACATCATTTTAAATGTACTATAAGCAGGGTTCATGTTTGACTATATGATAAACATTTATATAAATATATAATATTTTAATGAAAATACCGTCTCTTATTTATTTTTGTCATTTTAGGTTTATACTCGTGTATACACCGAGATTTCACAAAATGTTTGGTCATGGAAATTTGGTTTAAAGTCATGAAAAGGTAATGGAAAGGTAATGGAAAGGTCATGAAAAGGCCATGGAAAGGTCATAGAAACCCATTGGTCAACATGTGTATGAACGCTGTACAAAGACTATTGAATACAACAATACACATTTAAAATGTACTATAAGTGCTATACAGGAAGTGGCCAGGAGGCTTTTCTTCTATTTTATTTCCTCATTATTTTCCATTTCTTCTTAACCGCTTAACCAATATGAAGGACAAGCAAAGCGAATATTATCCGTCTTGAATGAGAGTGGGAACTCTATAAAAGAGTAAAGTACCCGCCTGCCAGGTCTATACTTACCGACTCTAAATGAGGCATATTGCCCCAAAAATAGATCGCTGCCATTAGACCTTCAAATAAAAGTCATTGAGATGATGTTGTTCCCAGTGTAGCTGTTGTCCTTGCCTCGGAAAATAACAGAAGCATGAATGTTACCTTAAACATAAATGTTACACGCCGGCTATAAACCAAGTAGTGGGGGTGGGGGGGGGGGGGGGGGGGCGGGGGAAACCACACAATGTCACCAAAGGGCCCTCGTATCTTTGATAAACACGGGCCATTATTTTTTTTATAATGATGCGCCAAAGTTTTCGGAGTCAAGTTTGGCCAAGCTGTGTCGGACTAAGTGTTGCAGAAGGTTAGCAAAGGGCGTCGAGACGAAAGGGTTGGGAAGCGTGCAAGGAAGAAGTGACCTTACGGTTTAATGAGCGAGCGTCCAGCGTGGAGAAAGACAAAGCGAGGGCGCCGACAACACAGGAAGACGGAGAGGCTCGCCGGCGAGCGGAGACAATAGACGAGATCTGAGAGCTTTGGCTTTGATACGGTGTAAGAAGGCAACATCAAAGGACGGGAGATTTCTGACTCGGGGTAAGAGGGAAAACTCATTTAGCGGAAAATAGCCTTTAAAAATACGTTTTGTCAATTTCTATATATTTTGAACTGAAGATGGGGTTAAAATGTTCTATAAATCAGGCTATGAATAATATATGAACGGACCCTTTGGAGTATAGATAAGAATGAAAATATAAATGGTGGTGCTACTGAAGTAGAGATATCCGTCTTAGAAATAACTCATTTTGAGAAATTGACAATTAAAAATATGTTTCGTCAGTTTCTATACATTTTGAACTGACTAGGGATTTAAATAACACATAATTTGAACATTGGATTGTCGATGTTCTTCGTTGACATACTAGAGGCGTACATTTTTAAATGAGGGCGTTTTGGATATATCTTGGTCAATTTTTCAGCATTTTGTAGAAATAAAATGTTCTTTATGAACAGATCTTACTTTAGATACATAAGAATGAAACTAAACAATTTAGTGGTACTGAAGTAGAGATTTCTTTCTTAGAAATAACACATTTCGAGAAACTGACCATTACTAATATGTTTTGTCAATTTCTATATATTTTGAACTGACTACGGGGTTAAAATAACACATAATTTGAATATTGGATTATCACAATTCTTCGTTGAGTATGGTGTACACAAGTGCTACTGAAGTCTTAGTAATAACTAAATGATTACTGATATTAAGACAAAATATTTTAACATTGTATTGTCAAATAACATACTACATTTTATGTTTTTTTACTGAGGGCGTTTTGGATATATCTTTGTATCACTCTATAAATCAGACAATACTTTTTTTCGGCATGCTGTAGGAATAACATGTTCTATAAATCAGGCTGTGAATGATATATGAACAGAGCCTTCAGAGTATAGATGGAAATTAAACTAGATATTTGGAGCTACTGAAGTAGAAACTTCTGGTTCATAGTCTTAGAAATAACACATTTTCAGAAAACGACTTTTAAAGATATGTTTTGTAAAATGTCAAACATTCTCAGGGTGTAAAAGGGTAACCAACAAAACAACAGATATCACAATGAACTTCACCAGTGTATTAGTTACACTAAGTCAGCATTCAGTGTATGGCATATGCTTTGAATATGCAAATGATGCATTATTTAACGCTAACTTTTGATGAATTCCGGAGAAATCTGCAGACACAAATACACACACGTTCAAAACACACACCTAAATGTGTATTTTGCATGTTTTCTTTCCACCAGTCAGAAAAAAGACACGATAAAATAGCAAAATAGCCCAAAAATCTCGCCATATTGTTGCCTTCCCGCCTCTCATTGTAGCTAGCATGTGATATGTGATATGTGTTACGGGTGTGTTCGGCGTGCCGTGTGGAGGAACCGATGGAATCTGGTGGAACGGCAACAGGTGTTACACAGAATTAGATGTCAGATGGGAATCAGAATTGCAGGATGTCTCATCCTTCGTGATGCAATTCTGAGAATTAATAGGCAATCTGGACTCTTAATTAGATGGCGAGGGAATTACAAATGTTTCACGTGAGCACCCCCCCTCTCCTTCTCCCCCTCCCCTTTCTCCACTAGTGTCCGATAAGAGCATTTTTAAGCAACGTGAATAAGATACGTTTTGCGTGTGTTTTTCCTCCCTCTGGGGAATTGGGGGAAAACTGCAACACCCTCAGGAATAGAGGGAATTTTCCCATGTGTAGCAATACAACCGCACACATATGGACACTCAGGAGCCGCGTCCGAGCGTCTTCCTCCCGACTACACCCCGTCGCGTTGTGAGTGTCTCAGACGTCTAAGTGGCAACGCCGAGCAAACAGCCGCATACTCTAACTTCCCTCTCGCTTCCCGAGGCCCCCGAGGGGGTTTGCAGGAATGGATTTGTCTATTAGCTCGTAAAGAACATTGCTCAGTGCCATATCGATCATCCGAGCTGTAACGTTTAGGGTCTTTAAGTTGTAGAGTTGATCTAGTGGTACACGGACTCCCCCGGCTATTTTACCAGAGTGAGAGATGATCAACTTAACCCCGGTGCCGCGGTTTGGCCAGAGGAAACGCTATAAACACATCCGCCGGAGCCCGAAAACGTTTTTTATTGAACCGCCCTGTTCGGCCATCCAGCCGAGGCCCGGAGAGCCGCCGCGCGTCCGCCAGGTGCCTCGTTGTAGCCGCGGTGCAACCGCGTGGTTTCTCTCTTCTCTTTTAATAGCGTCCTCATCACGGAGGTAGTCATGCGGACGGCTGCTCATGAGAAGCTGTCAGAACGTTGGACCCCACCCTGTTGTCCTAATGATGGACTTTACAGCTCACTGAGCCAGAGGAGGGCCTGTTGGACTGTACTGGGGTGTGTGTGTGTGTGTGTTTGTGTGTGTGTGTGTAAACAGAAAAATAATGGTTCTTAAATGGTTCTTTAGACAGCTTTGTAGTTCCACAAAGAACCATCACCTACTGAAGAACCATTTTCTTTTCATTTGAGGCACCATAATAGGTTCATTGAAGAACTATTCAAAGAAATGGTTCTTTAAAGAACCATATCTTTGAAAGGTTCTTTGTGGAACTAAAAATGGTCCCTTAAAAAAACATTGTTTAAGGTGCTTTGAGACACCTTTATAGGTTATTTGAAGAACTCTTGAAAGACATGGTTCTTTAAAGAACCCTGGTTTAAAAGGTTCTTTGTGGATCCAAAAATGGTACCGTAAAGTACCATTTTTGAAGGTTCTTTGATACACCTTCATAGATTATTTGAAGAACTATTCATGGCAATGGTTCTTTAAAGATCCCTGGTTTTAAAGGTTCATGGTGGAACTAAAAATGGTCCCTTAAAAAAACATTATTTAAGGTGCTTTGAGACACCTTCATAGGTTCTGTGAAGAACTATTCATGGCAATGGTTCTTTAAAGAACCCTGGTTTGAAAGGTTCTTTGTGGAACCAAAAATGGTCCCTTAAAAAAAATGTTATGGTTCTTTGAGACACCTTTATAGGTTATTTAAAGAACTCTTGAAGGAAACGGTTCTTTAAAGAACCCTGGTTTGAAAGGTTCTTTGTGGAACCAGAAATGGTTATTTTATGGCGTCACTCTGAAGAACCATTTTTGGTTCCAGATGGCACCTTCATTTTTCTGAGTGTAAAAGAAGAGAGAGAGATAATACTCTCTCTCTCTCTCTCTCTCTCTCTCGTTCTCCGTGAAAGCTAACGCCCCTTCTCCATCCTCGTCTCGCTGCCATGGCAACAGTCATCAAATCAGAACATCAACCGCTGCTTTCATCTCCCGCTGTCCGCCGGCGGCCGGCCGCCCGTCTGTGTACACAAACCGTGCGACCGCAGAACACCACCGAGTCGCCGCCGCTCCTCGCCATTTTAATAAGCGGACAAAACACGGCGCGCGACTCTGCACCGTCACCGAGGAGGTGAGGGGCGAGCAGCACAATTATGTTTTAAACATTTTTTTGTTTTTTAATAAACAAGCAATTAAGCTGCAGCTTAAAACTGTTTATTTTTTTCGCCCCCCCCCCCGGCGCCGAGGAGAGACTTAAAATGAGAGAAGAGCATCGCGATGAGTGGCACATGAATAAGCTCACAGCGGAAGAGGAACAATAACCCTGAGAGTGTACCGGGAGATTAGCGCAAATCAGAGTGTTCTGTACTGGGGGGGGGGGGGGGGGACAAGGTGCCTGTACTGCATGGACGCACACACACACACACACACACACACACTCAGAGGCTCACACACATACTCTGTCGTTCTGTGAGGGGGTCAGTGGGATTACTTTTATTACCCCCATCCCCCAAAATATAAATTCCTCTTGTTCTGTTTGGTTTACTGAGGTAGAATAATATGAATTCTATGAATGGGAACCTAGAAAGTCTCATTTGAACACAGTTGGAGAACGAAAAAGAGAAGTGAGTCAAATCTGGATCCGTTCGCGCTGCACCATCACACCTGGGAACGGGACTCGCCTGAATAGCTAAAAACAAAAAACACAAAGGTTCATTGTTAGTCTGACGATCAGAATTATCATCCGAACCGACGTCGGGATTCGAACGCGGTTGCCAGGAACACGTCAGTGATAGTAATGGCAGCGTAGTGCCCCCTCCCCCCTCCCCCACCTCACTATTAACAGCTGCTGCCATTTTAGTTTAAAGCGCTATCTAGGTAGTCAACAAACAAATATAAAGTGCCTGACTCTTAAACTTGGGAAACAATCTTGATTCTAATATTTTTTTGGAGGTTTAAATATCCAAGGTCAATTTGACCCTAAGGGTAAAAGATGTACGTTAATTTGAAGGTAATAGGAGGGTTAATAGTAATCAGGGTTCGTACGGTCATGGAAAACCTGGAAAAGTCATGGAAAAAACATAAATCATAAAAGTTTTGAAAAAGTAATGGAAATTTGTTATACTTGCGTGTTCATTTACCCCGAGTTTAAAATAATTCATGTTTTTGAAAGGAAGACGCTCAAAATATAAGCCGGCCTACGCTCTCATACTATCGGTGCAATTCTAATTTTTTCCCGTTGCAAGTGAACGCACCTTAACTGGAAAGTTCGCTGGCCATAGCAACAGTAGCTCAGGAAGCGGTCGTGATAATGTAATTTGTTTCATTTAAGGTGTATCGCATGCTTTATAATTCTCATTCTTTGAATACTACATTTTCAGAAATGTTCATGTATACACCGAGAATTCAGTTTGGTCATGGAAATTTGGTTTAAAGTCCTGGAAAAGTCCTGGAAATCCATCGGTCAAAATAGTGTAGTAATAGCTAGAGTAATAGCTCCTCCCACGCCGCGGCGCTACTGCCAGGGAAACTTCTGCGGCGGCGGCGCCCGTGTTAGGAGGCTGCCTGGCGGCGCCGCTAGTGAAGGCTGTTGTTACATGGCACGGTGCCCTGAGCCTGTCAGACCTCCGGGGTTCTGCACACCACCTGTCATTATCAGCTCCGCGGCCCCTGGCAGCTAAGGGCGGCTAACGGTCCGCTGGGTCTCACCCGACAGTCTGCTGACTGGTACCAGTGGCCCCTTGTTTTGTTTTTTTTCGGGGGGAGGGGGGGGGGGCATGCACCCGTTGTTCAGGCGTGTACCGCGCGATTGGTCTGCAGCAAAAAAAAACATTTTTTTTTTAAAGTGAGGTGTCGGTTTTAAGCTTGAGCCAAAATGTGGAGTGAGGGGCTGAGAGGGGTGGGGTTGGGGGTGGGGGGTGGGGGGGGCAGTCGGTGATATATGAGCCCATTTCACTGATTCACTTTGCCCTGGGATGGACTTCTTCCTCCACTCACTCCCAGCATTGTCCGTATGATTTATAGGATTGGATCGCAACCTTTTTTGTCACAGACAGGCTTTTAATTGAAAAAAGCCACAACAGGACTTTTGGAAAAGCCATTAATTGTTACGGTTAATTAAGGTAAACATTAAATGAAGAGAGTTTTAATTGGTTTTCGCCTGATGAGGGTAGGGATCTGGGGTGACCAGAATCTGCATATGTAAATAACTAAAAACTCCTCCAGGCCTTAGCTTCGCTCTCTTCGCCTCCGAGTCCTTTCGGCTCTCTCTCTCTCTCTCTCTCTCTCTCTCTCTCTCTTTCTCGTTCACGTTTATTTTTCCTCTCGGTTTCTGTCACCGTCTCTCTTTCCCGTTCTCCTTTTTCCTCTCACGAAAAACACCCACCCCCACACACACACACACACACACACACACACAGACACACGTTTGCACGTCCCGGCCCCGACCGAGCTGTCGGCGAATACACATTGGGTGATTTCTTTCTTCCCCGAGTGACATTGATGTGATGTATGTACATGCTAAATGCTAAAGCTGCAGCTCCCTGAAGAGATACATTTGTAAAGATGAGACATGACAGATTGGCAACGAGGCATCGCCGTCATATTTACAATACCACGAATTATCCCAAGGCCCCGGACCTGCGAGCGTGGGCCGGCTTTTATTTATGGCATTTTGCTTTTATAGAGAGAGAGAGAGAGAGAGAGGACGCTGATGCGACCCCCCCCCCCTCCCCCCCTTTCCACCTCCCTCCCGCGACGCGTTTGATTGACCACGTCTCCCACATGCAACAGATTCATTTATTACGCCGTCACAGCGCGGGGCGAGGATTGCACGCGCACACGTATGGAAAATAATAACAAACACGTCAACACCCCCCCCCCCACCACCACGCCACCCGCCCCTCCTCCACGTCCTCAGCACAGCTGCCACATGTGCCAGAGGAGAGGGCGTTAATAGCACCCAATCACTTTGCGAGATAGATCGCCCGAACACCAGATACATAATCATGCCGTTAAATAAATAGCTTCTTAAAAAATGCTTCCGAATGGCGCTAAAAGCACGAGCGCTTTATGGCCGGCTTGGGAAAAGAGAGTGGCCGTGTCAGTGGGAAGTAGTGGAGAGGGGGGGGGTCATTTGCATTGCTGTGTCTGCCGTTGAAAGCCTGTGTGTGTGTGTGTGTGTGTGTGTGCGTGTGTGTGTGTGTGTGTGTGTGTGAGCAGACCATCGGGCGGCTGCTCGGTCGCCCCGTGTCTCTGCTGCAGGATGAACTCGCCTCTCGGCCGCTGCGGCGCTGCTGCCAGCGTTTCACGAAAAAAAACACAACAAATAAAACAAATGCGTGTCTCTCCGTTCAAACAGATGCTCGATGCCATTTCCAGATAGTGTCTGTGTGTGTGTGCATATGCAGTGGCTGTGTGTGTATGTGTGTGTGTGTGTGTGTGTGTGTGTGTGTGTGAACGGATGCGCATCGCATATATGTGTGTGTGTGTGTGTGTGTATGTCCTAGTGCTTACAAGTCAGTGTGCACTTTGTATTCGTGCCTGTGCATGTGAGTGTGTTTCATTCCGTGTGTGTCGTTCCCTTTGTGTGTGTGTGTGTGTGTGTGTGTGAAAGTATGCGCATCGCATATATGTGTGTCCTAGTGCTTACAAGTCAGTGTGCACTTTGTATTCCTTCCTGTGCATGTGAGTGTGTTCCATTCTGTGTGTGTGTGTGTGTGTGTGTGTGTGTGTGTGTGTGTGTGTGTGTACTAGCTGAATCAGATCTACACCAGCCGGTGAGTCTGGCCAAGGTGGATACCATTCAGGGCACGATGTGACCAATATTACACAAACACACACACACACACACACACACACAGGTAGACTAGGTAGAGAAGCAGGGTAGAGCAAGTTCTAAAGAGCATCTGCACGCACTTTTACCTTTAACGTGTACCTTTGTTGGATCGACGGTTAACTCAACTTGAATCATCATGATTGCAAAGTTGAGTGGTGAAGAAATAGCGAGCCATCGTCACGGAAATGAGAGCAAGGAACACAATGGCGTGATCAAATCCAACTGAATACGGATGTGTTGGAAGTGGGTTTGAGTTATTTCCACACACACTTATTATAACTCAAGGGGGGGGGGCGTGTTTATGTACTGTAGCCTTCGCAATATTCTGCTTTCAATGGCCACTTGTTGGAGTAACGCTGCACTTCGGCTCCAAGAGGAGAAAGAAAACCAGCGTATTCCCATCGAGTGTTTCTCTCGTGCGTGAAACACAATGGTTCATAACTATAACACTGGCCACTTTCATAGGCATTTTGGTTTAAAGAGTTGGTTTCACGAACATGGTAGTACTTCAGCAGCAGCGTCTCAAGTCTAATGTCAAATAATAACATTCTAACATTAGATCTCTGAGTTGATTGGAAACCTTTTAAAAGTTACTCATATAGGCCGTACACTTATTGGCCACTGGACGTTCCGGTGATGGACTGAAACTAAAGCTAATGCTACATGTCCCAGGCTTAAAGCAAAAGCGTTGTCACTTTATAATCCAAGAAGACGTTGAAATAAAAGAGCCCCGTTGATGTCATATTGCGGTGTACATGAAAGTAGTTTTGTTCTAAGAACACTTGAAAGGAATGCCTTCTTTCACTCTAACATAACATACGCCTGCTTAGCTGAACAGACAAAAGCTATATTTCAGCGCTGTTATTGTTCATTTCAAACAATTAATGTTAAAGAAAAGAAAAGGCTGGGATGAAGGTTAACCAACGTGCTTCCTTGGTTAACACGTCGGATGGGATGAAGGTTGAGCTTCTAACTTTAGCCTAAATTCAGAGAAAACATCACGGTCTTGTTATTGTAGCCTGCGGGCCAGAAAAATGAAGTTAGCTCCTTGGTCTCGATTGCAACTCCACGTTAGGCAGCAAGTGTTTACCTTGTGAGAAATCAAAAGTACCATAAGCACGGTTGTTTTATTATAGAAACACGTTCACAAATAATCAACCGTGAGCTCGTACAACAAGTCATGAAACATTCATGAATGGAGCAGGATCTCTGAGTCTCTGAGTCTCTGAGCCTCTGAGTCAGAATGACTGCCCAGTAGAACATTGGCTGTGTTTGATCTACCGAAGCTGGGATGGAGGACTGGGCGAGCCGTCCTCCATCCCACCGACTCGAGCCTCTAGAATCGATCATGTTTGTCTTGCGTCCTCTGAGACGAACCCCGGGACACGTGGGTCACCGTCGGCGTCCCGTGATTCTACCTTGAAACTGTCGGAGTTCTTGAGACACAGCGGCACGAGAGGTACGTCAAATGAGTCGCTCAAGCTTTTATATCATAACAGGACAATGATTAGGATTTATTCTCCGTTAGCAAGCTAGCCAGACATGCTAACGTTGGACACACATAGCAACCCTCCCCCCAGAGAAATATTAAAACCCAGGAGCATCAAAATTCAGAGTACGACTCTCCATACATCTCCATACCCGACCTGCCATAGTCACGGTTGCTTAGCTACGATTGGGTAATTGCTGTCCGTGGCAGAGGTTAAGTGAACGGTCAGCGGTTTGATTTGATTGGTTAATTCCGAGTACAACTAATGAGCAGCAGACATGGCGAAGCATGAAGGTTAGCAGGGCACTGTGAGCCCTTTTCCCTTTTTGACCATCTGGAACCCTCGGGGTGTCTTATAATCTGTCGGAGGGACTACACCGGTCCGTAGATTCTAGACCAAGAGGTTACACTTCGCCAATCTTGAAAGTCTTCCTCCTTCCCTGGAGGAACTGGCGTAACATTCAACGTACATTTATCTGTTGTTTTTTTCCATTTGTGGTGGAATAAAGGGGAATGAGTGCAGCCTATGCCTGAGTGCCTGGAAAGATCCCTGGAAAGATGTGGGAACCGGCAGAAATACGAGCGTAATCCGCTGAGATGTGTTGAGAGATGATCACCTCGGGGAAGCACGAGCCGTTCTGCAGAACCATATAGAGAGAGGGAGAGAGAGAGAGAGAGAGAGGGAGGGAGAGAGATAATGGGATATGCGGCTGGTGGATGCGGTTCTTCTTTCTCGTGTTTGGGTCAGCTCACCGGCAGAGCGGCCGGGGAAAGATGTGGAGGAAGAGTGAACGAGAGTAATGTCTCGCGTGTCTGTCCTTGCTCCCGGTTGCCCTCAGTCAAATCCTCACCATTATGCTTTCATGGCTGATTGATGTGACGTGGGCCGATGCAACGCCGTCTTTTCTTTTTTTCCGCCTCACAAGACAAGAAACCGAGTGGCGGGGGGTGAGGGGGGGGTTTCAACAACCGTGAAACGATTGCAGAAGCCGTGTTTAAAAAAAAAACAACCTGTATTTACACACAAAGAGATCCAAATAGCAGCCGAACATGAATCGTCTCGCTTTGGACTAACTGCATCATCTGGTCCTCGTCGCCTCCGGGGCGGCGCTGCTTCCTCCTCTCCTCTCTCGGTGCGATCTCGAGTGGGCAAGGCTTTCCGCAAGAGCTATTTACATTGGGACCGTCTTTGCTGGATGGATTTCCCCTGATATCCCAGGCAGAGTTGGAAATAAGGAGGGTGAGTGCTCTAGGTATGTATGCATGTGTGTGTGGGTGTGTTACATGAGTGGGATGAATGCAGGGTGGTGATTGGCCAGAAGCAGAGAAATAAGGAGGAGAGGAACTCTATAGATTGATGGACTCACGAACGCCGCGCGGGCCTCGAGAGGCGGCGACGCGGGGAGAGATCCATCACGCATGATGGGTATGATTGCGTGGATGTAACACAGAGTTATAATTACTTGTGAAATAAACACGGCCGGTCGGTGTTGTTGCAATCATCGTTTAATAATTTAATGAGATGACATGATGGCCCAGAGATCAAAACCTCTCCAGCTTAGATTGCTGCTCTAGCTAATTTTTTTTTTGTGACTTCACACTCCACCACTCGGCTTAGCTGGAATATTTTCTTCTACGAAGCAGATTCTTTTCACGCCACACTGCAATATCTTTTTTTTTCTTTTTTTTTGCCTCTCAATTATTTGCCGGGTGCAACCACGAGGGAACCAGCCGGCGGAGTTTCAGGTAGTTGGACTCTAAATGTTATTTGGCCGACGGTTAAACATCGGGCGTCCTTCTGCAAAAAAAGCGAATTTCTTTTGTGCGTTTTTGTCAAGCCTCTCTTTCTTTCTTCCATCCCTCCATCTCTCGCCACCTCCCGGTATCACCAGCCACAGACTCGAACCACCCGCGGCGAATGTGAATTAACAGACGGCATGCTGCTCGCAGCACCTTCCTCGCCACTGAAACAGATTCATCACAAAGACCTAGATACCGCCTTCTCCCACTAGCACCCCCCACACACACACAAACACACACACACACACACACACACATGCGCGCACACACACGTGTTTTCACCCTAGAATAGCACCTCACATATCATACATCTGTGGTGTAACATTCTTCACACTTACACACTGTACTTGGTGATCAGGAGAACAATAACATCGGCAACAGATTCTTCATCTTCGCGACGCCGCGGCGCTCGTGTGCGAGTTTGCTGGAAAAAAACGTATAAAAAAGAAAAAAGCCTCATGATCTGATCTTATAATACTGTAGTTAGCAAAATTGAGACGTTTTACACGTGAGTGGGAGACGGCGAACACAAATCTATGCACCTCGGGAAGTTAAAAGGAAGAGGGAGGCCAGATTGCCCACAGGTCAGAGGTGCATTGTGGGATATTGACCAGTCCCCGGTGCTGCAGCAGAAAAACACATCCACACGGAAATTATTGACAAAGGCGGTACAACCCTGCACCTCAGTAAAGTGGACAGATACTTTATTATCCTCAGAGAGGAAATTCACTTTCACAGTCAATACCGAACCCATTCAGGCAGAGTTTTCTTTTTTTACAGGTTTGTATCAAAAATATAATTTTTTTTCACAGGTGTATCATAATGGGCCTTTACGTACCTGATGATCCCGAGAGATAGCGGTGAACATTTGTGAATTAAACGTCTTCCAGCATTGGAGGGTAAAGAGATAACGCAGGACTAGTTTACAGTGCTTACTGGTTTAAGTCCACGAAGATTCACTGACATGACAATGCACGATGTCGTCAGTGTTTGTTGGGAATCGAGTTATTGGAAGTTGGCTACATTATATGTCAGGGTTAATTTTGCTCAAGGACACATTGACTAGGGTGGGGATTGAACCGCCAACCCCCTAATTGAAAGATGGACCTGCTACCCACTGACCCACAGTCGCCATCGGGCCATGTGTTTGGAAGGGGATGCTAATCTCTCAACTGATTAAAACAATTAAAATGAAGTAGTATAACAATTAAAAGCAGGTAAATGTAGGAGAAAAGAGCGGGAAAAGAACAGGAAAAGAGCGGGAAGAAAGAGCGGGAAATGAGAGAGAAAAGAGCAGGAAAAGAGCAGGATATGAGCGGGAAAAGAGCAGGAAAAGAACTGGAAAAGAGCAAGATATGAGCAGGAAAAGAGCGGGAAACTACCTCATGAATAGAAAGTAAAGAAAGTTTACTTGTGGAAATAATAATCTTGTATGGGGTAGTACAAATTTATGTATAACATGAATTTCATGGTTTCAGTTGGTTGAGAATGCTTTATTGCTTGCCTGTCTTGGGAATAATTATTGTGAATAAAAGTGTAGGCGGGGAGGAGAAGTCGACACAAAGGGCATCGAAAGTTCAGCCAAATGAAGCATTGACCAAAACGCTTCATTGTCTGGATTATTTAACTCTTAATGCTGCTATAAATCTCCACAAAAAAAGGTGCCGGCCTCTGTGGGTTCACCGTCCAGACGACGTCTCACCCCGAAGTGTTGGCCGACGGAGCGTGTCAGGTTAATGAGTTAATGAGGTTTTATGGATGTTCTATGAATTAGATCAGCTCAGAAATCTCAGAGATCATACAAATTGTAAAAACATAAAATGTAAAAAAGCTCAGTATTAGTACAGCAAAGGTCTGTTGGAGAAGAAAACAGCACCAAGTTCAGCCAAATGAAGCATTGACCAAAAGTATATATATATATATATATATATATATTTTTTTTTTAATTGGTTAGATTTAGATAAACATTATATCGCCTATATGTTGTGTAAAAGTTAATTTGCCGTCAAATAGCCATGTATTCTTCCGTTAGGGGAAGTATCCTAACAACACAAGTTATTATTTTTCGACACCTCTGATTAATGGACTGGGAGAATTTCTGCAATAATTTGCAATATTAAATAATAATATTTCTATAATAACTATTGCTGAGACAGCAGAGGCCTTTGTTAATCTGTCATTTGATTGCCCTATCATCACCTTTCATGCGATACAATCCATGACTTCCTCATTAAAGATCACGCTTCACCAATAAAAGTCATTACTCCGCGAACCCTCGGTAAAGGTTCGGAAACGTACACGTTGTGTATTTTCGTTAAAAGATATTTCCTCCTTGCGTGGGAGTATTTCACTTCCACGTATCTGTAAGCGAGGAGGAAAACGATGACGTGTAATTAAGTCTTCCGTGACTCCAAGGTCACGGCACAAAGACACGTAAACGAAAGGGAGCCGATGAAGTACGAACACATCGCGGCAACACGTCGTTGCTAAGCAAAGGACACGAAGCAGCGGGAAAATACTGTTTCTCCTGCATTCTATAAAACACAGAACGAGGGGGCGTCGAGGCTTGTATGCAAATGTTATATATATATATATATATATATATATATATATATATATGGTAAAGTTAATGTTCTGCTAGCACTCTGCACTCCCCCTCTGGAAATAGAGACGGTTCAAGCTTGTTAGAAGCCTGGAAGCCTGTCGTTTCACATTAAAGCCGCCTAGCATCGCCGCTTTCATGCATTCGCTTCTCACTGGACGGCGGATGATATATTTATGTAAAGATTTGAGATGGGGAGGCAGACGAAGCGAAGGTGGGCGTCTATACCCGACGCCGCGTCGGTCCCCTTGTTCACCGCCGAGGACCGTCTGCATTCCCGCGCCCGTTACTGTGACTGTCGCCTCTACGGATGGGGAAGGGAAGGGGATATTTCCTGTTTAGATGCCACCAATTTACCTCTTCATGCATGGTGCACACACACATTACACCCCCCCCCCCCCCACCCTCACCCCCCTCTTGACACACACACACACACACACACACACACACACACACACGCACACAATTGATAGATTTATTATAGCGTGTCAGGAAAGTGCAGGCTTCACATTTCAGCAAAATGGACCCATTTGGTGGGCGCATGCACGCAATCCCCCCCCACTCCCTCAACCACCCCTCCCCCTCTCACTCCCCACCCCCCCCGCTCACCGAGCTCCTCTCGGCATCCGGCTCCGCCGCCGCGCCCGGGCCCACTCATCCGAATCCGGAACGGCACCGAATACATGTTTCTGTCACAAGCTTCGTGTCAGCTTCTTCTTTTTAAATATATATATATATATATATATATTTTCATATTATACACGAGCCGGAGAAACGGGGAGAGAACGGGTCACTCTGACAGAGGGAATCACTCGGCGTGGATCCTAAATGTTTCACGGCCTTAATGGGCCTCCAGAAATAGATGCAGTGCTAATGTCCTCTGACTCGAGGAAAAAAAAACAAGGGGGGGGGGGGGGGGAGAACGTGTCCGTGCTAAGTGTGTGTGTGTGTGTGTGTGTGTGTGTGAGTGTGTCGGGACTCTCTTGCGTGCGTCAGTCGCCTCTCGTGTGTGTGTGTGCGTTCCAAATGGGTTTAAAATGAGGAATTCACGCATGCAAATGAAGCTACTTTAATCTGGGTGTCCCCGCGCGCGCCTCCACCCAAAGGACACCCTCTTTCCCGCTATTTAGAGCACCACTTTTTGACATCAGCCCTATAGGAGGCGAGGCCCTATGAGGCATCTGTTGTCGTTTTTTAAGTGTTCCGCGATGGACGATGAGGAATCATCCAGATTTGTATTTTCTTTCCGGTTTCTATAATCTTCCCGTCCTCTCAACATATCCATAACAATTCTTCAACAAGCTCCCAGCCTGATGCGGGAGGCTCAGCGTTAACCCGCCTCCCGAGCTTCCAGCATTACGTCTTCTCCAAGAAGGGTTCAATACTGTGGGATTTCCTGGCATTCGGTACTTCCAGACAGCGCTCGCTGCTCCAGGACAGCGGAGCGTCTCGCGGCGTGGTTCCTCCTCCTCTCCAGACAGACTCTGACTTGAAGTATTGATCTGGACGCTCGCTGTATCCTTACCCCCTCAGACAATCCATACTAAATGTATTAGCTGTGGAGAGAGCTACAATGTCCTCTGCAGCTAATCATATTGAAGCCACAGAGAGGGAGTGAGAGAGTGAGAGAGAGAAGGAGAGAGAAAGAGAGAGAGGTATATCTTTAAAGAAGCAGTCGGTTTTCATGGTCCGGACCGGAGTGATGGCGCTGCGGTGCGAAACCATCAGGAGGAGCTTCAGAGGGATGCGAGGGGAGCGTTTTGAGTTCATCGCCAAGCATTAGGCTCCAGAGTGCACGGGCAAAATGCACATAATGTTCTCGCGTAGGCCGTTTTCTTTCATACGTTCTCTCTCTCACACACAATCACACACAAACAGAGAGAGAGAGAGAGAGAGAGAGAGAGGCTCTGATTGTTGAGAGGGGCAATCAAAGGCTTTGATGCTAATCAGAGCTCCTGTGTCCTGCCGGACTGGGATGATGGCTGGAAAACGCACAATAGAGCGAAGGTTCAATGCCTGGAAGATTGCTCTCTACCTCGTTCACTGGGGGGGGGGCACTGGCTTGTGTGAGCAACCTAACGCGGTGACTCGTGCAATGAGCTCTGGCTTTGAGCCCCCCCCCCCCCCTCCTCATCCTCCTCCTCCTCCTCCTCCTCCTCCTCCTGCATCGCTCAATCGAACCTTCGTTTCCCGTCTGATTCGCGAAAAAAAATACCTGCTGAGAACATTTGTTACCTCGGTGCTCAGGTTGATTCTTTTACAAAATTAATATATATATATATATATACAATTCTACACGCCGGAGATCACGCAACGATACGTTGTGCGCCGGGATCTGAGGCGCCAACCCCCCCCGCCCCCCCTTTCTCCCAAAACACCTGTTTTTTTTTTCCCGCGCCGCTCGTCTCCTCTCCCGGCGGGGGGGGGGGCCTCTGCTCGGGTTTCTCTCCGTCCGTCCACATCTTTATTTATTTACTGCTCGTGGCGCTCCAACCCGCCTGTCTCCGCTCTCGCCACAACCTTTTCTTGGACATTGTTCTTTCTTATTATTTCCTGTGCGTGTGTGTGTGTGTGTGTGTGTGTGATAGAGATAGAGAGAGAGAGAGAGTTTTTGACAATCCGTCTCCACGGTAAAGTTCTCTTTGGGGACCGCGCTCCGGCGTACCGCGTGGCGAGAGTGTGTGTGTGTGTGTGTGTGTGTACATTGTGCTTTTCTTTCGTCTGACAGGCTGTTGTTCCGGCCCTCTTGACAGACAGTTCCATTAAATCACGCCGCAGCGGTAACCCACGGTGACAGGACGCCGGCGCCTCCCCGGGCTTCCTTCATCAGGCGCTCTCATGCGCCTAACGAGGAAGTAAACATGCTAAATTGTCTGCCGGAGATAAAGCGAAAGAAGAAGAAGAAGAAGAAGAAGAAGAGGCCGTCTCGCCCCGCCGAGCGTCACGCGTGACGTCCTCCCGTCTTCCTCCCCACCCCCCCTCCCCTTCCCCCTCTTCTTCGAAGCGATGCACGTAATGGGGTTGAGCGTGCACGGCGTGTGAGCCGTCTTCACCCCCCCCTCCCCCCCCCCCTCCCCCTGAGATGCGAGTGAGTCGTGCCAAGGCGCTGAACGCGTTCATGTAACTCTGTAACGCTTCTCTCTGGTCACATGACGTCTGTTATTCTCTCCATCCTGCAGAGGGATCCTCCTCCGTTGCTCTCCTTTTCCCCGTGAAAAGTTTTTTCTGATCCGACGTGAGGTCAAAGGTCAGGGATGTCGTATGTGTACAGAGGCAAATACGTAATTTCTTGGGCTGTCAATCGATAAAAATAAAAAAATAAAAATTAATCGCACATTTTGAAATTCATTAATCGAAATTAAAAGAATTAAAAGAATTCTTTTGATCGTTTCTTTTTCTTCTAAAGATTAAATCTTCTAAATGAAGTAGTAATCCCTTCAGACAGCGTGTGTTTTAGACACTTGATTAATTGTATTTGTTTTTAAAGACACCTTCACACAGAGCTGTCTCAAGAGAGGCTCCTCCCCTTAAAGGGCCAGCCAGGGATTTAATATCGTGGAGGATGAATTGTTACTTAAGTGAAACATCAGATTAGTAAAACAAGGTGCATTAGAGACACATTGGTCCTGTCATCTTTACCACTCAACACTAATTGCGTTAAAATATTTTTGTGCGTTAACGCGGCCAAATTAATCGCATAGATTAACACGTTAGCCCTAGTTATTCCTAATATTGGGTTATACCAAATAAATTGAATTGAATGGGGTCTGTGAGGTTTCTGGAAAAACATGAGCGACGGAGAGAGAGAACAGGAGGAGGACGAGTTGTGGTCCGGGACGAGATGCTAACCACCTGAAATGGAGGCGCTGATGTTTTATGCATCGCTCACCGATGGCGTTGAGCCTCTTGACTGTTTCCCAGAAACCTCTCCGTGGTTTTTCTGACGGTTAGATCGTTTTCCCAGAAGAGCGAGTGGCGCCGACGTCGTTTTTTTTTCTTTCGTCCGTGAAACAACGAGCGGCGCTAACGTTGATACGAGCGAGCGCCGCCGCCGATTCATGGGAGAATTCTGAAGAGGTGTTGAGTGCGGGGACGACGGCTCGGCTTTTAAGGTTATTTTAAGCTGCGGACCTGCAGGGTGTGTGTGTGTGTGTGTGTGTGTGTGTGTGTGTGTGTGTGTGTGTGTGTGTCAGGGCTGTGTTTTAATTAGAGAGACAGGAGCGTGTCCTTGGGCTGCCGCAGAGGGTCAGGGGAACCTGGGAGTCTGGGAGGGCGCAGGGGCCGGGATGAGTCTGGCAGGCCGGCTAAACACCCATTACACAGACGTGTAGATGCACACACACACACACACACACACACACACACACAAGCGTGAGCGCGGATACAAATCCCCCGGTCTTGGCGCCATTCCTGTTGGCCCGGCGATGCCATGGTAACTGAGCAGCCTGCGTCTCCGTGTGCTCGGTCGGCCTTCAACCGCTCTCTGAACCCCCCCCCCCCAAAACACACACACACACACACAAAAAAAGAAGAAGAAGAAGAAGAAGAAGAAGAAGAAGAAGAAGAAGAAGAAGAAGAAGAAGAAGAAGAAGCAGGATTACCACCGGCGCCGCTCTCGGGAGACGGTGGGCAGATTGAGAAGGGCACCGCGGAGGTGGAGAGGATGAAGCCCGCGGACGGTGGGAGGGTTGAGTGGGAGGTGATGGGGAGGAGAGAAAAAAAAAAAAGAAGAAGAAGAAAAGGTTGAGAGGGCGGGAGAGAGGGAAGCTCCTGACATTTATGCCCCGCCCCCTCCCGTCCCGCAGGAAATGCCACCTCGGCCTGGCATCTCTCTTTCTTCTCCGCCGCGACGCTTCCATCCTGACCCCGCCCCCCCCCCCCCCCCCCACACACACACACACACACACACAGGCGGCCACGCAACCCCCCCCTCCCTCCACCCTCCACTCTCCCCACCTGCCCGACCTCTGGCTTCTCATCCAGCCATTTTCTTCGCCCTCGTTTCCATATCCCCCCCTCCCCGCGTGTATCGCTCTCTTTCAATACCCGGCCTTTAGAATCCTCTTTAACTTCTACCCCTTTTCTCCCCCCACCATCACCTTCCCATATTTGCATCCCCTTCTCTTCCTCTCCCTGGCTAATTCCCCCCCCTCTGCTGCCGGGTCCAGGCCGATATGATGGGATAGCTAATGGCTGCTGAATAATGCATGACGGAGCAGGATTTAGAGAGCCCAGTCTATTAGCCTGACCAAATACTCTGGGCTTTTTATTAAAGACCAACACTTGCAATTACAAACTGCATTAAGGCCGGGGTCCTTTCTCACCCCTCCCCCTCCCCCCCTCTCCCCCCCTTACTATCTACTCTTCGCCGTCTCCACCTTCATGCCGAAGGAGGAATATTATCGTTTTTTGCCTTTTTTTTCTCCCCCCCCGCCCCCTCCCACCATTTTTATAGGCTGGAGAGAAAGTGACCCTCTTAGAGGAGGTCGCCGGCAGTCGTTCTGCGGTTGTTCTTTTTACGCCGCCGTGTCGGAGGTCGCCGCCCCTTTTAGTCACAGCTGTGGGCGGAAGGAGAGATCGGTGGGCGGCGGCGGGCGTTTTTCACAGCCGGTTGGTATGAAAAACGTCGGGTTGATGCTTGTGTGCTGCGTGGGCTCTTTATGTCCCGCCCCCCTGCAGAGAATTGTTCATTTTTGTGTCTTTTTTTCAATTTCTTACGAGACACCCAGGCCGCCCGGGCGTGAGCCTGCGTTGTCTTCTCACACCTGCGTCGCACATCTGTCCGTCCTCTTAATATTCCCAGAGCGCCCCGCCGCTGCTCGTGCTCTCCCTCGCACATCATTCCACATAATTATACACAAATGTTAACGGCCAGCTAATAGCTCCGAGTGTCTGTAAGTGTGTGTCCTATAAGTGGCTTCCTGAATCGTCGTAAAAACGTTGTTGGCTAATGGCTAATCCAAACATCGCTCTACCTGGCTACGTTTTAAGTGCACGCTCTGTAATGGCGTCCTGACCTCTCTTCTACATTCGAGATATTTCCGAAAGCGAGGTTTCGTCTCGCGTTGAAATATCTGCATCTTTCTGCGAGTTGCAAAGTTTATAATCGTGTAATTAAATAAAAAAAACGGTGGATATCCAGGTCATGTCATCTCAGATGGAGAGGAGGATCCACGAGGGACGAGAGATTGATGTCGGATCAAAACGCAGGAAGTGTCAACCCTCTGAACCTTGATCCCCCCCCCCTCCCCCCCCAGTGAGTATGTCTGGAGAGCTAAGCGATTACACGTCTCATCCGACCAACGATCAGACGGAAAGCTGCCTCTTCATTTGTGGCCAAAAAAAAAAAATGCGAGCTACTACTTCCTGTTTATGTGTGTGTGTGTGTGTGTGTGTGTGTGACTTTATCCTGGCTGACCCCGCTGCTACTCGACCGACTGCACTTCTCCGCCTCCTACTCCCTAAATGTATTTTAAAGCACTGCACTTATGGGATCTCGGGGTGAATTAAAGCCGCCGCGTATCAATATTAACGACGGGCTTTGAAGTCGGGAGTACACGGCGCTCATCGACGGCGTTCCGGAGGAAAATCCAATCCTCGTTCGCTTTAAAAGTTAGTCGGCGTGTTTTTTTTTCTTCTCCCGCGGGTAAATAAGTTAAGCGGCGGGAGACAATCATTTGTTTTATTATTTAGCCACTCAAATTAATCGTTATTACGTTTTGATTATGAGCCATATGAATAATAGAGTGAAATCAAATTGGGTTAAATTAGCTTCGCGTTTCATCCGTATTGTTTTTTTTTGGCATCGGGTTACGTAACGAGTATGTCTGAGTCACAGGAGGGTATCAGATGTGGGCGTGGTCACTAAACGGCTCCGGTAGCCCCGCCCCTAAAGCCTACTCCACCGTCTTTTTCAGAAGTTCTCAAATGGGGTACGATTTGTTTTAAATATATTTAAAAGAAGCCTCCACTTTTTTTAAAAGCCTTTGAAAATAGTTATTAAATTAATAAATAAATAAAATATAAGTGCCATAAACTGAATCTTTTTTTATTCTGACACTGATGGGAAAAAATGCTGCATATTGAATATTTTTTGGGTTCTCCAGAACCAGTGGTGTATTGGACTCTAGATGGGAACATCAGTTACTCAAATGAACATCCTGCTGCATGGAAGCAGAGATTGTGAACTCAAGATCTCAATGTACACTGAGGGAATGAATCAAGGGAGGAGGGAATGAATCAAGGGAGGAGGGAATGAATCAAGGGAGGAGGGAATGAATCAAGGGAGGAGGGAATGAATCAAGGGAGGAGGGAATGAATCAAGGGAGGAGTTTCACACCGACGTGGGTTCAGTCTGACTCCTCCCTGTGATCGAAGGCCCCCGCTGGCTTCATGGAGAGGCTCCTCTTCACGAGGTCTGATGAAGAGGACTCGTGATGATGAACTGATGAAGAAGAGGTGGTGCTGTTGAGAGGGTTGGAAAAGAGGGCGGGGCTGGATCGGGAGCACGCATGAAGCCAACGAGCCGATACCCCGATCGCATCTCCACAGCTTTATACCGATATAGGCGTTACCGAAAACCTCCGGAAGACGTCGGGCGCCGCGTGTTCGCCGCCGGCGAGACAGCAAAGGTCTTATCTTCGTTAGCGGTACCCCCCCCCCCCCCCCCCCCCGTCTCCCTGGAGGCTCGCGGGGAGCAGAGGGCAACTGCAGTCTGATGCGGGGCATCTGTTACCACATTTGTTAAGCTTCTCCCGGTGTGTGTGTGTGTGTGTGTGTGTGTGTGTGTGTGTGTGTGTGTGTCGGGGGGGGGGTGGTAGATTTTAAGAGAGGGGATAAAAAAAGAGAGAGCGAGGCCGACGCAGAGAGAGAGAGACAACGCTGCATAAGAGGAGCGCCCGTGCCCGCCGTGATGGGTGTGATAGGTGCGGTCGGTGGAGTGGAACGCCAAGGTGTTGTTGCAATAGAGGGCAAGTGCCGGCTTGTCATTGGTCCGTGTTCACGCTGACCCCGGGGCCCGGCGGCGCCGCTCACCTCATTGACCGCAAGATGGCCGCCGGTCGAGTCTGCAGGTGGTGCTGAAGGCTCATCTCTTTCCATTTTTTCTTCTTCTCCCTCCCTCTCTCTCTCGCTCTTTCTCCCTCGCTCTTTCTCGCTCTTTCTCTCTCCGCCGCGCTCCCTTTGTACCTCTATCTCCCTCCACCATCTATTATACACTCCTGTCGGAATACCAAGCAGCCCCTCATCCTTCCTGCTCCTCTCCACCGTCTCCCTGCATTCACACGGCCTTGTCTTCTTGTGCACAGTGCATACACACATACATATATACATATATATGTATATATATACATATATATTTTATATTTTTATTTTTATTTATTTTTATAAATATATATATATATATATATATATATATATATATGTATGTATATATATATATATAGGATAGGATATTTGAGTTTTCTTAAGCTGTAAGCCATAATCAGCAATATTAAAATAATAAAAGGCTTGCAATATTTCAGTTGATTTGTAATGAATCCAGAATGCATGACATTGTTTTTTTAATTGTATTACAGAAAATAAAGAACTTTATCACAATATTCTAATTTTCTGAGACAGTCCTGTATATGCATATATTTATATTCATATATATATATACATATATATATATATATATATATATATATATATATATATATATATATATATATATATATGTATATATATTCATCGCTTTCCTTGCCGTAATCTCAGTGGGGACAGACATTACATGCATAATCTACTTCATAATCAGGCTCTAGTTGGCCCCGGATGCCTGGTTAAGATAGGAAGGGAGATGTGTTAATTAGACTCATTTGCAGCACCGGCTAGCAGAAAGAGAGCAGGACCCCCATCACAGACGACCCCCACCTTCTCCTTGAGAGGAGCAACACGGGGAGGTGAGGCTCCGGTAGACTTCCTTTTTTTCCCGCTCGGTTCCAGAGCGGCTTCTTGTAGATGTAATGGGAACAGGAATTATTGACCGGAGCGGCGTTGTATGGAAATAGTGTCTCTGGCGTGCCATCATCGAGACGGAAAGCTTATAGTACCCTGATTTATGACTACTGTGGAGAATTGAGTGCTTCATAAAGATCGGGGCCGCTGGCTCAGATCGAGCAATCAGCGAAGTGATCTGACTTTGGTGGATCGCGGTTTGTCGTAAAGTCAGCGGCGACGCCGGCTTTGTCCGACCCGGACGGACGCGGACACGTGGAAAGAGTTAGAGCGCGACTCTCCGGCCCTCTGTCAAGGTCATATGGATTAGAAATGATTGGGTTTCCAATACTCTGCCGGGGAGTTCTGCATGATGAATCATCGCTCCGGCTCCAAATCGACACCAATTAAGAAGGGTTTTGTTTATCCCGCCGTGGGACGCTCTGCGGACGCTCGCTCGCAACCGCGAGGCTCGCCCCTCGGTCTCGTTTCACAGACAACACTTGCAGGGATTAGTGTGATCTGCGGGAGTGGAGATTGCGGCGTTGCATATTCGTTTTGCTGTGTTGCATATCCGCCGTTGCATATTGCGCCGTTGCATATTGCCCCGTTGCATATTGCGCCGTTGCATATTGCCCGTTGCATATTGCGCCGTTGCATATTGCCCCGTTGCATATTGCCCCGTTGCATATTGCCCCGTTGCATATTGCCCCGTTGCATATTGCGCCGTTGCATATTGCCCCGTTGCATATTGCCCCGTTGCATATTGCCCCGTTGCATATTGCGCCGTTGCATATTGCGCCGTTGCATATTGCGCCGTTGCATATTGCGCCGTTGCATATATCGTAGTTACAAATTTCCCTTCCGGCGTTGTTTATTGCGACGTTGCATAATGCGACATTGCATAATGCGTCATTGCAAATTGCCTCCTTGTATATTGCGGCATTGCATATTGCGTTGCTGCCAATTGCGGCGTTGCATATTCATGTTCCGGCATTGTTTATTGCGGTGTTGCATATTACGGCGTTGGATATTTTTGTTACACGTTTTATATTGCGTCGTTGCACACTCGTATTGCAGCTTTGCAGATTGCGGCATTGCGCATTGCGACTTTGCGCATTGCGGCGTTGCACATTGCGGCGTTGCACATTGCGGCGTTGCACATTGCGGCGTTGCACATTGCGGCGTTGCACATTGCGGCGTTGCACCTTCGTGTTACACAATTTGTTTTTCCCCCGCGTGCACTGCAGGGCTCGATCCACATCTTATTCGCACACTTGTACACCACCTTTTGTGTAAACGTGTGTTGACATGTTGGCATGTTGGCACGCGCATGTCGGCAGTCCGTGTCGTCCGGTGTTCGCCGTCTGGCCCGGCTCTGCTCGGTGTCAGTAGCTCCGTGTCTGTGAGGCGTACTCTATATGAAAAGTGAGGTTGAGGAGCCCGAGTGCCGGAGCCAGTGAATTCATTTGCATTCATTCCACTGCCTGTCTCTCCTCAGAGCCCATTCTAATTACCAGCAGCTCAGGTCTGCTACAACACTGCGCATACTCACTCTCTCTCTCTCTCTCTCACTTGCTCTCTCTCTCTCGCTCTGTCTCTGGGTGGAGAGGGAAAAAAGAAATGGGCTGCTGCTGGTGCATTCCTGTAGCTTTGATACTACTCTCTCTTTAGCCTGCCAAAAAATCTCTGCGTGTCGGTTTGTTTGCTGTCAAGCCCGAGCAACTCCCTTCCCGATTTTTAACGTCGTAGTCAAGAAGAAATATAGCGTATATGCATACGCGTGCAAGCGGGACTCAAAGCCGTGCTTTTTGCTCGCGCTCGTTGTGATTGTTTTGGGGGCTTCGGGGAGATGTATTTGTATATATATGGGAGGGGCGAGCGAGCGATGGAAGCAGAGAGAGAATCGCGGGGCTTGTAAAAGACAAATGTGCGCACTAATCACCGTAATGGCCGTTGTTCGCCTCCCGAGTCTCGAACACGTCGTCACGCCCTCTTTTCCTGTTAATGCAAATGTCCACGAAGTGGTAATAACTCACATGACCTCACGCCGCTTCTGGCCGCGCTCCAAAGCTCTGTCAGACACACTTATAGACGTATTCCACGCATCAAACACCCCCACACACACACACATACACACACACAAACACAGCATCACCTGCACGGCCTGGTGGCAGGTGGCAATGACCGGGCACCCTGCAGCAGTGACAAGGTCACGGTGGATCAGGGCGCCGCTGTGCTCTCAGGAGAGATGAGCTGAGCTCAGCTTGCAGCGATTCCGCAACGTCCACGCAAAATCCTGCAGGAGGAAAAACAACAAAATAACTGCCAAAATTCATCGAGATCACAAAAAGTTTGGTCTGCGTTGAAAAAAAAAGAAAACCTCTACGGATTAATCACAAGTTTGCGAACAGATGATTTAAAGGGGCGGGTGCTCTTTCTGCAACAACGGGGAAAAAAGAAAGTAACGCAGTGGAGCGTTAGTGTCTCGCGGTGGGCGGGGGAGGGGGAGGGGGGGGGGGAGCTAGACGTTGTGAGGCTTCCCGTCCTCTCTGGGGAAATGCTACTTTCAGAATCACCTGCAGCCTAAAACACGAGAGTGAAAGTTGCTCCGCGGTGGATTTGTTTTTTTGAACACGGGGTGGTACAAATAGGCAAATTACACAAATATGCACATAAATATAAACACTCGCATCACGCAGGCAGACAAGCGCGCTCAGGCGTGCTAAGCACTGTGCTAAGCTCTGAGCTAAGCGCGTGTGCTACGTCCTCCGGTAGCAGAGAGCCAGATGATGCATCGGCTGCTAATTATCAGGCTCTGTATGAAAATCGACTGTATTTCCGAGCTTGTGTTGTGTGTGTGTGTGGGGGGGGGGGGTGATGAGGGGGGAGGGGGGGGGGCTCTTAGAGCTTCTCGGCGTCTCCGTTTGTATTCTCTGGCTTTAATTGGACAACATGATTGTGTCACTTTGTTAAATGGAGATCCCGACGTTGAATTCCCCTCGCTCGTCTGCGGGAGATGAATCAATGGCTGTTTATATTCTAATTGCCGTCTCGCAGCCCACCGTCATCAGCGTAATTATCCGGGCTTCTGCCGCCATCTCCGCCACTTTCATCATGATTGTTACCACTGTTATTACCCACGCCATCGGCCGTCTTCCTTTTTGCCGTTTCCGTCACCGCTGGGCCACTATTATCCGTAATATTATTTTCAGCGCCGTTAGCACTGCGTTATCGTTCGCTGTTGTCATTATCGATATTTCGCCATCCTTCATCATGAGCGAGCCGATAAAGGGAGTCGTATTGGAACATTTAATGTCGAATGAAGAACGCATTATCTCTTTGTTTGTCGGAGAGGGCGGGATCACGTCTCGCTACCGCCAAATTGAAGAGACGAACAAAAAAACAGTTCTAATTTCAGTTGTCTGACCTTTTTGTGGGGTTAATTATTTATTTAATCGCAGCCCGGCAGTGGAATAAACTTTGTGGCAATTTAATGCAAGTCAATTAGGAAGCCAGATAGATGAACAGCTATCCTTGGGGAAATTATTAAGTCTGTATTTTTAGAGTGGGGTGGACGATTTTTTTTTTTTTTTGGTCCAACAATAGTGTTAAATGTTCTCAAAATATGATCACATCCCTCTGTTAGGCAGGCAGGTTTGATATTGTTGAGGTCAGGCTCTATGGATTTTATACAGCTGACCTGCAATAAAGAAATTAACAAGAGCCAGAGAGCTCTGGGCACAATGATGGAGAGAGGGAAGAGAGGGGATAAGAGATGAGAGAGTGGGAGAGAGGAGAAGAGAAGAAGATAGGGGAATATAGGGGATGGAGGAGGAGACAGGGGAAGAGAAAGGAGAGAGGGCGAGAGAAGGGAAGAGAGGGGAAGATGAAGAAAAAGGGGAAGAGAGGGGAGAGGGGAAGTGGGCATTACATAGAGTGAAGAAGAGGAATAAACCTGGTTAAATATAAAGCCTTATTGTTATTGTGACTCATATATTTAATGCTCTGCTACTCACGGAATATAACGTTCTATTCTTATTAAAAAAAGCTCTGCATTCTGTTGTTTAACTGTATCAACAGTATGGAGAACGAAAGGGGACCTGAATCATTATATTTAAATGTATATATATATATATATATATATATATATATATATATATATATATATATATATATATATATATATATATATATTATAATTTATGTATTAGAAGAAAACAAAGCAAAATAAATTGAGTAAAAACAAAGATATGGAGAGTGAAAAATAAACAGACAAATGAGTATTAGGCAGTATTTAACATCTTTTCCTTTTCAGTTTCTTCCTTTAAAAACTTCAGAAAACGTCCCTTTGTATTTTATAATGTCCTTGCCGTAAGATCTTCTAAAAAGGCAATTTCCATCATCATTTGTATCCGATCAGCCTGGATCTGTCCGGCTCTCACAATGTCTGAGACCATGAAGCTGCAAATAGCCGGCCAGACAAGCCCATCTATTTTTCGGAGGTCTACCTGGTGGTTGAAGACGTCTCTGTGTGAGCTCAGCTGTGGAGATTGTGGCAACTTTTAATACTCTTTTCCAAAAATAAGGACAGATAACATTCACGCATAAAACCACCGTTACACTCGTTGAACCCTCCTATTCAACATCGAAAGATTGGCAAAATACACAGAAATATACAATTCAACCACACAAAATCTGTCTTTTTATAATATTAAGATTCCATTCTTTTGTGTAATAAACTTGCACATGAATATGCAAGACTTCCTTCCCTTTAGCTGCAAGGATAACATCACCTCACCCCGTTCCCAATGAAGCTATACTTATTTTCGCACAGTCCCCTGTTGTCCATGATTACCAAAATTATATTCTTCACTGTACCCTCTTAACGTTCTCTCCCCTATTAGTGTAGCACCGAGCGCAGGTAGCGCTGAACATCTGGCACATCCCGACTGAAACTAGAACATTTTAATGACGAGCACGGCGAGCGCTCGCAAACACGATTATATTTTACATTTTTCAGTCAAACTGTTTAATACCTGCTTTTTAAATACCCCTCCTCAAGAGAATTTCCCCCATCATGACAGCTAACTCATGACACGCATGGTCATTATTACTGTGTGTGTGTGTGTTATTTCATGACTACTGTAGGTGCTGGTTAAGGTTAGGTTAAGGTCAGGTTAAGGGTTAGCTTGTAGCTGTTATGGTTAGATTTTAGGTATTTATCCAGCACATGAATAAGTGAAAGCAATGTCCCCACAAGTCATGAAAACCCGAGTGTGTGTGTTAGTGTGTGTGTGTGTGTGTGTCATGTTTTACGAGGCTCTCCTGTCATTGCATTAGTATTACTCGAGTTTAAATGCCTAAATTATCATAAATACTTAATGCCTGCGCTATTTTAGCTCCTTTCGCCGACAGTAATGCATTTTTAATACCTGGACCAAATACCTGTTACCTGTTACATTTCCCAGTAAATCCTCCCCCCAGATCTCCCTCCCGTCGGCTATAAAATGCTTTCCCTCATATCTCCGCTTATGTAACCAAAAGCTGATGAATCCAGGAAAAAAAAAGGAGAAATCTCATAAGCGACTTTTCCAAATGTGTCTCTTCTGGAGGGCTAAGTCCCCAGAGGAGCTCCGGGGGCAAAGGATGTACTACACTGTCACGACTGTCATCTAAAACTGTAATGGCCCCTCCTCCGGCCTCTCTCTGCTCCCCGTAGAGTTGGTTTGATGTTTTTTTTCTCTAAACTATACCGGCTCGCCCACCAAACGCCGCATGGCCGCTGTGCCCTACATCGCCAAGGCGACGCAACTCTTTGTGGCAGAGTGAGAGAGTGAGCCAGTGAGTGCTGTAACTGCCATTTGTGCGTTTGTGTGAGTGGAGTTGAGTTTGTTTGTTGGATCTTTTGGGAGCGGAGACCCAGTCGCTGCCTTCGCTAAGCCTTCTAAAGCACCATCTGGCATCCCTACTCACCAAGATTACATACTCCCCATCGGTCCTTTTCTCTTCGTCTCCCGTCCAGCCAACGCTAACACAGAGGAGGTTTCTGGCCACCGTATATACCCAGAGCTCTTTTAACTCAGGGTCAAATTAATAATGAACAGAAGTCATTTGAGACTTAAAGAGGCAGAAATAATTTGGATTTATTAGTTTCATAACAATTGCGAGCCAGTTGGGGTGAAACGCAATTCTCGTCGCTAACAAATCTCTTTCCCATTGTGAGAATATTAGACTCGAACTAAAGAGCTATTTCTGGAATCACCTCTCTTTTCTTTTTTTCTTTCTTCCTTCCTTGCTTTCTAAATTTCTTCTATCCTAAATTTCTTTCCTTCTAGCTTCCTTCATTTCTTTCATTCTTTATTCCTTTCTAATTTTCTTTTCTTTCTTTATTTTTCTCTTTCTCTCTCTACCTTTCTTTCTATCTCTCTTCCATTCACTCTTTCTTTCTTTCCTCCTTTCTTCCTTTTTTCTTTTTTCTTTGTTTATAGATTTTTTTCTTCTTTTATTTCTCCTTTATTTTTTTTCCATTTTCGTCTTCCTTTCTTTTTTCCTTGCATCTATTTATCCATCTTTCTTCTTACGTTTATTTATTTTTTGTTAATTTCCTTTTTTATTTGTATTTCTCTCTTCCTTTCTTATTCATTTATTGTGATATAAGAGTCTCCATTTCAAACTCATACACAGATTTTTGAAAGATGTTTGGATAGTAAGTAAGGAAAGATGCTTTTATGTTGCATTATGGGTAGTGTGGTACCCAGCATCCCAAGCCTCGCCTCACAAGCAGAAGTGTTCTTTTACAACGTGGTACGGATCCTTTTAGGTAAAGCAAAGTCTCCGAGTGGGTCCTCTGCCAACGCCGGCAGCATCCAGAGCAAGCGTTAGCATTTAAGAGTCGGCTCCGCCTTTGACGTGTTTTGATTGTGCGACACACCTGAAGGCTGACGGACGCACGCTGGGATGCGTCAGAACATTTCACAGTGTTGTCGAAATAGAAACTTTGTTCTTGGCAGAAATGTTTGCATTTGACTTTGCAATTTGGGAATCACAGAGTCAAATCCAAGGTCATCAAAGTTCTGCTCAAGACGAAGTTTAAAAGTGTATTTAAAGCCTTGAGCGCAACCAGAGAGTTATTAATATTAACAGGGTGTCCAGCTCTGGGAATATTTGGGTGTTTATTCTTTTTATTTTTTGTTAAAAAATCATGTTTTTTTTTATATATATATATATATATATATATATATATATATATATATATATATATATATATATATATATATATATACATATATTTACTATACATTTATATATATATATTTATTATACATTTTTATATATATTTTATTTTTTTGTCTATATATATATATATATATATATATATATATATATATATACATGTTTAATAAATATGTACTCAAAGGACTCCCAGTTACTGTTGAATCAGATAGTCTGCTTATAAAGCACCCCTTTCAAGTCCATTACAAGGACACAGGATACGACAGTGCTAAAGAAAAATGGTTCCTCTAGTTTTCCTCTAAGCATCTTATTTTTAATACTCGGAGGGGGGCTCCGACAAAAATAGCTTCCATTTCCTACGTCCTCCAGTTCAGACTAAACGGCACCTCCAGGTGATGACACAAATACATCTGCTGTCACTTCACCAGGTCTCACGTGGACTCTGATTCACTGGGTTGTATTCATGCACAGCGCCACGCAACATTGTGTTGTCACGAGACGAAAATCGCTCATTAAAGTCCGACGTAGGCCACCGTGCGTTGCGGCAGCGAATGTATAAATAAATAAATATATAATATGACACATCCGCCGGCTTAGAGCGTTCATAAACTCCACGTCTCCATAGAAAACATGTCCAACATGTTACTAATATCAAACTGTATGCGTGAGCGTGAAATGTGCCTCATCACAGATGGCCCACAGCAATAAACGCCAATGATGGGAGGACAGCGCCTCCCCCTCCCGCCCCTTTTCCCCTCCCCCGCATGTTTCCTTGAAATCGCAAACTAAACGGCGCCCCGTGAGTAACGGCTTGGCACGAGCGAGGAAGGCGTGATGTCATTGTGTCGGCGTGCAGATGAGCGGAGACTAATGTTTTTTATCAAGACATTTCGGCCACCTTGGAAGATTAATAATCAGCAATGTGGGTTTTTTTCTTTTCTGGAAGATGACAACTTGTCATCAGCTCAAGGAGCATTCGTGACATAGTTGAAATATGCAGATATATAGACACGCTCAGAGGCATAAGCATCTTGTCATACGTGCTACTTTAACAATCTTCAGAAGGCCATGTCAGCTGGACAGATGGCGTTATGGAAGTATGACGGGGGAAATGTTCATAGGCCTATTTACAGAGCCGCCCCCGTCCTGCTATAGCTGTCATACAACGCTGCAACACGTGAATTATCACGTCATAAAACCTGATGTGCTGCATGTTGCCTCGCATGTCTGTGCCAACAAGCGAAACAATAATTACGTGTGAGGAGAGCAAAGCAGTTTTTATTCATACATCGCTTAAAATCTCACTGCATGTGACACGGATGTATTGCCACAGATTTGTTGAAAGGTATATGTCCCATAATCGCAATACTTGAGAAAAAAAAGGTTGCTTTCAAGACTTAATGGCCCAATTGAAGAGCAGTGTGATGACTTTGTTCTTTACTTTTCCCACTTTTCATTGGACATGAATCAAACACGTATTCTCGGGTGTTTACACATACTTACAGTTGCTTTGGGAAGAATGTCTCGTCTCCCCGGCGGGTACCATTCACGTTTACTAAATTATTACTGACGCCCCGGCAGTAAATACAGTTGTGGGCCAATACTGTCTGTCTGACAGATATCGGGCTCCCCTCTCCCTTACAACTTGTCAGATTGTATAGAAGTCCATGAGAACATAAATGGATGCATTCATCATTTATTTACTGCATTGTCAACATGAGTTTATGGTCTCACTCCCGAGTCTCAAGCCTTCGATACAGCGTGAGGTTTTATTTTTACAGACGATGGTCCCATTTAGAGTCGAATAGACCATAAAGGAGGGGGGGCTTCAGGGCGGGGCTACAGGGTGATTGACAGGTCTGGGTGCTGTCTGTGTTCATTGTACAGCTTTTTAGTGGGTTAGAGAAAATGTAAAAAAAAAAATAGGATGCAAATTCTGGTCTTCCGGTGAGTTCTAATTCCCATCCCACTAAATACTATTTTAGTTTGCCAGGAAGAAATGTACTTAATATTTAATATTTAAGATAATTAAAAGTCTAATTCAAGATGAGATAAGATAAGATAATCCTTTATTAGTCCCTCGGTGGGCAGGACTACAGCAGCAGGTGCACATTAGTGGAAAATAATACAAATAAAATGAAACGTAAATAAAATTAATTAAATATACAGACAGAATAAAATTATATCCAAAAATTAAACATTAAAATTAAAGATAGAATCAAAGTATATACAAAAATTAAAAATTAACATTACAGACGGAATAAAAGTATATACAAAAAGTAAGCATTCAAATTACAGACGGAATAAAAGTATATACAAGGTAAACAATTAAGTGTATCTGCATTGCAGAAACAGTCAACAAATTAGGGCGTCCAAAGTGATAAAGTGGTCCAATCCACCACGGATGCGTCCCGACACACACAGGTGGAACTAAATAAAGAATGTGTGGACGCATTGAAAACAAACATATAGGAGCCCACTGTAATTAGTTCTGGAAGACACACTGACAAAAAAAAAAGAGACAGAGCGAGAGAGAGAGAGAGTGAGAGAAAACAGCGGGGTGGGTGGGGAGGGGGAGGAGGGGATTTATAGGGAAAGGGAGTGATGAAGGATGGATCGAGAGAGCTGCAGCGAGACCCCGAGGTTACCGGTGTGAGGGAGTTACAGCTGGCTGGCTCATTCCGAGGAGCTACAGATCTCATAATAAACATCACATGGGTAGTTTGGGCTGCCGGCTGCAGATTAAGCCGGAGCTGTTAGCTCTTTAAAGACTGCTCACTGTTGCAGGCAGCCAAGAAAACTATTTATAGGGCGTGCTGGAAGTGCATCGAGGCAGGTATGGAGAGGGAGGGCACCGGACAGGCGCTGTTTCCTCGCTGATTCATGTCCCTCAATCAGCGCAATAACAATAAACTGTCAGCGAACATGGCACTTTTATTTCTAATTTATGGCCCGGCGCTCCTAATAAAGCTTTGTTTATTTCTCCCCTCCCCGGCCTCCATCCCCCCCCCCCCCTCCGTGTTTCAGAGCTGCCCAGCAGTCCCGGCGGTCAGTTCACGTTCCGCCCGCTGCCCCCGCCGCCGCCGCCGCCCCACGCGTGCACCTGCGCCCGCCCGGCGCCCTACACCCAGGTGAGCCTGCAGAGGAAGACCATGCCGACGCGGTGCCAGGGCGGGCAGGGGGCGGCGGACGCCGGCTCGGGCGCCGACCCGGCGCAGCTTCACAACAGCTGGGTGCTCAACAGCAACATCCCCCTGGAGACCAGGTGAGACGACGCAACGCGGTTTCTCACAACGATGTTTTTGTCTTTTGATTATTGTTATTATGTGAAAGCAGGAGGGGGCGGGGCTTCAGTCCAAAAGCAATGCATATGTTACATTACATGTCAATTAGCTGACGCTTTTATCCAAAGTAACTTACAATCATGTTACATTCACACACCGTAGACACAGCCACATACAGGAAGCAACTCAGGGTTAAGTGTCTTGCTCAAGGACACGTCGACTCGGGCGATGGGATTGCGCGTTGCGAATATTCACCTATTTAAATGTTAGCGAAAAATTCACCCGACGCCGGTGAATCTAACTGCTGCTCTAGTGGAGCTGGAAGAGACATACAGACGTAGAGGTGAAGGTCACCGAGCTGTTAGCCTACGGGTGATGTCATATATATATATATATATATATATATATATATATATATATATATATATATATATATGATATTAATGTTATGAACCCAAGCATGTTAGATGTACCGATGTTTGTGGGAAGTATAAAACAGAACAAGTGGTTAGTTCTTTGGTGGTGGATAAAGAAAATGATAACTGTTTCCACGGAGATAAGCCCCATCCCCTCTAAGCTCTTCCCCCTCTAAGCCCCGCCCCTCTAAGCTCCGCCCTCTCTAAGGTGTAAATTAAGCAAAAAGCCCCAAATGGTCAATTGGATAAACTCAGGCGAGTAAAGCGTTCTGTTAATATCCGAGTTACGTTTTTGGCTTCAGCCCCCCCCACCCCCCCCCCCCCCCCCCCCTCCGTTAAGAGACGTGCCTTTAATCTCACAAGCGAACCTCGTTAGATCAGAGGCGTCGATTGAGACACTTTTTTTCGGCACATTTTCAAGAGTTGAGTGATGAGGAGTGAACGTCGGACTAGAGGAGTCGGTGTTGGAAGGGCGCGGGGGGAGCGGTAAGCGGAGCGCCACGCCGGCCTCCGGGGTGTTATTACAGGACTTCGCTCGCCATCAAAGTCGTAACGAACCTCCGCAAGTCTCCCCGGCTTCTCATCTTCGTCGACAGGTCGACCACGGGGAGCGGCGTCTCCAAGCCTCCGCTGCCGAAAATAAAAAAGGTGTGAGTCGGCGTCTCGCAGGAAGCCACTTTTCAGGAACACACTGTGCTTCCACTTCCAGTCGTAGCGCCCGGCAATCTGTTTCCTCCTTCTTTACTTTTCTTTCTCGTCAATTTTTTCGGAATTTCTTTTGAAGCCCCACCAAACAGAATTAAGCACTCGATTGATCAGAGAATTATTTAGGAGATCTTCATTTTTTGAGACGTCTCAGAGAGCGAGCGAGAAGGAGCGGCGAAGGTGCGCAAGAATACGTTTGCATGTTTAATGAGGCTGGATTTTATTTTGGCGGTATATGAGCGAGCGCGAGATTGGCAGGCTGCCACGCTCAGAGGAAGAGGGTTTAATAAGTTATGCATTAGGCCATAATTAGATCTTACCTCATTTAAAGGAAAGGGAAGAATAAAATTAGATTCAGTGAGAATTTAAATTAATCATTGGCCAGATATGACTATCAGTGTAAAAGGCACACGTGCGTCGTAATTACGGTACTTATCTGTGTGTTTTTGCTTCAAATGGAAATCCATCCTGAATATGAGTCACCAAGACGATTCTTTCTTTGTGTGTTTTAAATAGTTTCAGACCGCATTTGCCGAACATAAAGAAGTCTCTCCTAGAGAGAGATGTGATTATAAAACACAATACTCCCGCACATTTTCTCTGTCTTGATAAAAAAAATAATAGCATATGGGAATTTTTTGTAAAAATAAGTTGGATTTAGTTCCGAAGAGTAAAATGTAATCACGTGCATAGTCGATAGAAAAGAGCTGCCCTCATCACATAATTCAGATGTTATTCTATCACGTCCTCTCTCTCTCTCTCTCTCTCTCTCTCTCTCTCTCTCTCTCTCAATTCAATTCAATTCAATATTCTTTATTGGCATGAATGTTTCAACAACGATATTGCATCAGGACACAGCAACACAACAAATATACAATTAAAATGGATAATAATAATATGACAGACAGAACTACATTGGAAGAAAGTACAGTTCTCTCTCTCTCTCTCTCTCCTCTTCTCACACTGATAATCTAATGATTTCATATTTGTGTTGCTCTCATCCCGGCGTCGCTACATTCGGGTTCAATCTCAGGCGTAGGATTAAAGAGTTATCAAGTATTTACAAAGTTGACATGGAGTGTGTGTGTGTGTGTGTGTGTGTGTGTGTGGGGGGGGGGGGGGTTAACGCTGATGGAATTATAAGCGACGACGACGTGACCTTAACCGGAAAAAGAACACGTGTTTAGCATCTCCTGTTGTCGAGTTCCACTCTGCTCCCGGAGCGCCGTCTGACGAATCGGTATCGAAGCGCATCGACGCCGCGTCAGCCGAGATTAAGATTGTTTGAAGTGCGCATGGATTTATTTTTCCTTTTTCAGACTCGCATCCGTTATGTTTCTGGGAGGGGAGGGGCCGGGAGGAAGAGGGGTCGGGAGGAAGAGGGGCCGGGAGGAAGAGGGGCCGGGAGGAAGAGGGGTCGGGAGGAAGAAGGGCAGTGGAGGGGCCGCAGATATTATGGATGTTCAATATATCTGACGGGTCTCACGCTGGGTGAGTTAGGATGTGTAACACATGCTGGGAGTACCTGTGCTGCACCTAGACCTCACGCACACACACACACACACACACACACGCACACACTCACACACACATGCACACACTCACACAAGGACCTGTGCTGCATGCACGTAGCCCCCTCACACACACACACACAAGTACCTGTGCTGCATGCACGTAGACCTCACACACACACACACACGCACACACACACACAAGTAACTGTGCTGCATGCACGTAGACCTCACACACATATCCCTGACCCTACATACACACACCTGTGCTGCGTGCACAACACACACAAACACACAAGTACCTGTGCTGCATGCGCGTAGACCTCTCTGTCACGCACACACACACACACACACACGCACATCCACACACACACAAACACAAACACACACAGACACAGACACAAGTATCTGTGATGCACGTAGAACTCACACACATACCCCCCTCCCCCCCCACACACACACACACACACATCCAGGTAGAGACAGCCCTTGAGCAGACACCTGCCTCCCGAAGAGAGAGAGAGAGGGAGGGGGGGGGGGGGGTCCTCTCATTTTCTCGCCGTCTCGGGGGAAATCTGCCCTCTGATATGAATTCAGAGCTTCCTGGGCGTCGCCCCTGGATATTGTGTGAGGAGATCAAAGGCAGGCAGCCGAGGAAGAACAGTGTAGCGCGTTTAAAAAAGAAGAAGAAGAGGAATCGCACAAGAAGGATCGTGTTACGCCTCGCGTCGACAAATGCAATTTCTCTCTCCTGGATTCTGATCGCTTTAAGGAGCGCCGGCGTCCAGACGGGGGGACGCTCGGCCGCAATAGACATCTTTTTGTCTTGTATGGGGGGGAACTAGGTCGCTCTCTATGTGTGTGTGTGTGTGTGTGTCCTAAATGTGTTAGTGGCCTTTCAGAGTTAACCTGCCATTCACCCTAAAAGGTGTTGCTCCTCCTGTGTGTCCCCCCCCCCCCCCCCGTCTCTCACTCACAGCTCTTTGCAGACGGTGGGTGGGAGGATGGAGAGAGGACGGGGGGGGGGGGGGGGGGGCGACAGTGAAGGATGGGCGTCATCTCACTCTCTCTTCAAACCTTCCCATAAAAAAAATAGAAACACAATGAGACTAAAGACGGACGCATACAAATGTTTAATTATTCAACTAACTCTAAATTAGTTCCACTGTCGAGACCTAAAATCTCATTTTTATGTAGTATTTTATTCTACTTTAAGTGATTACATTTTCCTTTATTTCTTGGTCTTTTAAATCTTTAAACAGAGTAAAGTGGTTCAAAAAGTCAGACATGAATAACCCCACCTGGCCTCAACGTAATTTCACTAGTTTCCTATATTGCTAATGTTTATATTTTTGGCTAATTTCCATGACATAATGCATGTATGTGTGTGTGTGTGGGGGGGATGGACATCATCTCATTCTCTCTTTAGGGTGAAGGCTAGATTAAAATATTCAACCTTCCCTTGAATGAAGGCCATTGTCGAGACCTAAAACATATTTTTTCAAATATTTTTAATGCACTGAAACGCGGCCATCTTTCTGTCTGATTATAATGCATTTTATTCTAATTTAATTGATTGCATTCTCCCCATTTCTTGTGCTTTAAAATCTTTAAACACGGTAAAGTGGTTCAGACATGAATAACCTTGAGCCCGGTCTCGAGGTCGTTTCACTAGTTTCCTATACGCTAATGCTTCAATCATATTTTTGGGGTGATTTGCATGACACAAGTGCTTCACTCGGCGTTATTCCGCCACGCACCACGACGCCTGAAACTCCTTTTCTCCGGAACACTCCGGAACACTCCGGAAACACTCGTCACTCGCCGCCCCCCCCCCCCGGCAGAATAATTCCTCTCTTTGTTTTTGAAGACGGCTCCGTCCTCTCAGGCCGAATCTGGGACCGCATGACACGGGAAGATGGATGCGTTGGGAAGATGGATGTGTTTCTGCCGTGTGTGCGCGCGCGTGTGTGTGTGTGTGTGTGTGTGTGTGTGTGTGTGTCTGTGTGTGTGTGTGTGTGTGAGGGCAAGCGGACGCCGCTCCGTCGCTGCATGTCAGTCTGCTGTCTGGCCCCACTTTTAATGGCCTGTCCTCCGAGGGCCCTTCAGAGACCGCGGTCCCCACCAGCAGCCTGTGACCTCACACCCTTTGCCTCACGGATGGAATAACACTCCGGCGAAGCTGCACGTCTGCCCCCCCACACACACACACACACACACACACACACACTCACACACACACACACACTGACATATCACACTCGCCGGTATTAACCCTCAGAGAGCTCACGGTAACCTGGGGGCAATCATTGCTTGTCTGGGGATTCCAGGAGCTCTAGCAAATATATATATATATATATATATATATATATATATATATATATATATATATATATATATATATATATATATATATATATATATATATATATATATATATATATATATATATATAAATATAAATATATATACAAAATAAGAAAAATAAAAACATTTATATATGTATATATATATATATATATATATATATATATATATATATATATATATATATAAATATATTAATTTTTCTTATTTTGTATCGTACCTGCTTTATTTTTGCTCTCCCCCCTCCCACACACACACCTTTATAGCTGTTGATGGACGTCAACATGGCCCGAACACGACAGGACTGTTATTACCAGCCCACATTGTTATTCCCCAAATTACCTAATTTCCCCGAATATTTCCTCCTCCTCATCCGACACCCTCCAACCCCTCGTCCGCCGTTATCCCAACGCAACACGGATGAAATGCTACCTCGGATTAATTGCCCTTCAGCTTGCTAGTCCTATCGCCGGCCAACATCTGACACGCTCTCTTTTTTTTCCTCCATAATGGAAATGAGCCTCGTCTTCGTTTCGCTAATACAGCCGTACGACTTTAAACAGTGGCTTTGATGATGAGTCGAAAGAGAGAGAAAAGGTAAGTCATTGATCTCTGGCTGCCGGGCTTTTCCATTCTCTTTCATATCAGCGCTGCTCCGCATTACGGGAGCTGCTCGTCACACATTTGGACTTCTTTGGACTTGGATGAGAGCTCATCAGCATCGCATATTTCACTAATACATCATATATTATGTAGTGTGCTGCGGCCATCTTGGATTTTTGCATATTTAACCTATTTCTGCAACCGCAATTTCTTAGGACTTCTTATAATGTCATTCAGAACACTATGGACTATTACACAGCTGATTATTGAGATCAAATAAAGTTAAAAAGTCAATATTAAGGAAACAAATTTGAGTTTCTCAATTAGTACAACTCCTAAAAACTGGACTTCCTCCGGCGGTAAGTCACGGGTGAAGGAGGTATGCACCGACCTTCATGGATTTATGGCGGCCATTTGGGACTTTTGCATATTTAACCTATTTCCGCAACCGTCATTTCTTATGACTTTTTAGTATGTTATTTAGAACACGTCATAGAAGAAAGTTAGTTTGCCTGGGACTATTACACGTCTTCTAATTGTGATCCAATAAAGGTCAAAGTTCAATATTAAAGAAACAAATGCACGGACAACACAGTCATAAATTGGATGGACTAACAAGATATGTGACGAGGTAAATAATACAGTGTGTGTTTGTTTATCCGAGGGTGTGTGTGAGCCAATGAATGAGTCAGTGCTTATTACATAGCGTTTTGTAGGGGGTTGTTTTTCTTTAGTTTTAACCATTTACATAATGGTGAATAACGTCCGCTCTTTAAAAAATGTCATCTCGAAGAAATGATTAAGTAAATTCGCTTCCAGGATTTCCCTGAGGCTACTTCTCTTTCTCGATTTTGTAGCTTTTCAGGGATTTAATCTTCGACGATGCACGAAGAGACCACTCAAATTAAAAGCGCACAACAGTTGAGAGACGGAGGGCTTAGTTTGAGACGGTGCTCAGAGGCTTTCCTCAACAGGTGAGGGTTGAGAGGCGAGTCTCGTAGCTAGTAGACCAGTAGCTACGCTGAAGCTGAAGAGTCCTTCGACGTGGCATTTATAAGAAAAAACAAGAGACGTCTCCTCGCAACGCTCCACGAGCTTCAGACGTACTTCAGAGCGAGGCTGAGCTCATTATCATAAACGGAGTCAGAATGAGATGCCGCATAAGTCGAGTAAGACGATGTCCGTGCTCAGCTCATTTGTAAAGGATTAAAGCGCCGTCCCACGGTAAAATATTGTTTTCCCAAAAAAAATCACTATATAATCTACTTAGTGAGGTCCCAAAAGGGCCAGGTAGTCTGTGTGGCCTCCCTCGGCTTAAGATTAGGACTTAATTGTCCTTTCTGCTCCAGATAGTCTTAATAATAATCAACGAACTCTAACTTCCAGATTTCTCCACATGCCAAAGGGATGGGAAGAGGGGGGGGGGGATTATGGCCCAGGGAATTATGTTTTATGGGTTTTCTGTCGGTCCTCGTGAACAACGACGTCTCGGGCAAACTTATTTAACTGTGGCACGGAGTTCTACTTGGAATCCAGGATGAACTGATTTAGCTCTAACCCAACTTTGTATTCATTATTATTCATATCTAAAACAGATTTAACTGTAAAATGTACTTTTGCCATCATTTAACTGTGCAACGTTATGATTTACTCTGGTGTTAATGCTGCGTTTAAACCGTATAATTTAAGTAATATTCATATTAATAACTTTTTTAACATTTATTTATGCCTCACACTTACAGCGTTTGTATTATCTGCACTGCTATTTGATCTTATAGTATGCATACTTTCACATATTAAAATTTTTGTTCCTCCATATTTTGTGATGTTATGTATTTTAGTGCAATGCACACATTCATATACTTATCCTTTTTTCTTCTAACTTCTAAGTAACTTCTAACTAAGTTCCCACGTCGGGACCTGAGGAGAAGGAATCAAGCATGACCTTGGAGGTCAAAGGTCACCGTGACCTTGCAAAAAAAAGTAACTTCAACTCCAGAATTCCGTCAAATGGGGAAAGAAATTATGAAGAGATGAGATTTTGGACTTAAACTGAAAACATGACTGGTTGGTACGCGGAGACTGCACCCAGGGGGGGGGGGGGGGTTCCGGCGGTGTGATCCCCATGCCGACGTGTCCTTGGTGCGAGACGCTTAACCCCCGAACCGGTGTCCGTTGGCGGGGTGTGAACGCCGCGTGAAGGATCGTAGAGTCCCGGTAGGCGTCGGTGGCGTGTGAATGATGACACGGCGTGTTCAAGCGCTTTACACCTACAGTCCATTTAGCGTGAAACAGTCTGTTTCTATCGCCTCTAGTCCGCTGTAATCATGTCCGGCATTAGCGGACACTTCTTTATCGGATTCGGGGGGGAAGTCGACACTCCGGCATCCCCCCGGCCGAAAGGAAACACATCATCATCGGAGCCTTTTCCTCTCGTATTGTTAAAAGTGAGATCATATTTGCTTTAATAAGGAAGCTGAACAGCCAGAGAGGAAACTAAACCCCTTTTTTTATTATTATAGATATATAGCTTTACTGGCTTCTTCTTTATTCCCACGTCTGCTACGTGGTTCAGCTGGCTGCGGCTAATTTAACTTTCTACAACTATAGAGTTGACCTTTTGTCTCTTTTTAAATGAGAGGTCATGCTTTTTTTTCTGTCGGTGTCGGAAATCAAGGATCCATTGTGTGTTTTTTTTCCGAAAAGCGTGGTGAGTGGACAATGTAGGCCGTGGGCCGGGAGGCGGGGCTTAAAGGAAACTACACAGTGGGTTTACTCTGCGAAGGATCAACAGATGATCTATTATACATTTTCACTTCATGCATGAGGAATTTTTATAGGAATGAACCGGCCGCCGCCAACCAACTCAAGGTCCAGTTTTTTTGGTATACATACGTTTACTTTTCAACTCCCCCAGAGTCGGTCGACTGGCCCGTCGACTTATTTCACCCCCACGTTTATTATTATTCATATCTAATACTGAATTTAGATGTTAAAGTAGTTTCACATTCATTATGTGCAGTAATCTAATTTACTCCGGTGTTAAAGCTGCATGTATATTGTATAATTTAAGTAATATTTATATTCAGAACATTCCTGCATTTTAAACACTTATTCATGGTTCCCATTTACAGCGTTTATATATTATTTATACAGCTATTTGATCTGATAGTATAGATATTTTCACAGATTTCAGATTTTTGATTCATATATTTTGTAGCGCACGTATACTCACAGGTTTTGTATGGTCATAACAAAACTGGAAACATTTTTGAATATAAAATATATTTTTTAGGCCTGTAAAAGTCATGGAAATGTCTTATATTCATATGTTAATTTACACTGAGTTTGAAATAATGAATATGCTTTTGAAAGAATGCTTTAAATATATGTATTTAAATATATGTATTTTCATACTTTCATACATTTTTCACGTTTCAAGTGAACGCACCTTAACTGAGAAATCATAAATATTTATTCTTTTAATCAAACGATCGTCTCTCATTTCTTTGTGTCATTTAAGGTCATATACTCTATGCTTTGGATTATCATTGTTAGTTTGAATACGCCATTTTCATCTCATTTTTTTAATGTATACACCGAGATTTAATAAAAAAAGTTGGTCACGGAAACTTTCGTTGGTTAAATTGTGTATGAACCCTGATTTATCTATTTTTCTTCTAACGTCTCAATTTTTATGTAAAGGCCTATTTGTAATGGATCATCTGACAAAGAATTAACTTCCCCGTCGGGATCGATAGCGTATTTCTGATATGATTTACAGGCATGAGGAGGAGGAGGAGGAGGAGGAGGAGGAGGAGGAGGAGGAGGAGGAGGAGGAGGAGGAGGAGATCATCGAACTGTCGCTTAAATTCTCCTCTCTCTATTTCTCCCGCAGGCACTTCCTGTTCAAGCAGGGCTCCGGGTCCTCGGCCCTGCTGTCGGGCGCGGGGCAGGGCTACCCGCTGACCTCGGGCACGGTGTACTCCCCGCCGCCGCGGCCCCTCCCCCGGAGCAGCGTGACCAGGCCGCTGTTCACCTTCAACAAGCCGCACCGCTGCTGCAACTGGAAGTGCACGGCGCTGTCGGCCTCGCTGCTCACCCTCACCTTGGCCCTGCTGCTCACCTACGTCATCGGTGAGTCACGAGCACGCCGCCGAGCACGCCGTCGAGCACGCCGTCGAGCACGCCGCCGCCGCGCGGTAGTTGCACGAGAAGTTTTGCTTTAGTTTGCTCTGACTTTAATTGTTTTTATTTTTATTTATGGACATTTTTGATTAAAAAACAAACGGGCACTGACTAATTAATTACAAAATAATCACTCAAATATACCTGGACAAACAAAATTCACCCCGATGTTCTTCAAAAGGAAAAACATAGTTCTGGAATTTAACATATACAGGCCTGGAAAAGTCCTTAAAAGAATTGAAGGTTTTGGAAAATTCATGGAAAAGTGTTATATTCATATATTCATTTAGACAGTTTGATTAAAAGAATAAATATTTTCATAAATATATATTCTTTTAGTCAAACTTTTGTCATTTCCGTCATGTAAGTTTATATACTTGCGTATACGCCGAGATTTCACGGAATATTTGACCATGGAAATTTGGTTTAAGGTCATGGAACGTGGTAGTGATCCATGCATGTGTTTGAACCCGGACCGAAGAGGAGAGGAGATCGATGGAGATCAAAGCCAGACTTCTGAACATGGACTACCACTTATTCTGAAGGAGCTGGCTTTAAACACAGCGGGTTATGTATTCTAAATGCGGCTCTGTAGGAAAAGACTGAATTATATATTAACCATCCCGGACTGAAGTGCACACATCTGGCCAATATTCCACACACACACACACACACACACACACACACACACACACACACACACACACACACACAGGAAAGCGATGACTTATTCATTGGCTCACACACACCCACGGATACACAAACACACACCGTGTTATTTACCTCGTTACTTATCTTGTTAGTCCATCCGATTCTTGACCTTGTTGTCCGTGCATTTGTTTCTTTAATATTGACCTTTGACCTTTATTGGATCACAATTAGCCGCCGTGTAATAGTCCGTGAGTAACGTACGAAAAAGTCCGGAGAAATTACGGAAATAGGTTCAATATGCAGACATTCAAGCTGGCCGCCGTGAATCAATAAAGTCCAGTTTTTAGGAGTTGTACTAATTTAGCAACTCAAATTTGTTGCTCTAATATTGACCTTTAAACTTTATGGATCACAATTAGCAGACGTGTCCGTTCTGAATAACATACTAAAAAGTCCTGAGAAACTACGGAAATAGGTTCAATATGCAGAAATTAAAGCTGGCCGCCATAAATCAATAAAGGAGGAAGTCCATTTTTTAGGAGTTGTACTAATTCAGCAACTCAAATGGGTTTCTCTAATATTGACCTTTAAACTTTATTGGATTCATAGTGTTCTAAATAACATACTAAAAAGTCCTGAGAAATTCTTATTGCAGAAAAAGGTTAAATATGCAAAGATCCAAGATAGCTGCCATAAATCTATAAAGGAGGCTGCATACCTCTTTCGGCCGCGAGTATTACTGCAGCAGGAAGTCCAGTTTTCAGAAGTTGTTCCAATTAGGCAACTCCAATAGGGATGCTTTAATTCCAGGAAGTTTCGGGGGTTGTTTTCGCAGTCTGGACGGCCGTCGACGGAATCCGCAGAAAGTCGAAACACCCAATTTATTCATCGATCGTCTCTCCGGTTGCGCCTCCCTCACCGTTGTCGGCCTCGGCACGTCGTCTTCCCCCGACCCTCCACCCTAGGGCGCTGCTCAAGGTCACGGCGTAGTGATGGGGGGGGGGGGGGTTGGCATTAATCACACAGAACACACACCGCAGACAGACGTCTCTCACACACACACGCACACACACACACACACACACACACACACTGGGCTGAATCCATGTGGATTAATCCCCCGGCTGAAGCGCGCCGTTCCATTAACGTCGCCGGCCCCGGTAATTAGTGCATTAGCGAGGAGTGTGAGTGATGACTTCGGAGGCGACATCACCTTTTAATTGGTGTCGTACTCCGCTCCTCCTGCTTGGCGATGATCAATCTGTGCGTTGACATCGCCACGGTAACGTATAAGGGGGAGACGTATAAGCGCAGATAAGTTACATCAAAGGTATCCAAATAGCTTAAAGATTAAAGTGGCCGTGGACTTAATGTCTTTGTCTGGGGGGAGAGGTTGAGACGCCGGCCGCCACATGATTAGCTCCCCTCATTACATAATGACTCAGTCATTTTAACGAATTCATTAACAGCCACTCACTGGATGAGGAGAGGAAAAAATCATCCCCCCCCCCCCGCTAGTTTTGCTCTTTTTCATCTTCATCAAATAACAGCCATGCTGATTTGTATTATTGATTTTGAGACTCTCATTAAATCATGCTCTCATTGAATATTAATTCTCACCATTATAATCATTATAATAAGAAACAGAATGAATTATCTCATTTGAAGCCGGAATATGATAATGGATTATCCTTTATTCAAACTATAATCAGCTCCTTCAGGTTATTCTGCCGAACCCCGCCAGGCGGTTATTAATTGGAAGTTTCTCGGCAAGTAACAATACGTTTCATTTAATATTTATTATTCATGTGTATCCTTTTCCCCCGCAATTGATTTTGACCTTCAGAAGAGAATTTAAATTCTCCGGCTCAAATACCAACTATTCCCTCATTTTCAGCTTTTCCTTAAAAAATGTTTCATGCAAATATTAAAAATCTGGCTGCACGGTCTTGGAAACCCCCCCACACACAGACACACTATTGTCTTACATTTGAAGACAAAATGATTAATGGATTAATCCAAAAATATGATGGATAGACTGACAGATAGCACCAAAAAAAAGTGGCTGGTGTTTTCATTAACAGCTGCCACTCTAACTTTTCGGGTGTATTATCTGCCGGCTCTTCCGTGAATTGAGACATTTGCAACATAAAAAAAAAAAAAGACATATTCCTTTACAGTCGTGCCAAGCTGGAGGCCGACAGTTTTCAGAACGCCGGAGATGGATCTCCTCCTTCGCAGGAAATCGCGGTCGAGCAGCTGTTACATTTGGCCGAGTCTCCGTCTCTCTTCTCGCGACTCGGTCGGCCAAAACTTTACACCCGACACCCGTCGGCGTGTAACGGAGATCTCCCGCGGTGCGGCGAGGCCGTCGTTGTGTAACGGCGAGGTCATCGTTCAATAAACACATCTGAAGTTATTGACTTTTCCTGACAGTTCGGGACCTCGGATCGCTGCCGGGAAGCTTTTTTTTAAGCTCTTTGTGCGACTGATGCTGCGTTCACAACAAAAGCGTTGCGAGTTGTTCACGCGAGTAAGACAAGTCAATGCACGGAGGCGAATGCTTTGGATTCACGAGAATTTTCGCCGGGCGACGCAAATGATGCGAATAGAGCCAAGCGAAAACATTTGCCTCAAGTTGAAATATGGAAACTTTGGCGAAAAATTCGCCCAACGCCGAGTTGCGAAAGCCAATCAGCGTCGAGCTTTGTGAATATAAATATATATATATTTATATATGATGTTAATGTTATCAGAATCAGAATAGTTTACACCTACCTGGAATTGATAAATTAGAACTGTTTCCACGGAGATAAGCCCCGCCCCCTCTAAGGCGCGAATGAAGCAAATGACGCGAATAACCACAACTCGTCGGGCGAGTAAACTCACGCTTGTGAACGCAGCATTTGAACGTAGCGTTACGTGTTTATTAACCTTTGTTAAAAAGAGTTACCCGGCGAATAGCGTTACGTCTTAAATTAAGACTTTTCCAATTAGCACAACAATGGGAGGACGCGTGATTGCAGAGCCGACGCTGTGCCTAAGTGATTGCAGCGCACTCTACCCCCCCCCCCCCCACCTCCTGCTGTGATTAGCTAAGGCATGGCCTCCTCTCTGTCTTTACTCCCCCCCACCCCCCCGGTGCTGCAGGGGCCTGCGAATAGCTTTTGTTAATTTGTTTATCTCCCAACGTGCCCCTCCCCTCCTGCAGTCGTTGCTTGTTATTAAGCACAACACGGCCATCAGATATGAGCAGCAGGCATCATGAGAGCGACCGGGGGCATTTTAAGGGGAGATAGAGGACAGATTAAGATTGCGTCTCGTAATCTTGAAGAATATTGCGACTGACTAAAACTCTTCCAGCAACTAATTTGACTATTCTTAGCATTGTTTGAGTCCTCGCCTCCACACAAACACACACACACACACACACACACAAAAGAAAAACGGCCTACAGACTGTTGCTCTATCAATTTGTCAAAAAATAAATGAAGAACAGAGAAGCTAATTAGAGGATTTTGTGCATTAATGAATGTCTTGCTGTTTTTTAAACAGTTACAACCCCAATCAAACTGGAGGAGGGGGCGGGATGTGTCAGTTATGAAAGATAATCATCTCCATGGCAACAGGGAGAAGCTTCTGATCTCGCATTGAAATGAGCAAACTCAGAAGCACCGTGCAATCAAATAATCATCTCCGAATCACATCTCACGCGCACACACACAGACACCCTGTGCACTTTTCAATTGATTTATTTGTGATGTTTTTATTTTATTTCCAACAACAAAGACACCGGAATGGCCCGAGAGGTAGAAGATTCACGTTAACGGCGTCTATGATATTGAGATGTGGAAATTAAGATGTGAAGGGCGTAGACTTTAAGATCTTCTTTACAGTTCTGTTGCCTAGAACACACAGAAACATGAAGGTGCCATCTGGAACCGAGTGATGCCATAAAAGAACCATTTCTGGTTCCATAAAGAACCTTTCAAAGCAGGGTTCTTTAAAGAACCATTTCCTTTAGTAGTACTTCAAATAACATAAAGGTGTCATAAAGAACCTTAGAAATTGGGTCCTTAAGGCACCACTTCTGGTTCCACAAAGAACCTTTCAAAGCAGGGTTCTTTAAAGAACCATTTCCTTGAATAGTTCTTCAAAGAATCTATGAAGGTGTCTCATGGAACCTTTAAAAAATGGTTCTTTAAGGCGCCATTTCTGGTTCCACAAAGAACCTTTCAAAGCAGGGTTCTTTAAATAACCATTTCCTTTAGTAGTTCCTCAAATAACATATAAAGGTGTCATAAGGAACCTTACACATTGGGTCTTTAAGGCACCATTTGTGGTTCCAGAAAGAACCTTTCAAACTAGGGTTCTTGAAAGAACCATTAGTAGTTCTTCAAAAAACCTAAAGAGGTGTCTCAAACAAACAAAGGGTTATTCAGTATTGTTATTGTTCTTCGTAGAACCACAAAGCCTTTTAAAGAACCATTTAAGAACCGTTATGTTCCCGTGTGTTCGTGCTGCTTCAGGAGTCCTGGCGGCTACATGAAGAACCAAATGTGTCGTTACGGCCGCTAAGTTCATTACATTCACGCTATTTCTTTCAGTAAATCCGCTTTTCACAGTTTGATGGCAATTCAAAAGCATCTGCCTTCAAAAGTCAGCCAATAATCACAGGGGGTCAAACTGACCCCCCCCCACACACACACACACACACACACACACACACACACACACACACAAAAGTGTGTGTTCATTAGAGCCACAATGATGATCGTCTCCATTGCTAGTGAATCCACGGATAGTCGTGGTTCCTCGGGGCCCGAGGCGATGCCTTCAAATGCCTCGTCCAACCAAGTTGTGAACACAATATTATAAGAGAAGCACGTTGGAAGCTGCTGTGTCCAATGTGTCTGGCTCTTTTTTGTTTTGCTCGCCGAATTAAACCAATAATTCAGGAATTATCCCAAAATAATTGTATTTATTTTCTGTCATCCCAGTAATTGATTATTCAGGCAATTGTTTTCAATTTGAATGTTTGTGTAATCTGTAGCCGACGATAAAGCCGAAATAATTTTTCCCATTAGCAAATTGGCACAAATTAATTGATCTGTCGACGAAGAATGAACAATGCCAGTAATTTATAAAGATTAATTCGTATTCTTAAATGTTATAATATACGGGTTTCTTTTTAATCTCCCTGCAAATTGTGCAGCTTTTGATTTTCGGTGCGTTTTCTGGACAAAACAAACAATTAAAATTGTTATACTCTATCTTTGATCAATCAATTAAATAAACAAACAAATTGATTAGATATCTTAAATAACCAGACCGTGTGCCTGGTGACTAGAAAGTGGATAACGGTTCTTAAGCCGCTCCCTCTTGATCCGGATTTCTCGGAAGCCGGGTCCGTCTCACGTTCTGATTATAGCTCATAATGAATGAAGTGCATGTTCTAATCCACGGCAACGAACACGCTGAATAATTAAAATTACAACTGGTATTTCGATAGCGCGTTAAGCCAACAATATGTATGACTATAAGGATCTTTGAGACCGTGGAGCAATATTACTAGGCAGCGTTCTTTCATTGTTATTTTTTAATTTTAGCCCTTCATATCTACACGAGGCCTCGTCTGATTCTTAATTCTCCACTTACAGCTGTTGTATAATTTTTTGGGAGAGCCGTGGGATGGGAAACGTAATAATCATTCATTCTTTCAGCTGCTGCGTCTTCTGACATGTGAATATAGTCGTTTTCTCCAGCCCGCTGTCACTAACAGAGCCAGAGTGCCCCGATTGGCTATTGGCAGTGATGTATAATAATTAATCTTGTCAATCCCGTGTTGAGGCGGACACATTACCAACATATCTGTGGAGGGAGATCTTGCCATCTCTCCCAGTGATAGAAGCAGCACACTTTTAATGGGAACTTCACATTAGTATGAATATGAATTACTTTAGTGGAACCGCCGTGAGCTGCAGGTGGCTAAAGACTTACGCTAAACTGGGTTTGTTTTCCCCAAGGTTACAGGTTTATAAGTAATGCATGGACATAAATGACAGACGGACGTTTTAATCGACGTTTGACTGAATTAGGAGCCGAGAACAGAAGGAAAATTGTGTATCTAGCTAGCGTATATAGCTAGTGTATTTAGTTTGCAGATTTAGCTAGCGGATTTAGCCAGCATATTTAGTCAGCGTGTTTAGCTAGCGGATTTAATCAGGGTATTTAGCCAGCGTATTTAGCCAGCGTATTTAGCTAGTGGAAATAGCTAGTGTATTTAGCTAGTGTATTTAGCTAGCAGATTTAGCAAGCAGATTCAGCTAGCAGTTTTAGCCAGCATATTTAGTCAGCGGATTTAGCTAGCGGATTTAGCTAGCGGATTTAGTCAGCGGATTTAACTAGCGGATTTAGTCAGCAAATTTAGCCAGCGGATTTAGCTAACTATTTAGCTTACAGATTTAACAAAGATATTCAGCTAGCAGTTTTAGCCAGCATATTTAGTCAGCAGATTTAGCTAGCGGATTTAGCTAGTGTATTTAGTCAGCGGATTTAACTAGCGGATTTAATTAGAGCATTTAGTCAGCGGATTTAGCTACCGTATTTAGCTAGTCAACCCAGATTTAAGGCTCCTAGTTAGCAGGAAAAGACGAAAGAGAAGAGGAAACAAGATGCAAAAGAAGGCTACGCTTCCTTCAAAGGAGAGGTGAGATTCTAGCTGAGCTGTGTAATATTATCTGCTTTCATTAAAGCCAACCCCCTGATAGCGGTCACAGCTCCAGTGAGCTCGTTTCGTTGGCAGCGGACATCCGTTTGGTCTGATTGGGTCTATTTGTGAGATCCAGACAGAAAGCACAAGCAGTTTTAGGAAGCCAAAAGAAAGAGGGCAAACTAAATTAACAATTAGTTTTCAATTACTTCTAAATATAGCCGAGAAAAGCTTCATCACACCGGCTCACACAAAGTTAATCCCGGTTTGCTGCTGGATGAAAGTACCTGAGGAAAGTAGCTGATATCTTCCCAAGGAGTTGCGAGAATTGTTGTTCCGCAGGGTCATTCATATATATTTATACATTTACATATACTGTATATCTTTAAAAGCCCTCAAGGGTTCTGAAAAGTTTTTCCAAATCTTGTGATAAAGAGCAGAGGAGTGTGGAGTTGAGGGCGGATGGATGCTGAATTTCTTACGGCTGTGCACGTTGACAAAGAAAACGCGATAATATTATCAGATCGCATCTCCACTTTAGACTAAGTGTATAATGTGAGGAAAAAACTTCAATACAAGCAGGTCCCCCACCATTTGAGGCACTATATGATATTTTATGATGAAACTTAATTTGCCTATAGATCCCGTTCTTACACTCGAGTCGCTGTCAAAAGAAGACGTCAACAACACATTTAGACTCATCGAGTCGGTCAGATTTTTCCACTCGTCACCGCAGGAAGAGCTGTAAACGCTACGAAATGATTGATCGGCGACTTCAACGTAGGAAAAGCACCGCTAACACAGTTAGATTATTGACGGACGACTTCCATCGCGACGCCGCAGGTTCAGGGACCCGGTGCCGCTCACGCCGGCTTACTGTCACTCCGCCGTGGCCTACTGGGACGCTCGGATAGATCGGAGCCGTCACTTAGTTATTGCTAGTAAACCTCTACTTCCCGACAATGAGGTGTCAAAATGTCCGCCGTGGACAAGTGAACGAAAAAGTATGCATCACTTAAGAGTGTCAGAAATGTTTCGTCCCCTTGACGAGACAACAAGCGGCGTTTTGAGAGATTTTCCCGACCGTTCTGGGTCCTTTAGAGTGCTGTTGTGTAACGGCTGCCATTGCAACAAAGGTTTAACCGCGGGTTTTACTGGAGACGCGTGAGTTTTAGTCCCTCAGTATATATTGTCATATTCCTCACCCCTACTGTCAAGGATAAGGGCTTCTTTGGTTGGAGGCTGGTAGTGATGCAGCACTTCTTCCTCACGCTCTCCATCTCCAGTGCTGCCGGCTCTCATCGCAACCCACAGATACTATAGCAACGTCCCTCAGAGTAGAGGCGTTAAAAACATTGGTGTATTTATATTGGTAAAAGCACCCACAGAAAATCGGGACATCTCTGTTTCTATCATACGTGTTTCGAATTTTCTCAAACTCGTTTTTTTACATTCAGTTCTTTATGTGCAAAGTAATTAAGGAAGCGTCCCGCCGGAAAGAAAAGGGGTGCGGGGGACAAAAGAAGTGGAGCCTTATTTTTTTAACAAAGCCACGTGGAAGAAAAGACTCAAATACAAGGACGGTCCCGAGCCCGACGGCAGCAGATTGGAAAAAGCTTGAATTGTGCTGATTCACCGGGCTGAAGATCTGCCACTTGTATTCAGTGTGAGGCGAGGCCCCGAGTGCAATCAGTCGGCAGCGTCTGCAGCCGCCACACCTACACACACACACACACACACACACACACACACACACTGTACTGAGGAGGAAGGAAATGCTTCACGAGATTTCTCTCTAACATTTAGCCGGGCGTCGGTCCCTGAAGCGACGAGGTAGGAGGTAAAGAGCTCAACGGGAAGAATGCAGATGACGATAACCTCAGTGGATGGGAGCCGGACTGCAGTCTGGCGTGATCAGCGGTGGGGGTGTGGGGGGGGGGGGGGTTTGTCGAGGAAGAAAGGAAGGAAGGAGGAAGAGTGGATGGAAGGTTGAAGAAAGGAAGGAAGAGAAAAGGAAGAAAGGAAGAAGGGAAATAGAAAGGAAGGAACTATGGCATCCTAAATAAAGCATGCCGGTTCCTCAAGGCAAAAAATGAAGAAAAAGAATTGCGGGGTAAAAAAGTGAAGAATCCTTCAGGAGAGCAAGAGAGGAGGATCCCTCTCCAGGATGGACAGAAGAACAGACATCATGTGACCAGAAGGAATCATTACAGCGTTAAAATGGAAATGATTGGAGGACGAAGGGTAGGAGGAAGGAAGGAGGAAGGTAAGAGGAAGGGGGAAGGAGGAAGGAAGGAAGGACGAAAGGAAGGAAGGGAGGACGGAAGTAGGAAGGTAGGAATATGACTTACGAGTAGTTCGTAGTGGCCCGTGGTCGACGATCCAGACCTCCACGATCCATGAGACAGAAGGAGGTAGAGGAAGGGGGGGGGGGGGGGTCCGAATGGCGGTCGACTCCGGTAATGGCCACTTATCTCCTCAGAGGCGACGGCGAGCCGACGAGACCCGGCCGCGACGCATTCCACACACGTGTTACACACACACAGGCTACACACACGCGTTACACACACACAGGCTACACACAAGCGTTACACACAGCGCGGCGGCAGCGTGGATTCGGCTTTATTCTCTTTGTCTCAACAGATTTCTTTAATCTGTTCCATAATTACGCCTCGACTGAGAGGGCTTTCACCTTGAATCACCACGCGTGTGTGTGTGTGAACACACGTGTGTGTGTGGGCACGTGTGCATGTGTGCGTGTGTTTTAGAGTGCTGCATGTGTGAGCACTCGACACTCGAGGACTCATTATTTTCATGTTGTAGTTTATGAAATGGGAGCATTGATCTTGGGGGTTATGGTACCAGCAGGTTATTAAAACCTTGTTTCCTTGTTGTTGTTTTTCTCCTGTTTCGCAGTCGGCGACACATTTGTGTTTCCTCCTCGTTTCACCTCCTCCTTTCACCTCTTCGCTTTCTATTTCCGTGTCAGCCTCGTCCGGGTCGTGTTTACTGTAAACCGGAGAGTTGTTGTTCAGAGTTGTCGCAGACAACATATTTTTTTTTGGCAAGCGTGACGACGGGAATGTACGGCGAGGGAGAAGAAGACGTTTGTTCTGCCGCTCCGACAAAAACGATGGTTGAAAATCTGTAAAAGGAAAAAACACAACAAACCCTCTGACATGGCAGTGGGGTTGAGTGTGTGTGTGTGTGTGTGTGTGTGTGAGAGTGTGTGTGACTGTTTGTGTTTGTGTCTGTGTGTGACTGTTTGTGTGTATCTGTGTGTGTTTGTGTGTAGAGTGTAAGCGTGTGTGCGCACATGAACGTGTGTGGGTAACTTTGTGATTGTGTGTGTGAGTGTTTCTGTGTGTGTGCGTATGTGTGTGGGTGTGTTTCTGTGTGTGTATGTGTTTGTGTTTGTAGAGTGTAAGCGCGTGTGCGCACATCAACGTGTGTGGGTAACTTTGTGATTGCGTGTGTACGTGTGTGTGTATGTGTCTGTGTGCATGTGTTTTGTGTGTATGTGAGTGAAAGTGTGTGTATGCACATGAAAGTGTGCGCGGGTGACTGTGTGTGTACGTGTGTGTGTGCGCACATGAAAGTGTGTGGGTAACTTGTGATTGCGTTTGTGTGCATTTGTGTCTGCGTGCGTGTGTGTGTGTGCATGTGTGTGTGTATGTGAGTGAAAGTGTGTGTGCGCACATAAAAGTGTGCGCGGCTAACTGTGTGATTGTGTGTGATTGTGTGTGTGTGTGTGTGTGTGTGAGTGTAAGCGTGTGTGCGCACAAGAAAGTGCGTGGCTAACTTTGTGATTGTGTGTGTGCGTGTGCGTGTGTGTGTGTGTGTGTGTGTGTCCTCCCCGCCCGATCGGGGTGCGTATCGATCGTCCCTCTCTTTGTTTCCCGCCCTCTCTCCTCTCGGCTGATAAGAAACCCGCTGGCCTTTGCTAAAAACGGCCTAACAGCAGCAGGAAGGTGCCTTCAGGTACAAAATAAATAATTGTAAATCTGTAAATTGCGGACTCTGAAGAGGGAGAGAGAAGAGAGACGCCTCCTGAAGGTCAGGGGGGCGGCCATGGAAACGGCCTCCATGGCTCCGATAGTTCAACGCGCTGCTCATCATCTCTCATTCTTATTTCTCATCCTCTCTTTGACGCATGCAGCGGCACGCCCACACACACACACTCACACACACACAACACACAACACACAAACACGCGTAGCAGTAGATACATGTGTATGTATGTGTGTGTGAATGGCAGTTCTGAGCCGCCGCTTTATATTTTTTGGGTCTGCGGTCTTCTTCTTCTTCTTCTTCTTCTTCTTCTTCTTCTTTTTTTTGTTCTGTGTTTTTTTGACGCCGACCGCCGGAGGGGGATTCTACCGCGGCGCCGCTCCCCCTCCTCATTTAACACTGTTCTGTCTGTTGTAACATGAGTCAGCTCTCAGAAGAGGACCGGATCAGGAAGACAGCGAGTGGGAGGGAGGGAGAGAGAGAGAGAGAGAGAGAGAGAGAGAGAGAGGTGGTGGTGGTTGGGGGGGCGGGACTTTGACAGGAAGTGAGAGTGGGCGTGATTAGAAATGAAAGAACAACAGATCTGTGTCCTCGCCGCCGTGACTAACTAGATGACAGTGACGCCGGGTTCTGGCTGGTAAATAAACACCCGGACTACGCGGCTCATCGCTCAGAGAAAGTGTCTCCCCACCTCCGCTCTGCCTCTAATCCCCTCCATCTGTCATGTCATCCCCCTTTCATCTAGACGGGACTTCCCGTTTTTTTTATTTTTTTTTATTCTCCAGATTAGCACAAGGTCACACCGGTCCTGAGGCTTTACAGCAACCAGACGAGACATCGGGCAGCGTGCCGGCGGACGCTCACACACACACACACACACACACACACTACACAAGCAAGTGTCAGCGGTCACACACACACACACACACACACACACACACACACACACACACGCATAAACAGTGATGACAGCGGTATTGGTGGCTTTCGAGGGGGGTTTGTGGAGGGCAGCAAGAAAAAACACTTTAGCGCCTCTCGACTTTCGGAGTGGAGTGAGGGCCGACGCCACACACACACACACACCCACCCACACACATCCCCCCCCCCCCCCCCCGGCTCTCAGTCTCTACTCGGGACTTAGACACCGATCGGTTTTATCCTCTTTAAGTCCCTCTCCTTCTCTCTCTTTCCTTCTTGTTTGCCCCATTTGTCTCTCTCTCTCTCTTTTCTTTGTTTGCCTATACCTTCACTCACCCCCCCCCCTTATCCGCCATTTCTTTCTCCCTCCCTCCCATCCCTCAGAAGTTGTGGCTACATGCTAAGCTACACGCTACATCCGATGACAGATGCTCTCCAAGGGCGCCCGCCGCTCGCTGCTGGTAGTCACGATGGAGTAGGACGGAGTAGGACGGAGTAGGACGGAGTAGGATGGAGTCGACGGGCTTCGCGGTGTTGCGAGCGCTTGGCAATCAGGCCGGATTGTGTTTCCGCTCGCGCAAGACAGTATTGATAAATCATTTTTAAGCGACTGCGGCGCTACCTCGGCTGTAATAGCTATCGATAAGACAGTATATTCACCGGCCGTCTCGCCCATTGTGTCCCGCACACCCGATAACGGCATGTCGTGTAACACAGGCGTTTAACGGGGAATACACACACACACGCACACACACACACACGCACACGCACAATTTTCTTTTCTCAATCTCCTACGTTCTTCTCCCACCACGACGAGTGTGAAACCTAATCATGACTGCAGCCCGCAATCATTTCTATCTAATCTGGAGAGCCACACATGCCTGACGACAACAATGGTGACAGCAACTGCGAGCTCAAGTGTTATCTCGGCTCCTTCCACCGCCCGAAAATAATAAATAATCACAGAAAGCTGACTATCTGGAGCGAGGTGATTTATTGGTTCAGGGTCATTTATTAGAATAAAAGGAAAAGGAGGAGACGTACGGGTTGCCGTTCATCGCCTTTTTGCATTCCAGCGGTTTGTAAACAAGAGGCTGTTGGGAATGTTCCCAATTCTAGAAACACCTGGTGGCCAAAGTGGTCAACTGCAGCGTCCCCTCATTCACTTCACCTCTGGTCTTGTTGGTTTTTCCCTTTCTTTCTTTCCAGTTGGAAAGCTGACCGATAAATATTTTTCTCACAAAAAAAAAATTCTAAGAAAACTGACTATCTGGAGCGAAGATTCAAGATTATTTATTGTTTCAGGGTCATTTATTACATGAAAAATAAAGAAAAGAAGATGTATACGGGTTGCCATTTATCGGCTTTTTGCATTTCATCTGTTCTTGATGGAGAGGCTGTTATTGGCGAAGTTCATTCACACATTTCCACCATTTATTACAAAAGAAATCACAGAAACCGGACTATCTGGGGCGAGAATTAGACAACATTTATTGGTTCAGGGTGATTTATTACAAGAAAAAGAAAATAAGAAGAAGAAGAAGAAGAAGAAGAAGAAGAAGAAGAAGAAGAAGAAGAAGAAGAAGAAGAAGAAGAAGAAGAAGAAGAAGAAGATATATACGGGTTGCCGTTCATCCGCCTTTTTGCATTCCAGCTGTTCGTGCACTGGAGGCGATGCAGAGGCTGTTAACTCCTAACTCCATCCACACGTATCCAGCAGCTCTGACACTCCTGCCCCCCCCCCCCCCCCCCCCCGTGGTAGTTTAAGTGAGCCCGAGGAAGCCACATCAAGCGCCCCCTCTCTCTCTCTCTCTCTCTCTCTCTCTCGGTGTCTCTCTCTCCTCCCGGCGGCACATCTCGGCGGGGGAAGCCGCCAGCGAGGGTTCGGCGCCGGACCCCCCCTGCAGCCCCCGCCGCCGTCCTATTACCTCCGGCAGTCGTCTCGCTGTCACGCCGATCAATGATTCATACTCAGGCGAGGGCTCCGGCCCGCCATTCTGCTCCAGTTATAATGACTGGACTCACTGGGAGTCTCTCTCTCGCTCTCTCTCTTTACCCTCAATGTGTAATGAAGGCTATGTGTGTGTGTGTGTGTGTGTGTGTTTGTGTGTGTTGGTGTGTGTGTGCAGGTGCACAGGGAAAAGAGATGCACATTAGAGAGAGTGAGGCAGAGTGAGGGATAGGCAGAAAGAGTGAGAGTGAAGGTTCACGCTGAGCGCTCGCTGCTGGCATCAAGGACCGCACGCCGAGTCGGAGGCGCGCTCCCGTGGGAGTGTGTGTGTGTGTGTGTGTGTGTGTGTGTGTGTGTGTGTGTGTGTGTGTGTAGCTAGTCACGGAAAGGATGAAACATTTATGAAATCATATAAACCAAGAAGTGTGTGTAACCGATAATTCTTGAGTTTTTTTTCTATCATTTTTTTTTTCAGTGGATGTACTTTTTAAAATTATTTGTGAATATTCCCAGTTATAGAAACACCTCCAGTCCCCAGTTTCATCTCAGGGTATGGTTAGTTAGACTCCTCCCCCTTTTCCTGTCGGTGATGATGTAATCAGCTGATCGATAAATATCTTCATCCAAAAAATAGGAAACATAGAAAAGTCTAGAGCTTCCTGGATGCGTTGATGCTATCCTGCTACCATATGTTTCTGGTGTCCTCATCGTCCGGTTATAAAGACTACAATACCCATAATCCTCAGCCGCCAATGCTAAAAAATAAAGAAAACAAAGTAATGAGAATCAGAGCTGCGGCAGAGTCAGCGCACAAAGTATCAATTAATTTAGCGTTGCTTTGGAAACTAGTTCCATATCTTCAGTATTAGAGTTTATTCTGTTTGCATAAGGTTATGATCTTCTAAGAGGAAATTAGACTTGATTGTGAATCTGCCTTTTGAAGCCGCCGGCTGAAGGCTGAAGGAGCCTCTGGGGGCTGAAGAGGGGCCAATATATATATATATATATATATATATATATATATATATATATATATACTGTATATGTATATATATATATATATTATACATTTATTTATTTATATATATATATATATATATATAATATAATATAATATTTAATTAAATAAAACAATATATATATATATATATATATATATATATATATAGATCTATAATTTTAAAAAAATATATATATATATACATATACAGGGTTTTATATATATATATATATATATATATATATATATATATATATATATATATATATATATATCCGAGGAATCAGTTGGTATCCGAGCCTCTCCGAGTACGGGTTCCGCTCAGACTCGGGACGCGTGAGGACGTTTGACCTTTTTTCTCAAACCAGGAGAAAAGCAACGCAGCTGCACATTTGACATTCAGCTCGCTGGCGACGGCATATCTCACGACAACAGCGACGACTCGAGCAGAGAAAAAAAAATATCCTCGCTTCCACGTATGAAAAGAAATTAAATAGACCTTGAGCTTTTTTTTTTTTTTTTTTCAGCCCAAATTTTGTTTTCTAAGATTAAAAGAATAAATCTTCACCTTCAGCCTTGGAAAAGCTCCAAATACCCCCCCACCCCCCTCCCCCCCCCACTGTCAAATGAGACTCTCGGGTTGCAAAAAAAAAATCCTGGACGTCCTTGCCGTTGGCTCCATAAGTACTCTATTTTTTTTTTAAATACCCAGAATTCACTTGGTCAAGTGAAGAACGACTAACACGGCGTCGCCGCTCGCGAGAAACATTACAGCGAGGACATCCGCTCCTCGAAGAGTACAAGAGCGTCCACACACGGACCTGCACTCTGCTCATCACGCCTCAATGTGTGTGTGCCTCTGTGTGTGTGTGTGTGTGTGTGTGTGTGTGTGTTCGTGGCCCTAGATGCTAAGTGTTCCCTCAAAAGGTCAACAGCCGTAAAACAAGAGAGCGAGCGGCGGAGGCCGGGCGAGCGGCTGATGAGCGGCGGCGGGCCGAGCGGCCGGTCTGAGGGCCTTCGTGAGGAGGTCTGGAGTGGCGAGCGCGAGAAGTGAGGACCGTCGCCGCCGAGTCGTCGCTGAAGTAGCCGGCTGAGGTGGTTCTGGAAGGGGGAGGGGGGAGGGGGGGGAGGGGCTGCGGAACGAGGAGAGGAGAGAAAACCGATCCAGACGAGAGGATGGGAGCAAGGCGGAAACATTTCCTAATGTCTCCGTTTGGGAATATAACTCGGGTCAGCGGGGACGCCAATAAGGTCAACGGGGTCAACAAGGACGCCAATGAGGTCAACAAGGTCAACAAGGACGCCAATGAGGTCAACAAGGACGCCAATGAGGTCAACGAGGTCAACGAGGACGCCAATGAGGTCAACAAGGACGCCAATGAGGTCCCCCCCCCCCCCCCCCCCATTAGTCACTCCGCCGCGTGTGTCGTCACGCGAGCTCCAACCGCCGGCGAAGCGTGAGAATCCCACATGTGTAGCCGCCACAATGTATTGCGTGTTTAATTATCTCCGACCCAAAGCCATGATGGGAGGAGTCTTGTGGGCGTGTGTGTGTGTGTGTGTGTGTGTGTGTGTGTGTCCACCTCTAAAGGATTTTAGTAATATTGCATTAAATTTATATATACACGCTTTTCAAGATACTCGAAGATACTTTACAGCACGTAATTAAAACATCCTTAAAATCTATACCATGAAAATAAGTAGGATTTCTAGAACGTAGAGGACTCAAATATTAAACATTAAAACAGTTCTGAATAGTGTATGGGTCTACATGAGGAGGGGGAGGAGCCGGGCATTCCTGACCGTGTTTCCATCCACATGTTTATAGTTTACATACGATTAAACACGGAAAAGATCGGTCCTCAGCGCTCAGACTTTACGTCTACAAGCAGACGCTGCGTCTCGCTTCCCAAAAAGAGAAGTGAAATAAATGTGTCCAGCATACTGTCTGTGAAAATTAATCTCTTTATTTATTTTGCACAATTTATATAATAAAACAAAATAGAAATCATAACAGATTTACATAAATAGCTCAGCGCAGGAAGAGATAAAAAGCCAATTATTATTTATTATTTATTAAATAACAAAACTATATATATGTATATATACATATATATATATATGAATGAATATATTTATATATAAATATATATAAAACATTAAATTAATACATATATATATATATATATATATATATATATATATATACATATATATAGGCATTGAATATGTATTATATGTATTCATTGCCTCTTTTATTGGCCATCGACACCATGTGTTTACGCAAATATATTGTCGTAAAATAAAAATAAATAGACTGGACTCGTTAAACGCCCGTGAGATGCAGGTCGACACATTCCCGAGAAGAGTCTGAGTCTCGCTTCGCAAAAAGTGAAGAGAGACTCCGAGAAAATAACAACAACAAAAAAACACCCACACTCAGGGTGCAAAAACACTATAAATGAATATACATTTATATATATATATATATATATATATATATATATATATATATATATATTTATTTATTTATTTATTCAGTGCCTCTTTTATTGGCCGTCGACACTGTGTGTTTACGCGTATATATTGTCGTAAAATAAAAATATATAATAGACCGGACTCGTTTAACGGCCGTGAGATGCAGATACCGGCCCACGTAGATCAGAGTGGGAGCGAATGTGGTATGAAAGTAGCAGGGAGGAAGAGGAGGAGGAGAAGGAGCAGGAGGAGGAGGGGGTGGGGGGGTGGGGGGGGTCGCTGTTTGTATTGATTGACTTGCAGGCTCCACCTGTCAGCTGCACTGTACTCTTGAGCTCTTCTCTTCTTCTGATAGAAGGTAATTGACAGCGGGGGGGATGTGTAGTTTCGGGGGGAACCTCCTCGGGGTCGTCGTCTCCAGATCTGGTATCGCTGTAAACAAAATGTCATCTTCGTCATGTTTTTCCGAGCGCTCCTCTTCTCCACCTGCCTGTTTGTTCTCCGCCGGAGACGGAGGACTGACGTAGCAGACAACCAGAAGGGAGCAAAACACGTGAAATTTAATGTGCAATTCTAGCATTTACTATCTCTCTCTCTCTCTCGCCCTCATCAACAGAATGACTCATCACACACACACACACACACACACACACACACACACACACACACACACACTGCACCTTTCTTCAAAATGAAAATAAGAGAACAGATCGAGAACTTCACAGCGATGTGACGACTCTGCGTCTCTTCTCGTGTCGCACGCCGACGCTTCAATCGGTGAGAACCACGCGGCGCGCGGCGTCTCCCCCGTTGCCCCGGGAGACGCCAGAGCCCCGCAGAGGAAGAGGTCACGTGGCGCGTGAGCAGAGAGCTCCACCGACCAATGGAGAGGCGGCGAGTCGGGGGTTGAGCTGAATCCCCTGGGATGGCAGAGCGGCGTCGACTCTCCAGATAAAGCTCACCGTGGATGTTTGTTGTATTTTATTTTATGTGCTTCTGCAACATAAAGTGACTGTAAAATGGCTTTTTAACTATCAGGAGTTTTAATTAAATTCAGTTTATTTTCTATAGCCCAATATCACATGATTGTCCTCGGAGGGATTTACAATCCGTACGCGTACGACATCCCTGACCTTTGACCTTTCACATCGGATCAGGAGACTCCCAAAAAAACATGAAAAAGTGAAGAAACCTTCAGGAGAGCAAAAGGGGAGGAGCCCTCTCCAAGAAGGACAGAAGAAGAGACGTCATGTGACCAAAAGGAATCATCACAGAGTTAAAGTGGACATGATTGGAGGAAGAAGGGTAGGAGGAAGGAAGGAGGAAGGTAAGAGGAAAGAGGAAGGAAGAAGGAAGAAAGGAGGAAGGAGGACGGAAGGACATAAGTTAGAAGGGCCGTAGGAAGGAAAGAGAAAGAAAGGAAGGAAGAAAGAAAAGGAGGAAAGGAGGAAGGAAGGAAGGAAAGAAGGAAGGAAGGAAGGAGGGAAGGAGGAAAAAGGAAGAAAAGTAGGAAAGAAGTGGGGAGGGAGGAAGTAGGAAGGAATGAGAAAGAAAAGAGGAAAAGTAGGAAGGCAAGAGGAAGAAAGGAAGGAGGAAGAAGAAAGGAAGGGGGAATGAAGGTATGAGGCAGGAAGAAAGGACGGAAGGTGGGAGGAAGGAACAAGGCAGAAATAAAGGATGGAACAAGGAAGAAAGGAAGGAAGGAGGAAGAAAGGAAGGAACTATGGCCTCCTAAATGAAGCGCGCTGGTCCCTCGGTGCAAAGGGGTGAAATAGTGAAGAATCCTTCAGGAGAGCAAGAGAGGAGGACCCCTCTGCAGGATGGAGAGAATAAGACGTCATGTGACCAGAATGAATCATAACAGAGTTACATAAACACATCCGATGAAGATGAGTGTGTGAAGAGTTCACGATGAAGACCTCCACGATCCGTGAGGCAGAGGGAGGAAGAGGGGGGGGGGGGAGAAAGAAAAGGAGATAGTGGATAATTAATGTTCTTCATCAGCTGGGGAAGCAGGATGAGCGGCAAGCGTGTTGGTGTGAGCGCACGCACACACACACACACACACACACACACACACACACACACACACACACACACACACGTGTGCTCAGACTAGCGGCAGGTGCGTTCCACTTAGATGTGCGCCCGAGTCGGTCACGCTGTTTAATCGTAGATTTGTTTTTTCCCAAAGTAAACATTTTGTGCGCTCGTCGGGCGCTTCCTCCTCTTCTTCCGGGTGTCGTCGGCCGTCAGCCGCCGCCGCCTGACGGCAGGAAGCGTTTGAAGTCGTTAGAAGTTCCTCCACCTTGATCTGCATTCAGCCGCCGCCGCCGCCGCCACCGCCGCCGCCGTCCTCCCGACCGCCGCCGCCGCCGGCGCACAGTAACTTTGTGATTTGAGGCTTTTCTTCTTGTTTGATGTTCCCAATGTGTCAGAGGAGAGGAAAACCTGCGAGGATTTATTGCGTTTGCTTTGTTCCCCGACACGTCGACGAAGGGGCATTAACTCTGGAGAAATCCTTCTTTATTTATTTTTCACGCAAAAAAAACAACAACGCGGTTACACAATCATGCGGCGAACGGAGCCCCCTGATTGGTCGGAGGGGAGGTCCAACGTGTTCTCAAACGTTTTTTTTATTGACAGCCTTGCAAGGCGCTAATTAATTTACTTAACGGCCAGGTGTTAGTTGTTTTTTTTTATTTAACGGCGTGTCGGATTTGTTGTCCCAGTAAACAGTTTTACGGGTGGGCGGGGGGGAACCCGTAGCCTTTGTTGTTTAAAAGGCCCGTATGGATCGGGGATCGGCAGCCGCTCTCAGAGCGTCATTAGTCATGCATAAAAGACTGCGTTAGCGCTTTAATGCCGGCCCTGGGCTCCGGCTCTGAAGATCTGCCTTAATTGCCCACCGCTACCATGTTTTTTTGTGTTCATGTAAGCATGTGTGTGTTAGGAGTTTATTTGTGTGTGTGTGTGTGTGTGTGTGTGTGTGTGTGTGCGTTTACTAATTGTCCACTGCCTTGCCGGGCACATAATGTGAGTGAGATGAGCAATAAAGAAGGTTCGGACATACCTCCCCTGTGTGCCTGGAATAATAATGTTTTCCTCTCCCTTCCCTTTGGCTGTCCCGGTGTGTGTGTGTGTGTGTGTGTGTGCGTGTGTGTGTGTGTGTGTGTGTGTGTGTGTGTGTGTGTCTAGCGGTCCACCTGCTAGGTCTGACCTGGCATCTGCGGCACGGCGAGAGCCAGCTGTACGAGAACGGCCTGAGCTCGGCGGACCACCAGCAGGAGGACCGCAGCAAGTCCAGACCCACCAGCTCCGTCCACCTGCTGGACGCGCTGAACCCGGAGAACACGCACGGCGCCGACAAAGGTGAGCGCGCACACACACACACACACACACACACACACACACGCCAAGAGACAACAGGTGTTCTCAGGGTTCGTACTGTCGTGGAAAGCCTGGAAAAGCTATGGAATTTTAAAATGGTTATTTCTGGGATTGGAACAACATTTTTTATCACAAAAGCTTTGGGAAAGTCACAGGAGTTTGTTGTATTCATATGTTCATTCACGCAGTTTTATTAAAATAATAAACATTTATATAAATACATTTTAATCAAACTAGTGTGTCCTTTAAGGTCCTGGAAAAACCCTGTATATATATAGACATATATAGACATATATATATATATATATATATATATATATATATATATATATATATATATATATATATATATATATATATATATATATATATGTATATATATATACATATATATATATAAAATAATAAACATTACTATAAATATGTATGCTTATGATTAAACTCTGTTGTTTAAGGTATTTACTTGTGTAAAAATGTGGTTTAAAGTCTGGAAAAGTCCTGGAAAAACCCTGTATATATATATATATAGAGAGAGAGATAGAGACCATATATATATATATGGTTTATCTATCTCTCTCTCTCTCTATATATATATATATATATATATATATATATATATATATATATATATATATATATTATATATTATATGTATTCATTGCTATATTACTATAAATATTCATGCTTATGATCAAACTCTGTCATTTAAGGTATTTACTCGTGTATATACCGAGATTTCACAAAATGTTTGTTCATGGACTTTTGGTTTAAATTCCTGGAACCCCATTGGTCAACAACGACAACAACAGCTAATGTTATACACTCACTTGCACTTTCTGTTTCTAATCTACTTCTGGCTTAAAGTATATTTCAAACACTTAAACTTGTCTTGGGTCCTTTTAAAAACGCGTAACCGGAATTTATGTGACACGTCTTAAAGCAGTAAGAGAAGTGTGCAGTTAAACCAGCAACGAGTAATCGTGAAACCAGACTCATTTAAATTTATTTTAGGGAAGTTATGTTTTGATTAAGGAGGTTGACATCAGTCAGACCCAAGTTAACATGGAAACACTTCCCTCTGCGTCAGCCTGGTCCTGGTCGGCCATGTTTTACTTGGCACGTGAAGTGTGTCACATGTCGAGCTGCCTTCACCGCTTCATTCACATCTGAGCTCACGTCTTTTTCAGCCTGAACTTCTAATTAAAGTGTGTTTACTCGTCTATTTAACGGCATATGTGAACATAGTTGTTAATAAATAGGTTTGTTAGCTTGCTGCTCGAGGCTACATTAGTCACGCGAGGCTACGTTAGCCGCTACTAGCACAGAACCTCTGACAGAAGATCAAGGCTACATTAGCCGCTCGAGGCTACATTAGCCGCTCGAGGCTATATTAGCAAATCAAAGCTACATTATCCACTCAAAGCTACATTATCCACTCAAGGCTACATTAGCCGTTCAAGGCTAAATTAGCCGCTCAAGGCTATATTAGCCGATCAAGGCTACATTAGCCGCTCGAGGCTATATTAGCAGTTCGAGGCTACATTAGCCGCTCGAGGCTATATTAGCAGTTCGAGGCTACGTTAGCCACTACTCGCACAGCCCGAACCAAATCTCTGACGTAATTAATGCCAGTTGCGTTGCATTGTGGGTAATGTACCTGCCAGGTTTTGACAAGGGATGCATGAAGAATGTCTGGAATGAAAACGCTGACATCTGCGCTTCTGCTGTATTAACTTTTTCTTCCTGCTAATGCTCCTTTAACCATATGCAGAGTATTTAAGTTAACATATGTGCATTTAAAATGAAGCCAACAAATAACTTTAAAGCCAACATGTAGCCTGGAGCCAACACATTTATATTTTAAATGTCTTTTAAATTAACGGACACCCGGAAATCAGTCCATTAAAAATCCATCAGGGGCAGACAGACGGTCTTTAGACTGTATTTCCATCTAATGGACGTCGTTATGTCACTTCCACAGCACGATACACGTCTTTTATATTGCAATTTATAAAAGAAGGCACTAAGTTTTTATCTTATATCATATGTCGACATTGTTAAATGACATGTTGTTGCATCTGATAGATGATTTAAACATAATATACACTAATTCTCTCCCTCATGTGAGCTCACCGCTGGTGGACGACATGCCGCCTAAAGTCATTTTGCTTTTCTCTGGCTGTAATAAGTATGAATGACATCTTTAATATTTGTTGCTGTGCGGTCCTGAGGGATGGATGAGGTATTCTTCTAGATGTCAAAGGTCGGCGTTCCAAAGTCATGAAACTTTAACTGAAACGGATCCCCGTGTAAATGAAGTGGCCTGAAACTTACTGCTGGTGAAATGACTCCTTTATTCTCTTCCTTTGGGTCACAATACATTAATTAAACTGGTAAATTATCGCCACGGTAACAAGCTTTAGCCTCACGTGGGTCCATTAAAACTATTAAACTTTATTAAATGTACGAATGCGCTTACGTCCGTAACAACATCTGTAACCGTACAGTTAAGTACGTATTTAAATATAAAACAAATGTGCGATTCGTTTGAGCTTTTCAAAATAAAAGCCTGATTCATCCATTTGAGAGGAAGTGAATTAAAACCTCTATAAATTCTTTAAACACAATAATATCAAAAGACATACGTTAAAACCAAGAAGGCAAATACAAAAACAGGCAATCAATCCAAAACAATAAGACTTCTATGGGGTTATTTACTTCTATGGGGTTTTAACTTTGAGCCCCTGAGCCTAAACAACTCTCACACACACACAAATACATTCTCATTTATATATGATATAATATTCCTATTCATTGTGCTTCTGTTTTTCTCTTTTCCCGCAAACTTAATGAAATAGAAATCCTCCACGGACACTCAAACCGTTTTTCGGCGACCGGATTTAATGAGACCACAATTATTGAAATAGCGGGAAGACTCGAAAATGTTCGTCCTCTCTCGAATTGTAAATACGAGCGTTCCGATATGATGACGAGAACGCGTTGCGACTGCGTCTCCGTCGCCATGAATCCCAATCAGCCTGTTTTGCATGGCGCCCCCCCGCCTCGCATGCATAACGCGCCTCGTTCACAAAGAGCGAGAGACATCAGTCTGGAGAGATCAGCCTTCAACTGATTACTCATTTATTAGAAAGGCGAGGTAATTGGTTAATCATGTTCCCTCTTAGCCGCTACGTGACCGGAATATCTTCCCCTCCCCCGCCGCTCGGCCTTCTCTCGACCGGCCACGGGAATTACTAACGGCAATTTAACCCCCGTGACACGGGACATTAATTGAGAGTGTTCCAGGTCACGGAGTCAGGCGGGACGCGGCGACCTTCACGGCGAGATCGGCCGCCACGGATATTACACGGGGCGCCGGCGGAGCCGCGCGTTCAGCACTTACGGCGCACGAGTTTTTAAAAAACTGCCGACCCGCTGCAATTCGGGCGACGACCCGGGACATCGCCGCTGCAACTTTTCTTGATGAATCCTCACATTCCCGAGGATTAACGCTCCTCGTCGGTGGCTAAATCCTCCGATAGATTGGCGCCCAGGTCACGGGATTCACTTCCGATGGTTTTGCCTCGACAACCGAATCTGTTGTTTTTTCATCTCCGAAAAATGGGCAAAGCTAAGCCGGCGCCGGCGGCGGTCGGGGGCTTAGATTAATAGAATTGCCGGGCGTGGAGGTGGTCGCCCCCGAGGACCGGAGGAGGGCCGGAGAGATTAGAGATAGTCCGTAATCCAGTGTGGCAGATTATCACGTTCATCCCTCCTGTACCCGTCACCTCTCACACCAAGAGACCACGCAATCCCTGAGATTACACAGCATGGGGGGAGGAGGGGGGAGGAAGGGGGAGGAGGGGGGATGATGAACAACAAACGTCACACTGCGGGGAGAGAGGGAAGAGAGAGAGAGAGAGAGTGATGGGAGGAGAGAGGGATGACTGATGGGTACCAATCTATTTGAAGGATGTTTGCGATATCCATCACAAAAGCGGGACCAGCCTTTCGCCACTTTTACGACGTTATATTATAATAATAATAATTAATATTATATAATCGTCATTTTCCGTGTCTCTGATCTACAAAACTAATAAATCAAGCAGTTTTTAAAAAAATAAAAAATATTGATATTGCATTGTGGAATAAATTATTTTCTTCTCGACGCCGTAAACTCGAGCGGCTTCGTGGCGTCGGGGGGGGGGCGTGAAGATGGCGGAGCAGATTGATTGGAGGATATCAGCTCCGTCTTGTTTTGATATGAGCAGATGACACAGCGGGGGGAGATAAAAACGAGCTCGGCGGAATGATTGCGAGCCGGTAATCTGCTCCGCGTCCCTGTTCATGTATTTTTAGTGTTGTTGTTTTTTATGTGACGACTTCAACGCCACAAAGATGTATTTTTTTAAATTTGATTTGTCGGCTATACCCGGAGAAAAATCTCGAATTGTAGAGGCGGAACCGCGACGCACCTTTTTTTTTTTTTTTTTTTTTTACGAGGAGGCCCGCGGCGCCAGGCGCTAATTGACACGTTGTGTCGCCGCCGTACGGCGAGCGGCTCGTCAACGCCGCCGTTTTATGTTCCCGCCGCTATCTCTCCTGCCGTTCCAGAGATCACCGGGAGCCCTTCTGAGTCCTCCACACATAAAAGCCTCTCTAATTAGTGCTACATTAATTGCCACTCACCCCGTGGTAATCAACCTCAGGCTGATGTGCGTGCACTCCATCTTTCCTCCCTTTCTTTTTTACACTATTTCAATAATTGACACACACACACACACACACACACACAGATTTCTCTGGTGCAGATGAAAGCCGAAGTGCCCAGAGAATAAATCTTCCGTCGGTGGATTCCCCGCCTTAATGAAACACATTGAAGTTTGAGAATAATATTTCAGTCAACGCGAGCTCGCCCGATGTATTAATGATACGAAGTGATACAAACTGACATACAGTAGAGCGGCATATTGCCTCATTATAACGTGAGGATGATGAAATGTTGCGGTGGAACTACGAGATGAGCGTGTGAAGAAGAAGAAGAGAAAAAAACTAGAAAAAAAAACATCCCACGTGTGCGAGAGGCGAGTTAGCGGCGGATTGTTTTTCCGCTCTTTCCCCCCCGGTGGCCTGGTCGGGAATGGCGGGCAGATGGATGGCATGTGACACAGACAGAGAAGAGGGCTCTTAAAGAGCACATCAATATTCTAGGCAGCGTGCAGGGAGAGTGGATGAGGGGAGAGAGAGGCTGAGCAGTGTGTGTGTGTGTGTGTGTGTGTGTGTGTGTGTGCATAATCCTATGTATGTATGTGGGGGAAAAGGAGACGTGTCTGTGGGTGAGATGAGTGTGTGTGCATGGTGATGGACCGGTCCCTGTTACACCGGTCTCATTGATTTTCTCACGCTGGGATACAGTCTCAGGATGTAACACACGCACTCACACACTCTCACACGCACTCACACACTCTCTCTCACACACACACACACACACACACACACACACACACACACACACATGCAGAGAGAGTATAGATCAGCCTGCCCGAGCGCCTCAAGTCCAGAAAACCTCACAGCGGCAGCATTCCTGTCCGTCACTCAGCCCGCATTAGAAACGTCTCGGATTTAAAGACGCAGTCGACGGCGCAGATGACGTGTTTAAGGGCCGCCCGACATTTGAGACTCGTCGAGGTAAAACAATAAATAAATTAAAAGCTTCTTCCTTTTTTAATCTTCTCGAGAAACTGACGAGAAGTTCCTTTTTATATTGAAAATATATTTAACCCAATGCTCTATGTGACCAAAAGGGATTGAACAGGTATTTTTGCTTGTGTATGTCCCTTTAAGAGACTTCATAGATGATACACTACACTTACTACTGTAGTCACTGGTTATGCAACACGTCGTGCAGCATTGGGCAGCACAACAAAGAGTTCTGAGCCACATGAATGCATCAGAATTAACATAATGTGATAACATCTCTCTCAGGGTCCACCGTTCACCCTTTAAATAAACCATTATCTCTATTACTTATGTGTACTTTACACATTTGAATGTTTTTTAATTGTATTCTCTGCGGTCTAGATTTGTACTGTAATATGGAAGAAGTCCTGCACAGCTAGAAATACAGAAATTAGAAAGAAATTTACCCTTTTTATTTATCCCGGCGGGGAAATTCTTCTCTAAATCTTTTTGTTATTAAGGAGCAGTGGAAGGGGAGCAACTCAGGGTGCAGTGCCTTGCTCAAGGGCACTCCGACACGCAGCCAACGGGGAGAGTGGGGATGGAACCGGCTACCTTGTCGACGTTAAGAGACGCATAGAATAAAATGTTGTTTTGTGAAACGTCTTCGTTTTAAGCTTCGTTTTGGTGTCTTTCTTTCACACATGATGTGTTCAGGGACCGTTGGAAAATAGAAAACCATGACGATGATGACAGTTTGGGAAAAAATAAAACGTTGCCTCGCCGAGGCGTCGCATTGGGATTTAAACAGTGTCATCACGACCTCACCGTGCCCCGGTGACCTCGTCGTGAACCCAGAAAGAAGGAAAGTTATTCCCCGTTGAGTGGAAAAGCCTCAGCTGTTAAAAAAAAGAGAGATTTTTTCTAACTCGAACATAATTGGCAGGATGGATACGTGGCGAGCACTGCCCCCCCCCCCCCCCGCCCCCGAGGCCTCGGCCCCCTCGGCACAAGCTTAGCAGACGGCGATTGAAAGAGAGACCCTACGAGTGCTCCCTGAACGCGTCACTTCACACGACGCGCACTACAGGTGTAAAGCGTGTAAGAGCTCTCGGGGGAAGGAGTGTGTGAGCCGTCAGTCACGGGGACGGCCCCGGGGCTCCGGTGGAAGGTGTGTGTGTGTGTGTGTGTGTGTGTGTGTGTGTATGGGGGGGGGGAGAGTAATGGAAAGCCCCGAGGCCGAGCGCATTATCTCCTCCTGACTCTGACTGACACTCATTAGGCGGAGAGCTTATTGGAGCCACCGCTCAGAAACAACCTGATTGAATCCCAGTAATTATCGGGGAGCTCGGCCGCCGCGTGTTTTTATTCGTCCTGCGGCAAACTCCACCTCCGTGTTCGGAACACGGGGAATGTTGTCGTCACTCGCACACACACACACACACACACACACACGCACACACGCAGGGGCCTATACAGTTCGATGTTGACACACACAGAAACATACACACACACGCACAGGCCTATATGGTTTGATAGCTGCAGACACACACACACACACACACAAATACACACACACCAGGCTTAGATGGTTCGATATCAATACACACACACACACACACACACACATGCACACATACCTATACGCTTCTATAACAACAAACACACACACACATACACTCACACACACGCACACACACACACACACGCAGACACACACAAACACACACGCACACACGCAGGGGCCTATACAGTTCGATGTTGACACACACAGAAACATACACACACACGCACAGGCCTATATGGTTTGATAGCTGCAGACACACACACACACACACAAATACACACACACCAGGCTTAGATGGTTCGATATCAATACACACACACACACACATGCACACATACCTATACGCTTCTATAACAACAAACACACACACACATACACTCACACACACGCACACACACACACACACGCAGACACACACAAACACACATGCACACACGCAGGGGCCTATACAGTTCGATGTTGACACACACAGAAACATACACACACACGCACAGGCCTATATGGTTTGATAGCTGCAGACACACACACACACACACAAATACACACACACCAGGCTTAGATGGTTCGATATTCACACACACACACACACACACACACGCACAGACCTATATGGTTTGATAGCGGCAGACGCACACACACACACCAGGCTTAGATGGTTCGATATCGATACACACACACACACACACACACACACATGCACACATACCTATACGCTTCTATAACAACAAACACACACACATACACTCACACACACACACACACCAGGCTTAGATGGTTCACACACACATGCACACATGCCTATACACACACACACACATTCATTTTAAAGACAGTTTTTAGTTCCTTTTGAAAATAGATTACAGGTATAATTGAACATCATTAGTTTTATTATAGCAACAACAAATAAAACTGATTTATATATAATATTAGCATGATTTCAAAAGCATCAAAGTGTACAGTATATGCCCATGTGCTTGTGTGTGTGATTGTGTGTGTGTGTGTGTGTGTGCGAGTTTGTGTGTGTGTGTGTTTGAACGTGCATTTGAGTGTGTGTGCGTGTGTGTGCGCACGTGGTCAGAACCGTGTTCTCCTGGTCATTCGTCCCTACCTGTTGGAGCTGTGTGTGTGTGTGTGTGTGTGTGTGTGTGTGAGCGTTTCCTGTAAGTTCACTGAGGTCATTCAGAGCGCTGTTCTACTTTCTCGCTGTGCGTTCGCTCGTCTCCGTCAAAGCCGTCGGCGCCTTTTGTCCGGCGAGCGCCACAAGAGTTATTCATCCCGTTAATAAAAAGGTTGGATTAGAGCAGATTACGGTTATTTAGAAGCCAACTATAGCAGCGAGGCCCGACATCATTTCAACCGCTCTAATTTTTACAGTGTGTTCCTTTTCTTCAAAAACACACAATTCAAGTAATAAGCACATGAGTGAGTGAGTGTGTGTGTGTGTGTGTGTGTGTGTGTGTGAGAGATAGAGAAAAACAGAACATGTCTGTTATGAATGTAACTTGTTTTGCTGCTATTAAATAATAAAGAATAACATAATTTTCATATTATTTTCATTCTATTAGACGGGATGAGACTCCGCTGCGTGGCGTGGGCGGGTCTGGAGGTCAGGATCGCTAAATTAAATCATATTTTTGGGGGTCGGTCGGTGCTGATCGGAGTGTCGATTAGTTTGTAATAACAATATTATTTGTATTTAGGTTGTCGTAGAGGAACCCATTGCATTTAAAGGAGTTATTATTAAGATTATGAATTTAGTCTCCATAGCAACTCTCTCTGGGGCTTCTATCATATCCCAAAAGTTGTTAAATTGGACATTTGATATTTTAGAGGTCTCATTTAATTATATGACTGCTGGCGCTGGCGACAGCTTCAGGAGCTTGTTAATTTTTTGGGGGGGATTTGAGTGCGTTGTTCTAAATTAAATGTGCAATAACCAGGTTAAAGTGGTTAAACTTGTTGCATTCTGCTTTTAATCGTTCTGTTGGGCTTATCGAGGCCAACAGGTCGAATTTTGTTCATCTAGGCTCCAATTTTTTTTTCCCATTCGAAACAATCGATAAGAAGAGCCGATAGAACTTTAATGCTAGAGAACAGGTGGTCATCAGAAATGTGAGAAGTAAAGACTCCCGGTCCAGCTGTCCCGTGTGGGCGGAGCCTCCCAGACGCCGCGCTGCGTCTCGTGGGCGACGCGGTTCAACGAGGGCCTTCGCTGCATTATGTCGTGAAGAATAATTGGCAGAATCAGCGTCATTCTAGACCGACCCACCGACACCATCAACACGCTGTGCACGAATAACACTTTCATCGCCGCTTTTATTTTGAAAATCGGCGTTAAAGCGTCTTTTTTTTTTTTTTTTTTTTTTTACTTATGATGAAAAGCGAAGATTCACGCGACGCCTTTTATTGGTATTTATATTTCAGCTTGAATTTTACGAGTTTTTGCTTTTGCCTGCCGAGGAGAACGAGACCTTCAAAAGAAAAGCTCTCGTTTTTTTTAAACGTTTTTTTTTTTCCTGCAGAGATATATATATATATATATATATATATACGCCGTGGCGTACGGTGCCCGGGAGAGAGCACGTTGATTGACAGCAATAATCTGAGCAGCTGGGGGAGGCCCGGAGGAGCCCCCGTCATCACGCCATCCGTCTGGTTTCAGAGAGAGAGAGAGAGAGAGAGAGAGAGAGAGAGAGGCAATATTTTTGTTCTTCTTCTCATCACGCATCAGCACCTCCTCTCCTTCTGTAGACATGGTTCTCTCGTCCCTAGTTCATCCCCCCCTTCATCCTGAGACATGGTCGTCTCATCCCTTCTTCAGGGCCCCCCCCCCCATCCTGAGACATGGTCGTCTCATCCCTTCTTCAACCCCCCCCCCCCTCGCGGCTGACCACCGCGAGCTGCTGCTCTCTGTCACCGAGTGTCGTCAGCCTCCGAGAGGCGGCGTGCAGTAATTAGCATCATCTGCCTGTCTGTCTTGCTGCCTGTCTGTCTGCCTGCCAGCCTGTCTGCCTGCTCGTCAAGCCGCCCGCCAGCCCACCAGTGTTTCTGCCAACATGTCGCGCCCTACTCATGTCCCATTCATCTATTGTTGAGTTACAAAAGAGCCAGCGCTCCTCGGGACATCCATCCTTCTTGCTGGCCTTTTTATCTTATTTAAATTATTTATTTCTCGGCACGGGAGTGAGGATCATCGGAGAAGAGAATGCACTGCAGAGGTAGAGACTCGGCAGAAAATGCATGAATGCAGAGCGTAGTTCTGCCAAGCTGTTTTTTTCTGTTGGCCAGGGTGTGTGTGTGTGTGTGTGGGGGGGGGTATGCTTCACACAGGGACACCTGTCTCTTGTCTCCCCTTGATTGGAAACCATTTTAAAATCTCTTTTTGTTCTCACTCCCCCTCTCATGTTTCCGTCGCTTTGTCTTTCTTCACAGCTCAAGTCTAGTTCGATCAATTAACCAATTAATCAATTGACTTTGTTTCTATCCAAACGAGCAGCAGATTAAAGAGATGGAGGGTTTAAAAAGAAGAAGAATCACGCGCGTTGCTTCTTATCGCCGTGGTCGTCCACTTCCCGCGAGGCTTGAAAAACGCTGTCGGTCTGAATAGTTCACGGCCGTGTCGGGAAAGTCCTAAAGTGTTTAACACGTTTAAAAAGTCCAATATGATGAGTGGCTTCAATAAAAAGTGACGCCGCAAGGTCATCGCATAATATTCTGATGGGGGATTTATATAGGAAACTAATTTAAACGACGATCCAGAGAATAGAGACATTCAAAGAAGAAACCAGACCAGACAACCTTGTGATTGTGAATAGAAGGAAATAAAATGAGGCAGCTCACCACAGGCTTGCCGGCAGATATATATATATAATATTTATTTATATATGTATTATCATTATTATATATATATATATATATTTTTTTATTTTTTTTTATTTATATATATATATATATGCTTATGTATACATATATTTATATATATATATATATATAAATTGTTTTATTTACACATAGACATACACATTTATATATTGTGTATATGTATGTATATATATATATATATATATATATACACATGCATATTTTCAAATGCATATTTAAAAATATATATATACATAACAAATATTTTTTTTGTTTTATTTTTTATTTATATATATATATTCCGGCAAGCCTTTTGAAATCAAATATATATATATATATATATATATATATATATATATATATATATATATATATATATATATATATATATTCCGGCAAGCCTTTTTGTGATCAAATATATATATATATATATATATATATATATATATATCTCTATGGGCACGGGGGTTGGCCGTAATGGAGTGGTAAAGCTGGCGTTATAGATGGAGAGCATGCGGCCCCCTCCATGAATCTGCCCCTAACTGTTTCTCGCGCCTTTGTGGCCGTAACGATCGGCCGGCTCCCCTCTGTCACCATATTTTCTCCATCTTAGTTTAGAAGCGGGAGATATATCTCCCCATAAAGGTCCCCGACACAAAGAGGGCTGCGCGGCCTCGCCCCCTCCTGCTCCCCGACACACACACAAAGGGACTCCGGCCCGGCGGGTTGATAAAGGCTCCCGGCGAGGAGGAGAGGAGCCGATGGCCACGGGGACCGCCGGAGAGAAACCATTCTCTCCTCGCACAAAGACACGCTCTCACTCAAGACGCTATCTCCGCGGCGCAACGCTGTTTGTGAATGCATCGCCCTCCTCACTCTCTCCTCATGCACCTCTCTGTCTCTCACGCACATTCTTCCTTTCTTGTTAGAGGATGCTAATATATAGCACACGACAAAGCCCCAGTAGACGGCTCTCAGACAAAACACTTCCTCTGTAAAGCAGTTCATCTTTATGCACGGCCTCTTGAAAAGCAGGACGTTTTCTCTCTTTTTCCACCGGCGCTCGCTCATCCCCGTCCATTCAGTCTCTCTCTTTATTAGCAGACGCTGATGTTTGGAGACATCGATGGGTAGCTTATTAATGGGTCCTCCGAGTGTGAAAAGAGCTCCGATGTCTCACCTGAACGACGTGCAGAATGTGACTTAACACTATATATATATATATATATATATATATATATATATAATATATATATATATATATATATATATAACTAAAGTTTACTTTAAATCCAAATCCTGTATGACTCATTTGGCTTTATTTTGACGTGACCCTGAACAGCACACAGGCGTCTCATCTCTGCAATGCAATTTTTATCTAGATTTTTCCAATGTACCTAAAAAAATAGTTTTAACATGTTTTTTTCATTAAAGTAAGTGAGTTATCCTAATTGAACTCTGTTCTATGGAGGGGTGAATAGCTGTTAAAATCTGACTGGCTTGTTAGTAATGACGTTGGTGATGAATAATGCAATTTATATCTCGATTTGACCAATGTACCTAAATAAACAGTTTGAACATGTTTTTTTTATTAAAACGAGTGAGTTATCCTAATTGATCTTATACCAATGGAGGGGTGAATAACTCCATTCCTCTAAAATCGGACTTACTTGTTAGTAATGACGTTGGTGATGAGTATTATTCATCATCACCCTATGAAGACAAAACAGTTATAAAAATAAAATAAAGTTTAGGAGAACATACACAATATGGTAGACTAAAGCAATTTCTATCTCCATTTTTCCAATGTACACTAAATAAATAGTTTGAACATGTTTTTTTCATTAAAACGAGTGAGTTATCCTAATTGATCTTATATCTATTGAGGGGTGAATAACTCCATTCCTCTCAAATCGGATTGAATTCTTAGTAATATTGTTGGAGATGACCTACAAACTATATTTATTAGAATACTTTTGATGATCATCACATTGAACATCATCGCTGTACGTAAGAAACAAACTTAACAGGAGGGTTAACAATGTGTGTGTGTGTGTGTGTGTGTGTGTGTGTGTGTGTGTGTGTGTTTTCTCCTCTCCAGAGAAATGGGTGCGCGGCCGCGCCATCGACCGCGGCGAGGTCGACGTCGGGACCCTGCAGAGTCAGGCCATCCCGCCGGGACTCTTCTGGAGGTTCCACATGACCGTGCACCACCCGACCTACATCAAGTTCAACCTGTCCCTGTCGCACAACGCGCTGCTCGGGGTCTACGGACGCCGGAACATTCCGCCCACGCACACTCAGGTACAGGAGGCGCCGCGCCGCACAGGTGCTTTTTAAATGAGCTGGAAACCGGGGGAAAGAATCCGGCCTCCCAAAGACAATTACGCAGCGAAGCGTGAGGGATTACATTATCTTTTTCAATTAATTGTTTCACTTGTTACAAAGCTAAAAAATCTATTTATTTTCTAAATTAATTAATGTGTGTTTGCTGTTATCCATTCAGAGCCTCTCTGGCTCGCTGAATAACATCCCTCGCTCTGAGCTCTCACAACTTTTCAATTCAATTATTTTGTATAGTCTACAATCACTAATTACAAATTTCCCTCTGAAGGCTTAAAAAAAACTGTACACCAAACACATCCCTGACCTTTGACCTCTCATCGGATCAGGAAAAACGCCCCCAAAAATCTGATAAAATCGTTCAAATATAACTTTTAGAGATCCCATAACAGGGATTTTTTTTTGCCGCCAATCGTAACTGCCGATTATTGACGATCCATATGGTGTTTGATTACCGCAGCTGGTCTACCAGGCGCTTTTTTTTACCACCGTCCCAAAAAATAATTTAAACTAAATGTCACTTTTTTTGTGCATTTTTCTTCTTCTTCATAAAAACACGTAATTGAATTGATAAAAACATAAAAATGTTGTATCAACATAACTAAAGTTGACTTTTAATGCAAATCCTTCATGACTCATTTGGCTTGATTTTGAGTGAACAGCACAGGTGTCTCATCAGGTGTCTCATCTCTATGTATCTACATCAAGAAAAGAAAAGGTTACAAAATACAAATAAAATTTAGGAGAAAATACATGTTATGGTAGACTAATGCAATTCGTATCTAATTTTCCAACGGACCCTAAAAAAATAGTTTGAACATGTATTTTTTATTAAAACGAGTGAGTTATCCTTATCCTTATACCAATAAAACTGATTTCATTGATTTTCATTCATTAGTCATGAGTAAGTTTGAGTGATGTAATCTGATTAGAGCTCCTCGTGAACCGCTCATAATTCATCTCTAATATCTACTTGTTGCCGTGGAAACATCTCATCGTCAAGTTTCTCACCAACGCTACGCTTTACGAGATCACAAGTGAACACATCATGGTTATGAATTATAATTAGAAATTAACACCCAATACACATTTTTCCTCCTGAGTGCCTGAACGCACCATAATGTAACTTAATTCTCCTTGTGTCCCTTTAAATAAGGTCAGGTTCATAATGAAACGATATCAGGGACATGAATCACATATTTTATTAAATATTGGCGGATAACGATCGTCGGTAAAACTTTATTTCACACTGTGATGGTTAACAATAAATTGCGTAATAATCCGCGGTTCACATGCGATGAGGGGTTCACCGTTTCCACCAATATGCAGAAGATGGGAGTGCGTAATTTCTGATTTCTTTCCGATCGAATGGGATGTTGGATTGGATGTAATTATTCGGGGAGAAACGGCGGACCGCTTTGCTGATTTTAAATAATTTTGATCCGCTTATAAACTCGTAATCGCTGACCTCAGCTCGTCCGTCGTTCGTGACGCCGTGACGTTCAGCGGTGATGACTCCTCGGCTGTCGGCTCAGGGTGTCGCTGTGCGGTTATTCCTGCAGCCTGAGCTGGTGACCAGGATGTAAGCGTCTGCATCGTCATCCCCACGGCGCCCTCTGACTATCAGCTATCGATTGGACCGGTGACGATATCATATAACGATATCTAAAACATAAAAAATAAACATAAGCAAATATATATATATATATATATATCATATATCATAAAACGATATCTAAAACATAAAAAATAAACATAAGCAAATATATATATATATATATATATATATATATATATATATATATATATATATATATATATCTAAAACATTAAAAATAAACATAAGCAAATATATATATATATATATATATATATATATATATATATATATATATATATATATATATATATATATATATATATATATATATATATATATATATATATATATATATATAACTTGGGTTATAAGAATCAGCAAGCCATTTCAACACAACTCAAACACCAACTGAAGGAATTATTAAAATGTCATAATATATATTATAATAATAATGATAATAATAATAATAATAATAATAATTATAATTATTATTATTATTATTATATATAATACTACTACTACTACTAATAATAATCATAATAATCATAATAATAATAATAATAATAATAATAATAATAATAATATCATTTAGGTTTAGGGTCAGTTCAGTTGGAAAAAGGTGAATTTCTGAACATCTATTGTCATATTTCCTGGCCGTGAGGAAGATGGGGATGCTAATGGAGACAGGACGGGCACACGGCGGCTTCACTACGATAATAATTGCATAAACATATGCCCGCGCACACGGGTCAGGGTGATGTGCAGCAGCAGGAAGTAAGAAAGACACTTCCTTTTCAACCCTTTACCCGGTCTGTGATCACACATTGTAAATGCCACTAAAGCTAATCTGTGCAACGTGGGTGTCAATAAACTTTATTCATGCATAAACAAGCGAGTGGAGCAGCGGGGTAGCTCTCCGTAGCGCCTCAACCTTCTTCAGACGCACAAACACATGTAAACGATAATGATTTAATGAGCTTAACCGTATTAAAGCGCAGACGATGGAGCTTGTCTCCTCCTCCTCCCAGATGTCTAAACGTGGAGGCGTGTCGGCCGGAGGAGGAGCGGGAGGAGCGGGAGGAGCGTCTTTTACAAAACGAGCGAACGAGCGTTCCCTCACGCTGAAGGGGGAACAGACGTTCTGAGCTCCTCAGCTCGGCGTAGATGAAGTGACACGTTACCCGGAGACAATACACCTTGTACGACAGCGCTACACACACACACACACACACGCACACACACACACACACACACACACACGCCGAGCCGGCTGCCTCTTAACACCGGTGTGCCCCCGCTCTCGCCTGCATGAAACGGTCTAATTAGCTGTTTTTGACACTAGTGTGACACCCACGGCCCTCGGAGGGGGGGGGGGGGGGGGGGGATAGTTCAAGGAGGGTGGAGAACGGGCGGAGGAGGAGGAGGAGGAGGAGGAGGGGGGAGTTAAAGAGGGCGAGGAAGAAGAGAGCTTTAGACAAACAAAATAATAGTCTGTTTTCCATTTTAGGAAACCCGGGCCGGCGCTATTAGAGCTGCGTCCGGTCGGAGTCTGAGGACGGTTTTCACTTTTCCTCGCTTCGGTTTCCCGTCCACGTCTGATGTGGCTCCCCGGCTTTTTTATTACATTTATTTGTACGTACGCAGGCAGTTTCCCAATAAAAATGGCCAACGACTGTCAGTTCTCACAAAGCTCGCGCGCCGTGTCGACGGGTATCCCTCGTCTCCGCTCTCTTCTAATTGGATGACGTCGTCCCCCCCCCCCCCCCTTGTGTCCAGTTCGACTTCGTGAAGCTCCTGGACGGGAAGGCGCTGCCCCGGTCCCTGACGGACCCCGTCTCCAACGCCAAGGCCCCCAAAGGCCTCCTGCTGAGCGGCCTCCAGGAGACGGGCTTCATCGAGTACATGGACCCCGGCACCTGGCACCTGGCGCTCTACAACGACGGGCGCAACCTGGAGCAGGTGCTGCTGCACAGCACGCCCATCGGTGAGCGCCGCCGCCTTCCACGCGAAGAGTCAGCGTGAACACGAACATGTGCTCCGGCAGTCGGCGAGTTTACATCTCTAGTCGAGCCGAGCATCTGGCTCCGCCCACTCCTGGGATTAAGAGATCGTTTAGTAAAACACAAAAACACAAAAACACACAACGTGTGGGGAGACGAGGAAGAGAAATGAATACGTATGTAAGTCATCAAGTCATGAATCAATAAAGTAAGTAGGTAGGTAGGTAGGTAGGTAGGTAGGTAGGTAGGTAGGTAGGTAGGTAGGTAGGTAGGTAGGTAGATAAGTAAGTAAGTAGATAGGTAGGTAGGTATAGGTAGGAAAGTAAGTTAGTAGATAGGTAGGTAGGGAAATAAGTAAGTAAGTAAGTAAGTAGGTAAGTAAATAAGTAGGTAGGAAAGTAAGAAAGTAAGTAAGTAGGTAGGTAAGTAAGTAGGAAGGTAGGTAGGTAGGTAGATAAGTAAGTACGTAAGTAGGTAGGTAGGTAAGAAAGTAAGTAGGTAGGTAGGTAGGTAGGTAGGTAGGTAGGTAGGTAGCTAAGTAGGTAAGTAGGTAAGTAGGTAAGTAAGTAAGTAGATAGGTAGGTAGGTAGGTAGGAAAGTAAGTTAGTAGATAGGTAGGTAGGGAAATAAGTAAGTAAGTAAGTAAGTAAGTAGGTAAGTAAATAAGTAGGTAGGAAAGTAAGAAAGTAAGTAAGTAGGTAGGTAGGTAGGAAAGTAAGTAAGTAGGTAGGTAGAAAAGTAAGTAGGTAGATAAGTAAGTATGTAGGTAGGTAGGAAAGTAAGTAGGTAGATAAGTAAGTAGGTAGGTAGGTAGGAAAGTAAGTAGGTAGATAAGTAAGTAGGTAGGTAGGTAGGAAAGTAAGTAAGAAAGTAAGTAGGTAAGTAATTAAGTAAGTAGGTAGGTAGGAAAGTAAGTAAGTAAGTAGGTAGGTAGGAAAGTAAGTAAGTAAGTAGGTAAGTACGTAGGTAAGTACATATGTTAGTTAGTAAGCAACCAATAAATTAAATAAGTTAGCAAGTAAGGAAGGAAGGAAGGAAGGAAGGAAGGAAGGAAGGAAGGAAGGAAGGAAGGAAGGAAGGAAGGAGGAAAGTAAATAAGATAGTAAGTAAGTAAGTAAGTAAGTAAGGAGGTTGGATCTTGGATCAGAATAAGGTGAGACAGGTGTTATGAAGCACGACTTTGTTATTTCAGGTGAAGATGAATGAAGTGAACGTGTCTGAAGCGTCAGTCTCCTTGCTTCACCTCCTCACCTCAAAGCATTCACAACATGAATGTCTGCTGGTGTCTGAAGGTTTTCACGGTTCCTCCTCAAAAGAGCAACCAGAACCAAAATGAACCTCATTTCCTTTATTAGTCCAATCGAGCCGCTCCGCTGGCCTCCCTCCTCCTGAAGGAGGTACGACCCCAGAGCTCAGAGCTCTGAGCTCAGCCCCAAGGCTCCACATGGAGCTCATCCACCGTACCACTTGAGGCATGCGGCCTGCGTTAGCTAGTAATGTGTGTAATGTGTGTAACGTGTGTGTTACGTGTGCGCCTCGCCGTGTGTGTGTCTCGAGGTCGCTCCTCTCTCGTCCTTCCTTCCCTTTTCATCTGTTGCTTTGCTCCAACTTGAGGACAAGGACGAGTGCACTTTGAGAGTCGCTGACATTTGAAGGGAACTTTTCCTGTAGCCTAATGGAGAGCGAGAGAGAGAGAGAGAGAGAGAGAGAGAGGGGGAGAGAGAGAGGGAGAGGGAGAGGGAGAGAGAGAGAGGGAGAGCTCAGTGTGGCGAGAGACAGCCGTTGGAAAGGGGAGGACAGCTCCTGTGGTAATGACAGGGCTCGCTAACCGCAGCTCATTGCTATGACACACACACACACACACACACACACACACACACACACACACACACACACAGGCAGCCAGTAGTGCAATATGATGTGAATAATGCACGAGTACGTAGGCTGAATATAGACGAGCGGTAGCGGATCGTTACCGATGGGGGGAGGGGGGGGGGGGCAGGTTCTACACTCCCACCGTGTCCGGTAGTCCTTTAGGAGAATGCAGTGTTGAAATAACAACAACAACAACAAAAATAGAGAGAAATAGTGTCGGGAGGAGTCACAGCGTGGGAAAGGAGACGTGGTCGTGTGTACGGAGCAGACGGGCGATGTGCCGATTACTAAGCTCACAACTTGTGATGGAAATATTGGATGAGAAGTTCTTTATTTTGGCTTTTTGTTGTTGTTGTTGTTGTTGTTATCTGTAACTGGGCTTCAATTAGTAGTCAGTAAATGATCTGCAGCTCTCTGGATGCTCATAATCTTAACCAGCGGTTCCCAATTGGGGGTACATGTACCCCTGGGGGTATGTGAGATTTGTTTTTTAATATATTTTAAAATGAGCATCCGTTTAAAAAAAGCCTTTGAAATTAGATATTTAATAAATCTTTAATAAAATATAACTGAATTGTAGATATATTTTTCATTGTACGTGGTCCCTGATGGCTTGAAAGACATGCAATCAACTTTTCTTAAAGAAATGTAAGACAAGTATCATGTGCTTTTATTTTGAAGGTTTCAAATGAAATGGTTTCATGTTATAATATTAGTGAAATGTTCATTGTATGTGGCCCCTGATGGCTTGAAAGACATCCGATCAACGTTTCCATGGTGACCTCACGGACGATGTCACGGAGAGTGAGAACGCCAGCGGAGAAGCCTCCCCAGGGTCCTAGTGCCCGGGGGTTGTACTGCTGGGCAGCGTGGAGAACTTCACATATTACAACAGTACGTGTACATATTTACATTAGGGTTGGGGCGTTAACAGGTTAGGTTTGTCTGACCTCCTTTGCGACTCACGTGTAGATCAGTAGAAAGTAGAAAAACAAGGTCCCTGAAGGCACCACAGTTTTCAATCCATGAGGAGAGGGAAGATGTAAGACCCATATTTTAAGACCCATAATGCTTTGCATTGGTCGGGGGGTACTCGGCTGCAAAAAATTATTCACATGTGCATCACGACCTCCAAACAGCCTCCCGCCGCGAGCCAATCGGTAAACAGAGCCGGAACGCGGCGCTGTGATCGCGTTATTGACAAAGTATTTTTGTGTAATGACTGACAGCATGCGACAGATAAACACAGATTTTTATTTCAGAGCTTGTCAAACACTTGTTGACGCATGTAGACGGGAATATACACACACACCGGGCTTTATTTTGGGGGTCCACGTGATCCGGGCCACAAACAGCCGACTCGGCGATAATCAAAACAAATGCGCCCGCAAACAGACGGGGCTCAGGGTAGCGGCGCTTTGTGTGCGGGGGTTGTCCAAATAATGAATCAAGGAGATTTTTGGCTCGAAAAGAGGAAAATCATATTAATGGATTTGATGTCAGAGTTCATTTCGCTGCCCGTTTACAGCCGTAACGAGGACCACAAACAAACAGAGGGGCGCAGGGTTTCTCTTTTTTTTTAAGAGGCAGAAAATCAAAACCGCCGAAGCTACAGGATCATAAATCCTCATAAGAGACGCGGCGAGCTGTCTGTCGCCCAGAGTGGAGCGTCGCGGCGAGACGAGAGGATCTCTGTCGGGAAATCGCAGCGAAATAGTAACTAGATACGACGAGGAAGACGTATAAATATAGAGAGCGGCAAAAAAAAAGGACCGGCGTGGTAATAAATAAATAATAATGAGGGTATAATCAATAGAGCGTACGAGGAGGGAAATATACGAGAGCATTAAGGATATGAAAACAGGAGCGTGAGATGAAGAATGTGCTTGTTACGGGAGAAATGAGGGGACAGCGCGTGTGTTGGAGCTCAGATATGGAATATAATATAATATGATGGCAAAGATGATTATTATCACACTCTGATCTGGATAAAGGAGAGAAACAAATGATGTGTGAGAACAATCGTATGCGTGTGACTGGTCAGGTGAACTGTGTCAGAAGACATCACACACACACACACACACGCACACACACACGCACACACACACTCATAGACACATCCCCACACAATAGAAGAAAAAAAACACAGGCAGAAAGACACACTTTGAAATCCATACTACACACATTAGCTGACAAGAATTGCATGTAGCAGTCGGAAAATCACACGCACACACACACACACACACACACACACACATAGACACACACACACATCTCCACACAATACAAAAACAACAACAACACCCGGGCAGAAAGACACACTTTGAACACTACACACATTAGCTGACAAGAATTGCATGTAGCAGTCGGAAAATAACACACACACACACACACACACACACTGTAATATATTCTGGTGTGTGTAGAGATGCTCATCTCTCGGTGATTGTGACTATTGTTTTAATAATTAATTAATTGGAATTCAAATGAGATTTTCCGCATCAAAAAAAACAAAAGCTGCATAGAAAATCTTTTTTTTTCTCTATTATTGACATTTACATGTGACCCACAAAAATCTGCGGCTTAATGATATCTGCCGTTCCTCCACCTCCACCTCCACCTCCAGCCCCGTCTTCTTTAATTCCACTCAGCCTCCACCCAGGCAGAGACAGGCGCTGCTTCCGGGCTATTAATTATGCATAATTGCTACTACTTCAGCTGTCATCACACGTCCTCTTGAATATTATATCTTCCTTTTTTTAACGCAACGACAAGCAAAATATAATTTGAGGGGGGAAAAAAATAAGTTTTCCCGTAGATGCCTGGAAGTTTGAAAAAAACAAAGATGATAAACAACAAAAAGAAGTGACGAAAAAAGAAGAAGAAAAGCGGCGAGCTCACGGACGGATGCTTCTAGTTAGCTGAGCAGCCATTTCATTTTATCTTATTTTTTTCATAAATTCATAAAGCCCAAGGGTCGTAAAGCGGATGAAACTTTACAGGCTCATAAAGTACAATTGCAATGCTTATTTGACCAATCAGATCACTCGGCTGGAAGCACCCATTTTTATAATAGCATTTAACTGCAATAACTTACGGCATGAATGATTCCTAACTGGAAAGGCTTTTATCAGTGGGAAGAACCGAGCGGGTCGTCTCACGGATGCTCACACACTAAATATATATATATATATATATATATATATATATTCACAGAAGTTTTGTTACAGTTGTGGAAAACCTGGAAAAGTAATGGAATCCAAAAAATTGTCATTTCAAAGCCGGGAGAAGTCCTTGAAAAAAATGTTAAATCCCCCAAGTGTTGGACAACCTTTATTCATGCAGTTTTTGATTCAACAAATAAACATTAATAGAAATATGTATTCTTTTAGTCAAACTATTGTCTCACATTCACAGAGATTTCACATAATGTTTAGTCATGGATATTTGGTTTAAAATACTGGGAAAGTCCTGGAAATCCATATATATAATTATATACATATATATATATATATATATATATATATATATATATATATATATATAATATATATAAATATATATATATGTTCTTTCATTATATGTTTATTATATGTATATATATATATATATATATATAAATATGGATTTATATATAAATATATATATATATGGATTTATATATAAATATATGAATATATGGCCGTATATATATTTAACCATGAAGATCACCGCTTGATGTTTCGAGTTAGCTGAACATTTCATATATACTGTAACAGATTAGGAAGTGTCTCGCCTCAGACTGCCGGTTAATTATATATCTTTAGAGTTGAGACGTTTGACGGACACACATCACGGCCACCACCTTACAGCCCGAGAGCTCCTTCCAGATCAATCCTCTCCTCTGGATGTAGAAGAACCCCCGTGTGACCTTGCCTACAACTTTCTGTGTCGCCTGCCAGATACAATATTGGAAATTGTGTCTATACGGATCTTTTTTTCCATTTTATTTTTTAAAGGGACACTTTCGAGAGGGAGGGAGGGGTAAAGGTTTGTGAGTCTTCCTTGACAGTGTGGGAGAAAAAGATGATTGCCACTCCTCTCCATCAGGAGCGACGATGACGGGTGACGGAGGTGAAAATGACTTTGGGTTTCCTGTAGCGGAGCCCGCCGCCGCGGAGGATAACGCCGCGCCGCCGCTCTCATTAGCATGTGTCACACGCGCCACCGGCGAGTGTCACTTAATAACTGTGTATAACTGTGCGTGCCTGTAAATGTGTGTGTGTGTGTGTGTGTATGTGTGTGTGTGAGCGAAATAGAGAGAGAGAAAGAGAGAGAGACATGCCACAGAAGGATGTGTCATCCCTGAACAGAGCCAGGGGACTGCAGTGGTTTGACTCCGGAGTCCTCCCCCCACCTCCCCCCCGCCATCCCGCCCCCCTCCCTCCCCCGGTCTGAGAGCCCCAGGGTCAAATAAAGGATGACGTCCTCGACACCCGTTTTAATGATTCCATCTCGCCTCGATGGGAGCTCTCCTCGGCTCCTTGGCACGAGACGAGCGGCAGCTCGGTTTTTCAAAAATGTCACCGTCTCTCGCCAGCCTCTCTCTCTCTCTCTCTCCTCCTGCAGCATCTCCCATCTGGAGTGCAGCCGACTTAAAAGTGCTCCCTCTCTCTCTCTCTCCTTTTCTTTTTCCTTTACATCCGTCTCCGTCTGCACCCGGAGAATGAAGACGTGACATGATGGACGTATCAATGGGAGGGGGGGGGAGGAGAGGTAAAAAGAAAAAGAATAAAGGGAGGAGAACAATTGAAGTTCCTCCTGAAGGATGCGCGACGAGACGCTCCTTGAAGGACGAGATGAAACGCGCCGATGAGACAAAGCGCGAGTGGGAACAAGCGCCGCGATTGATCCTCGCCGCGTCGCAATCGGAGCTCCTCCGCGGCGGCGGCTAGCCGGTCTTAGCTAACGCGGTCCGGTCTGGTTCCACACCGAGTGTCCGTAAACAGTCTGTTGATCACGCCCTCGGTGCCGGTGGTTGTGCGTGCGTGCCACGTGTTCCCCGACCTGTAATGCAGTGCATAATGTGCTTAGTGCTACTGAGTGTAAGTGAGTGCTTGGCCCGTTCCCCAGAGAGTGATAGCAGCTGGATCAGACTAATCTAATACAGCCCCTGAGTCTGGGGAGCCATCCATTGCTTATCAGATCTCTGATTCAATAACGCAGAGCCGATGCCAGCTCGTGGATTACATGTGGAACGTTTTCAAGTTTCTTCTTCTTGTTTCTTTGTGTTTTTTCACGTCTGATTTGTGATGGTTTCGCGTGTGTTTGTGCAGACTCGATGGACGGCTGCTCCACGGACTGCAACGGGAAGGGAGAGTGCGTGGCGGGTCACTGCCACTGCTTCGCCGGCTTCTTGGGTCCCGACTGCGCCAAAGGTAAGAAGAAGAGGGTTGGGATGCTTTCTGAAACCTCTCTGAACTTCCCTAAACTTCCCTGAACCTCCCTAAATCCTCCCTGAACTTCACTGAGCTTCCCTGAACATTCCTGAACCTTCCTGAACTTCCCTGAACTTCCCTGAACTTCCTTGAACTTCCCTGAACTTCCCTGAACTTCCCTGAACATCCTTGAACTTCCCTGAACTTCCCTGAACTTCCCTGAACTTCCCTGAACCTCCCTGAACTTCCCTGAACTTCCCTGAACTTTCCTGAACGTCCCTGAACTTCCCTGAACTTCTCTGAACTTCCCTAAACTTCCCTGAACCTCCCTAAATCCTCCCTGAACTTCACTGAGCTTCCCTGAACATTCCTGAACCTTCCTGAACTTCCCTGAACTTCCCTGAACTTCCTTGAACTTCCCTGAACTTCCCTGAACTTCCCTGAACATCCTTGAACTTCCCTGAACTTCCCTGAACTTCCCTGAACTTCCCTGAACCTCCCTGAACTTCCCTGAACTTCCCTGAACTTTCCTGAACATCCCTGAACTTCCCTGAACTTATCTGAACTTCCCTAAACTTCCCTGAACCTCCCTAAATCCTGCCTGAACTTAACTGAGCTTCCCTGAACATCCCTGAACCTTCCTGAACTTCCCTGAACTTCCTTGAACTTCCCTGAACATCCCTGAACTTCCCTGAACCTCCCTGAACTTCCCTGAACTTCCCTGAACTTCCCTGAACCTCCCTGAACCTCCCTGAACTTCCCTGAACTTCCCCGACGCCTCTCTGGAACTCTCAGCCCGAACCCCATTGACGTCTACTCTCACCGCCACGAAAAGACACATACAAAGGTTACTCAAAAAATATGAAATAGTGCATTTAAAGGGGGTATTATCAGCTGTTAATTAGGGTGACCAGACGTCCTCTTTTCCCCGGCCATGTCCTCTTTTTGAGACCTAGAAAATTTGTCCGGCAGGGATTCCAAAAACGTTTAGTCGGATATTTGTGTTTCTCCGAGTCTTTCACAAACTAGTTATTACGCCCTTCCAAGTTTTGGAAATGGTATCTCCCTTACGTTCCACCTTCTTGCGCGAGCTCTAGAGAACGGTCATCGGTCGACCGATCTCAGTGTTGCCAGATACATGAAAAATATCCTCCTTTTAGGCATTTATATAAAAAAACAGGCGGAACAAGAGAGATGTTTAATCTCTCAGCACCCTAGCTTAAACTGGGCCGAGCTTAAACTGACGTTAGCTTGTTTTGGAGGGTTCTGTTAATCCTCCTTTTCCTTCGAGGTGTCTTCCCTGTTACATAATGATTTAGTCTAGTACTCAAACTCATTATAGAGAAGCACTCTGTTCTTCATCATCTAGATTTAGTTGTCCGACGGATCTTTGTTTCGATGCAAAGACTCGTATAATGACTTCATCGGAACAGGCCTCTTGTACCGCCAGTTCTCGCCTTCCTTCACCTCGACCGCGGCGAGCGTCAGGCCTTCACGCGAAAGAACTGTAACTTTATTCCTTTATTTTCTTTTTTTTTACAAGTCCATTTAACAGTATTCAAGTTTCGACCTTTTCCCGTTTTTCCGATGCGCTCCCGTTTTTTAATTAGCCGTCGATGCCGTGTGCTCTTCGTGAATTAAAACCGCGGTACCATCTCCATTTCCACATCAGCAATTAAATTAGTGCGGCAGCAGCTTCACGTGTGCTCTCTGAGTTTATCTCCTCTTCTTTCACGTTTTCATTTACCGGCTTATTGTCATTTTCCATTCGGCTGATTTTTTTTTAGAAAAGCTCTGCTGTTGTCAGGGTGGCAGAGAGAGAGAGAGACATATATATATATATATATATATATATATATATATATATATATATATATATATATATATAAATATAAATATATATACATACATATAAAAATATATGTATATATATATATATATATATACATATAAATATATATATATATATATATATATATGTGTGTGTGTGTGTGTATATATATATCAACTCTGTAGCTTCTCTCTGTCTCTCTCTCTCTCTCTCTTCCTCTCTCTCTCTCTCTCTGTCGTTCTTTGTAAAAAGTATTGTCATTGCATTAGTCTCATTGTGTAGAAACAGCTGATATAATATCTCATCCGATGATTTATTTACGCTCATCATTTATTCATCCGCTCCCCCTCTCTCCTCCTCTCTCTCTCTCTCTCTCTCTCTCTCATCCTTCGCTCATTTGCCCGCTCGATAATAATCTTGCCTTTGAAAAGTTATGAACGGGCAAGTTTTTGGCAAGAGCTGTAAAAAAAAAAAAAAAAAATTAAAAGTAGTGTGACTTTTATAACTATGGGGTGTTGAGATTGAACAAAGGATCAAACGCGCACGACAACGGGCGCCGCACGCCGGGGGGGGGGGGGGGGCCTCCACTGCTTATTCTCCCCGAGAATTTTCAAAAAATAATAAAAAATGGCGCCCGTGTTCTGCACGGTCTTTCTAATCCATTTGAAGTGTGGGGATGAGGAGTCGGGCCGGAGTGTATCTGTCACGCCGTCCTCTCAGGCTCGCCTCTCTCCTCCACCTGGCTGTCAGTGCATTAGCCGCGCGGCTCTCCATCATCGCGCCGCTTTCCACCTCCAGCCCGTAAACCTCTTAATGCTCCCGTTTTCACGATTGTTTTCCGCGGCCTGTTAAGAGAAAGTGAGGTGACATTGGAGGGGGGGGGGGGGGATGAGGAGGAGGAGGAGGGAGGGAGTGTGAAGGTTTTTTTTTCTTCTTCCCGACGATTCCTGGGTTGCCGTGGTAGCCGAGCTCAGGTGGTGCTTGAGTAAATTGAAACAGCGTGAGGGATAAGCTAGAGTGTGTACGTACGCGTGTTAGGTGTGTGTGTGTGTGTGTGTGTGTGCGTGTGTGTGTGTGTGTGTATAGAAGACAGAGGCTGCTTGAGGATTTGCTGAATCCGCGCCCCAGCTGAGATAAGAGAGCGTAGCTCCACTCACGGCAGGTTACTGCGGTCGCCCGGCTAATATACTGCAGTGCCGCGTGCACGCCTGTGTGTGTGTGTGTGTGTGTGTGTGTGTGTGTGTGTGTGTGTGTGAGTACACGGCTGTAATCTACGTTGTTGTTTCTCCTCCGTGTGTGTTCCCGTTGCAGACTCGTGCCCCGTGCTGTGCAGCGGCAACGGCGTGTACGAGAAAGGGAGGTGCGTGTGCCTGGCCGGGTGGAAGGGGGCGGAGTGCAACGTGGAGGAGGCCCAGTGCATCGACCCCACCTGCTCCAACCACGGCTCCTGCATCCAGGGCATGTGCATCTGCGGCCCGGCCTACAAAGGGGTGAACTGTGAGCAAGGTAGGAAGAGCTACGTTTTTCACGTCATTCAGATGAGTCTCCGAGCCGCGTCAGGCTGGAGGCGAGCGTTACATTCAAAGCGGCGCTAATCGATATATATATTTTTATACTGACAATGAGTTAAACGACTGTGTAATTCTACACGGGTCTCAAGGCCACGGAGAATTATCGCCCGGCCGCAGACACACACCTCCCCGTCTTCCCCTCTCCCCTCCTCCTCCTCCTTCTCCTCCTCCTCCGCCGCCAGCTCCATGGATGAGAAATCAGTCAATTTAAAATTCACACGGAGCAAAATTGCAAACCCTGTAAGGTAATATTCAATTCCACTATTCTGGGGGAAGGAAAAACTCAAAAAAAATGAGAAGTCTTTTTCTATTTATCACCAAATATATTAAATAACTACTGAATGCAATGAGATATTTAGCTGCTACAGAGGCAGATATTTACCTTTTATAAGTTGGTGGAGAGCAAAACAGAGTGAATATTGGGCCTTCATTCATCATGTGGATGGAAACATGAGTTAGTAACTTCTTTTAAATCACTTCTTTAAACTGATTTGTATACAACTGCTTTTAGGAGATGTCGTCCTTTTATAAAATTCCATTTGTTCGCCCAATTTGGTTTGTGTGTTGTTCTTTATTTTATATTTTTACGATTACTTTTGTTTTGCCTTGTTTTGCAATTTATAAACACTGTTTTAAAGGTGTGTTATTATTATTATTATTATTATTATTATTATTATTATTGTTATTATTATTATTATTATTGTTATTATTATTATTGTTATTATTATTATTATTATTATTATTATTATTATGCTGATGTTGCTAACAGCCATAACCAGTGGTATGTTAAGCTACTCGGAAAGTGAGCTGATAGCAGTAGTTATTTATTTTAATGAGCCAACTTAATTCCAAGTTATATTCTGAACATATGTAATACTAATATACATTATACATTATGTATGAATTCATTAATATAAGAAAATAATGAAATATTTAAATTGTATTCAATATTTAACCTACTGGATAAAATAAAAAAATGTCGCTGCTGAACTACTTGAATAATAAAAAAGCTAATTTAGTGAAACTATTTGATTCATAAAACATGTGACTGAGACATGTAGTCAAACTAATAACGCTGCCCAGCACTGGTCGTAAAAACCCTTTAAAGTGATGATAAGTCTGTGTTAATGCACCTTTAACGTTGATTTTTTAAATCTTTGAACCTAATTTACATCAATTTAGTAATTAATAATAATAAGAATAATACATATGAATACATTTCTCCTAATCTATGCACAGAAGTCATACACAATGCTTTTCTACGCTGCTTGTTGTGGGTTCTTCATGATTTCAGTGCCAACAGAAGCTGCTGGAGCTGACCTTCATGGTGACCTTCATGGTGACCTTCATGGTGACCTTCATGGTGACCTTTCATGGTGACCTTCATAGTGCAGGTTCAGGGAGCGCAATGATACTTAATAAACATGTAATCCCAATATTAAAGAATAGAGTGTCCCATCAACATGGTCGTTATCGACTCATCACTATCAAAAACCTACTTTGAAAGGATTCGTACGGTCATGGAAAACCTGGAAAAGTCATGGAATTAAAATAATGGTTATTTCCATGAATTGAAAAGTCCTTGAAAAAAATATATAAATCCTAAAAGTTTTCGGAAAGTCATGGAAATGTGTTATAGTCGTATGTTCATTTACAGTTTGATGAAAATAATAAACATTTATACACATATTTATTCTTTTAATCAAACTATTGTCTCTCATGTGGTGTGTACGCATTTATACACCGAGATTTTACGGAATGTTTAGTCATGGAAATTGAGTTTAAAGCCATGGAAAGGTCATAGAAAGGTCATAAAAAGGTCATAGAAAGGTCATAGAAAGGTCAAAGAAAGGTCATGAAGTCCATTGGTCAACGTGTATGAACCCTGATATTTATACAACATATAATACCAATATTAAAGCACATAATGTCCTCTCAACATGGTTCTCATCACTATTAAAAACCGAACCAGGTAAATCCGGTATCTTGATATATTCCGTATCATTTGAAGTGGGCGTGGCGGCGTGGCGGCGTGGCGGCGTGGCGGCGTGGCGGCGTGGCGGCGTGGCCGTGATGTTCCGGTGGCTCGGCTCTGGGTCTTTGTCACAACCTCCTCTTGTAAAACCGCCCATTAAATTAGCCAAAACAAACAGAGCCATGATATGTAAAACAATTATGATGTTACACTTGACGATAACCCGGCGGCACAGCTGTCCCCCCCCCCCCCCCCCCCCCCCAAGCTGCTGCTGCTGCCGCCCGTATCTCGGCCTGCAGAGACGGAATCAGCTGTTTGACCTTGAGCGGCGGAGCCGGGCCGAGCCGAGCGGCGCTGAGCTCTGGCTCGGCGCTCGGAGCTGTAATTACACACACACCAACACGGAGGAGCGCGGACCACCATGACACACGCACACACACACACACACACGCACACACAGCAACCCATTCCACCCCCTTATCAGGCCTCAGTTCTAAGTGTCCTATGAAGTGTAATGTTGTGGAACAGATACAGGGATTGTGGCGGGGTGGTTAACTCCTGGATGGGATGCAAAGAACACCGACTTCATACCCGCTGAACGGGAGATTATAATGAGCCCCCCCCCCCCCCGAGCCCACCCACCACCACCCAACCATACACACGTCGTTCACTCCCTCCTCACACTTCTGACCCATTCTCTCTCTTCTCTCTCTCTCTCTGCCTCTCCTCTATCTCTCTCTGCCTCTCCTCCCTTCCTCTAGCTCTCTCACTCTCCCTCCTCCCCTCTCCTCTCTCCCCCTCCCTCCCTATCCTCTCCCTCCCTCTCCTCTCTCCCTCTCCTCTCTATCTCTCCCTCCCTCCCTCTCCTCTATCCCTCCCTCCCCCCTCTCCTCTCTCTCCCTCCCTCTCCTCTCTCTCCCTCCCTCTCCTTTCTCTCTCCATCTCCTCTCTCTTCCTCCCTCCATACTCGATATTCCGTGACACATTTGATGCTATTTCTTTATTATCTGTTGCTCTCTGTTGTGCTGACTTTCTCGTATCACTCTTTCTCTCTCCCCATCTTTCCTCCATCAATTGCAACCCCCCCCTCCCCCTCTCTCTCTCTCTCCCTCCCTCCCTCTCTCACTCCAGTGGACTGTGCGGACCCTCAGTGCGGCGGGCACGGCGTGTGCGTGCGCGGCGAGTGCGTGTGCTCGGCCGGCTGGGCGGGCGTGAGCTGCGACGACTGCTGCCCGGCATATGTATGTATATATATATATATATATATATATATATATATATATATATATATATATATATATATATATATATATATATATATATATATATATATATATATATATATATAAATACATATTTATATTTATATATATATTTATATATATATATATATATATATTTATATATATATATATATATATATATATATATATATATATATATATATATATATATATATGTATATATATTAAATACAAATAAAAGACAAGTAGAAAATATACAGTAAGTTAAATTTGGGGTTATCAATCGCTCTTTACAATCAGGGTTTCTACGGTTATGGAAAACCTGGAAAAATCATGGAATTTTTAAAATGGTTATTTTCAGGTCTGGAAAATCCCAAAGGTTTTGGAAAAGTCTTGTAAATTAGTTATATTCTATATTAATACTTTATGTGCACTCACGCAGAGTTTTATGTAATTAATATGATTTTTTTAAACGACGATCTAAATACAAGCCGCCGTACGCTCTTTCAGACTCGCAGCGCACATTTCCCGTGCCGCAAGTGAACGCACCTCAACTGAAAAGACAAATGTTTATTCTTTTCATCCAAACTATTGTCTCTCATTCATTTTTTTTATTATACTGTAAACTTTGGATTATCATTGTTAATTTAAATACGACATTTTCTCACTTTTTCATGTACAAACCGAGATAAAAAAAAGGTTTGCTCTTGGAAATGTGGTTTAAAGTCCTGGAGATCCATCAACATGCGTACGGACCCTGCTCGGGTTACCGTGGTAGCATGTTTTGGTCTTGCCGGATACTTGTTTTTCTTTTTTTCTGGGGATTTTATAGACACCGAGAGATAAATATGGAGCGCATCCACTTTGTGTAATGTGTGTGCATGCATGTGTGTGTGTATTTTTCACTCTCTTCACGCTGGTCCCAAATGAGATTTCCCCTCATGACGCTCTGGAACACCCCCCCCCCCCCCCCCGCCCCTCTGCAAAAGCACTCACTTCACTGCACATTCATAGTGCTACACGCATATATATACACACACACACACACACACGCACACACACAGACACACACATTCCCTCCAGCTAAATGAGGGGAGAAAAAAATAAAGTGTGTGGCAGTCGGGGGAAAAGAAGAAGAAAAACCTCCATTCCCACTTTGCTGCTCGTGCTTTCAGCTCCGAGGAACGCTCGGCTCGGCGTTTAAGAGCTCGCTAATGTTTATTTCAGACGGCGTATAAAAAGATTTTCCTACATCTACACCTACCTGGGATTTGAGGTTGAACTCTATACTCTGCGGCTGTCCTACGAAGCCAAGAGAGTAATGCGAATATTCTCAACGCTTTACTCGCCTTACAATCAGTGGCTTTTCGCTTCATTCGCGCCCTAGAGGGGGCGGGGCTTATCTATCCATGGCTTTACTCTGTGGAAACAGTTATTAAAAAGAAAATGTATAAACACGGAATGCTGCGTTCACTCGCCCGCCAAGTTGTGGTTATTCGCGTCTTTCGCTTTATTCGCGCCTTAGAGGGGCGGAGCTTATCTCCGTGGAAACAGTTATCATTTCCTTCATCCACCGTGAAGAACTAACCACTAGTTCTGCTTTATACTCGTTGAGGACATCCCAGAAAACATCGGAATATCAAACACTCTTGTTCTTGGGTTCATAACATTAATATCATATATATATCTGTATCTATATAGATATAGATATTTATTCATGACATCACCTGTAGGCTCACACCACCGTGACCTTCATCTCTACGTCTGAATGTCTCTTCAGTTCCACTAGAGCAGCAGTTACATTCACCACCGGAGGAGCATCTCGACTCTGATTGGCTGTCGCGACTCACCGCCGGGGCAAATTTTTGCGCCAAAATATTTCAACGTGAGGCGAATATTCGCAACGAGCGTTTCGCGCCGCTCTCGCCCGCACGTCGACTTTGCTTGAGGGATCTACTGGCGCGAAAAATTCCCAACACATTCGGTGCGAACGCCGCTTCACGGTGAGGAAAGAGGCAGCGAGGTGACCATCGTGAACGGGGGATGAAGGGAAGCGGAGAGAGAAAGAGAGAGAGAGAGAGAGATTGTCCTTGTCCTTGAAGTGTAAACTGACAGAGAGGAAAATCACCATTACGCCGATGATTTTCCTCTTCTTTTTTTTTCTTCTTCTTCTCCTCCGCCACACTGTCTGAGTGCCGGCGGTGGGGACGGCTCCGCCTCGCCGTGCAACACCCGTGATTTGCAGGCAATTGGCATTAGCCGGCGCTCTCAGGTGCATGCACACCTTATTACGGCGATACGGCCCGGGGTAATGATAGACCGCGGCTGAGTGGCGGAGATGGCGAGCGGGCCGCTCTCCACCTGCCGGGCTGTTCATCAAAGAAAGGAGATGCTACGCGTCCCGGGATTGCTGAAGCATAGCTAAGCTAATGTAATTCTAATAGAGAGCTGGAAAAACTCTCCCACTGTAATCCACTTTTTCCGTCCCCTCTCTCCACGCTAGGTGTATTTAAATTGAAATAACTTTTCTTTTTTTTTTACCGCGCCTGAATAAGTAGTCTTTGTGTGCCTGCAGCACTTTGCTCTCTTTACTGATGGATGAGGTAGAGAGAGAGAGAGAGAGAGAGAGAGGGAGGGAGCGCGGAGGAGAGGGAATAAAAAAAGGAGGGATGAAATGTAAAGGGGCGTGGCCAGAGGAGAGGGAGGAGGGGAAAAAGCTGACAGAAACGAAGATGGAGAGACGAGGGGAGAGAACGAGTTATTAACATACCCAACTAAATCTGATCAAAACGTCAGAAAAGAATAATAGAGCCGCTTCTGAGTCCCTGAGGTTTAAATATGCGGCGCAAATATGAATCATTTGGTTGTTATGATGAGTCTGTTAGCTCCGCCCCTCCCTTTGGGAGCTCAGCTATTAGAGGTGGGAGGAGGATGTCTTGTGAGAGTTTGGAGGTTATTCTTCTGTTGCTGGTTTTCTTTTTCCTCTCACCTATATCTCCGATGTCTCACCCCTCGGATTCAGAGTTTCCTTCTTAACTTTCCCCCGTTCCGCTCGTCCCCCGGGGCTCTTCTCTTTCTCTTCTTTTACACGCTCAATTCCTCCATTTGCTCGCCTCTCGAACTCGCACCCTATTTTTATTCTCACGCGTATCTCCTCTCTCTCTTCCCCCCCCCCCCCTTGGCAGAGCTGTGCCCGGTGCCGTGTGGCGGCCATGGCGTTTGCTCCGAGGGCGAGTGCCAGTGCGAGGAGGGCTGGATCGGCGCGGCGTGCGACCAGCGGGCGTGTCACCCTCGCTGTGAGGAACACGGCCAGTGCCACGACGGGACCTGCATCTGTCAGCCGGGCTGGGAGGGGGAGCACTGCAACATCGGTGTGTGTGTGTGTGTGTGTGTGTGTGTGTGTGTGTGTCCGCTTGGGTGGTGTGTGTGAATGTTCCTTCCTTCCTCCCCTCTCGACTATCTCTTTTGCTTCCTACTTTCCTTCCTTCCTTCCATGTGTGTTCCTTCCTTCCTTCCTTCCTCCCCTCTCTCCTCTCTCCTGTCTCTTTTTCTTCCTTCCTTCCTTCCTTCTTTGTGTGTGTGTGTGTTCTTTCCTTCCTTCCTTTCTCCCCACCCTCTTGTCTCTTTTCCTTCCTTCCTTCCTCGCTTCCTCCCCTCTCTCCTGTCTCTTTTCCTTTCTTCCTTCCTCCCTTCCTTCCCCCACCTGCTATCTCTTTTCCTTCCTTCCTTGTGTGTGCGTGTGCTCCTTCCTTCTTCCCCACCCTCCTGTCTCTTTTCCTTCCTTACTTTCTCACTTCCTACCCCCACCTCCTATCTATTTTCCTTCCTTCCTTCTTCCTTGTGTGTGTGTGTTCCTTCCTTCCTTCCTCCCCACCCTCTTGTCTCTTTTCCTTCCTTCCTTCCTCCCTTCCTCCACTCTCTCCTGTCTATTTATTCCTTTCTTTGTGTGTGTGTCTGTGAGTGTGCATGTGTGTGTGCGTGTGTGTGTGTGTGTGTGTGTGTGTGTGTGTGTGTGTGTTGACGTGGGAGTGTTGAATTATTATTTGTGATATTTTGATTAGTACATTAATAGGTGTGATTGTTTTCTCTTCCCGTCGTCACAGTAACTCACGACCTGGACGTGGTTGTGAAAGGTAATTCATCTTTACCTCAGATACATATTGTTATGTTGTCTTCCTCCGACACACTCACAAATGCCCAACATGTGTGTGTGTGTGTGTGTGTGTGTGTGTGTGTGTGTGTGCACATCTGGGTCATCAGACGGCTGCCCCGGGCTGTGCAGCGGACACGGGCGCTGCACCCTGGAGCAGAGCGGCTGGCGCTGCGTCTGCCAGGCCGGGTGGAGCGGGCCCGGATGCAGCGTTGTCATGGAAACTGACTGCAGCGATGGAACTGACAACGACGGAGGTGACATTCTCACGTCATCTATCATTTTTCCATCCCCCCCCTTTTCGTTCTTCACACCTGTCCTTTGTGGCAGGTTGTCCATTCTATTCCGTCCCTTTTCACCCACCTCCTGATGGCTCCTCCCCCTCCTCATGGCTCCTCCCCCCTGCATCGTTCCACGCTGTCCCCGACTCCTGTAGAGAGTCCAGCGGTCATTATTGTGTTGAATATGTCTGTGTGTGCCTGTGTGTGTGTGCCTGTGTGTGTGTGTGTGTGTGTGCGTGTCCCTCCTCCTTGTGGCTCCTCCCCATCCTTCAGGCTCCTCCCCCTGCATCTTTCCACGCTGTCCCCGACTCCTGTAGAGAGTATTATTGTGTTGAATATGTCTGTGTGTGCCTGTGCGTGAGTGTGTGTGCGTGTGTGTGTGTGCGTGTGTGTGTGTGTGTGTGTGTGTGCGTGTGTGTGTGTCCCACCTCCTTTTGGCTCCTCCCCATCCTTCAGGCTCCTCCCCCTGCATCTTTCCACGCTGTCCCCGACTCCTGTAGAGAGTATTATTGTATTGAATATGTCTTTGTGTGCATGTGTGTGTCTCTGTGTGTATGTGTGTGTGTCCCTCCTCATCACTGCTAAATGTCTAATATGCATAAACCTCCTGCGAGGATAAAAGGCACTCCGACAAATTTTTCTCTCAAGTCTAAATAAGGCAAAGCTCGGCGAACAGCGCCGTGCTGCGAGGTGTCGGGTGACAGGTGAGAGGTGTGCGTGTCGCTCCATCCTCAGGTGAAGGAACGTTCTCACAGCTCTCATTTCCCTGCCGCCGCGGTCCCATTTGTTGTGTTTTTTTCTCGCATCACTTTCAACCGTCTGAGCCCAAAAAACATCAAATATCCGTCACGGATGTCCCCGTTAAGTCGGCGTTGTAATCCGTCAGCGTAAACAAGGCGCCGTCTCGTTTTGTTTCCAGGCGTCCTCGCCGTTTGTTCCACGAGCAGCTCGCAGCCGAGCGTTCTTGAACCACAAGCAGCGGGGAACCTCAAACGCGAACATATAAATATTTTCTTTTTACATTTATTTTCTGCTGCAGAGCGCTGCAATGTAACCGTTTCTTTTTCTTTTCTTTTCTTTTTTCTCCCTCCGCTCACATTGTTTACCAAAAGCCGCACGACTGGCTGAGCCGACACTTCAGAGCGTCGGCGTAGAAACACGAAGTACATAAAAGTACATGAAGTACACGAAGCCCTCACCCCGGATTACTATAACCCCCGAGCCCGGCAATGAGAAATGTTTACAGAGCCCGAATAAAAGAAACAAGTCAAAGCAGCTTATAGGCTTTTTCTTTTTTTTTTTTTTACATAAAAAAAACCTGTGAAAACAGTTGCATTATAATAACAACAATAATACCAACATAATTCCTTCTTGTGGCTCTGCAGCGTCATCGAATCTGAAAATGAGCGTCGCCGGAATTAAATGAAAAAAATGCAAAGGACGGACAAATTTGAAAGCGAATAATTTTTTACATTAAGGAAAAGAAAAAAAAAACATACTCTTCCCGCGGTAAGCGAGATGAGGAAATCGATACAATCGATCTAGCTGCCCCCCCCCCCCTCCCCTCGGCGGATTTAAAGGAGCCTCGTCGCCCCCCCACAAAGTCGTCATGTATCCCTCCAACAACACAACAAATTGCCGTTGTGTGTTTTTATTTCTTCCTTTTTTGCATGGATTAAACAAATGACATTAAAAAAATCGGTGCGCTTTGGAACCCCCCCCCCCCCCACTCCATTCTTTATGCTAAGCTAACTGATTGCATGAAACGGGGAATTAGAGGTCGAGGAGGTGAGTGGGTGCAGGGACATGCACAGCTTTCTCTCCGCATTACAATAAATTACACCCCCCCCCAAAAAAAAAAAAAGCAATATACAATGTACACGCGGCGTGGTGGAGTGTGTTGTAATGCGGCATGCATATGGATGAGGTGTACGTAGCGTACATCAAACTGTTCGGTTTGGGGATGGATTTTCTCTGAGAGAGGCTCACTGACGAAGCCTGGCGGACGCCTCTTATCTCCGCGCTCACACCTCTCCCCGCGCAGCGATTCCGATAGCGTCGTTTTTCAAGCCATCTCCGTTAATTGGCACATGTGTGGCGTCGGCACTCATCGCCCTCTCTTTCTTTCTCTTCCTCTCTTTTTCTCTCAACAATCTCCCTTTTGTCTCCGATGATAGGCGGAGATAGAGAGATGCTGATGATAATCACAGAATAAAGAGGAACTCTTGAAGAGAGAGTTTCAATTATTTCCGCCTGGACGGGAGAGTGGAGCGCATGTATTGTATAAAACACTCGGAAACAGTGTAATTATACATATTCATACGCAATATATGTTCAGAATCGACATTGTCGATGTCCCTCTTTTGGTAAACAACCCTCGCCTGCATAATAAGCCCCTAAAGAAACCCTTTTTTTAATGACGGTGATATTAGAATTTTTCAATTAATGCTTTGAAAGTGAAGGTATAGTGAATCTTTTGGAAAGCAGCCATTGTGCTCCTGCTACCCTTCGTCGGGAGGAGGAGGTTATAATAGAATATTGTTGGCCTTTCGCTCCCCCGCTCCGCGGTCAGATGCATTTAAATGTCAGCACGGCTTCTTCCTGCCTTTTCAGGAAGAAAAAAAAACAGGCTTGAAATAGAAGAAGGAAAAAAATAGCAGAAAAAAAAACACAAATGCCAGCCGGCTCCCATTACCTTGACCGCCTTTGGTTTCCGATCCCCGGCTCGTTGTTTACGCCGGGAACTTTTTGTGTGGACCGCATTCAAATAACGCGATGAGATTCGGGTGTGATTTATAACAACGGATGCTACAATCGTGCAGCGATGGCCCCGTGATGACTCGGCGGGTTTTGATTGATACTCGCGGCTGCGGTGACGCACGGTGCAGCTCCTGGTCGTGGAGGAGATTACTGCGGGAGTCTGACTACGACTCCTCGGACGGTCTTCTTCACGTCTTTTTTCCACCGCGGGTATAAACAGTGCCTCTAGAGTAGGAATGTGTTATCTATTAATGCCTTTTATTGGCGGTGCACAATAAAGATGTTAATGTCTCGCCTATATTAACTGTGTCAATCCAAGCGCCGCTCCAAACTACCAACTCCTCGTAAAACGCAGGGCTTTTTGTTTTTATGTGTATATATTTTTTGTTTTTTTACTGAAGAAAAAAGAAGGCGGCAAAACATTGTGAATGACAAACAAAGAAAAAACTTAAATATATAGAAAATAATAAAATATACACACACACACATATATATATATATATATATATATATATATATACAAATAAATACATGTATATATAAATAAATACATGTATATACAGTATGTATATGTATATGTATATATATACATATATATATATATATATATATATATATATATATATATATATATATATATATATATATATATCATATGTACAAATAAAGAAAAGAACAAAAAAAGTACAAATATATAGTAAATGAAATTGGGGATTGTCAGTCGTCATGGAAAACCTGGAAAAATCATCGAATTTGTAAAATGGTTATTTCCAGATCTGGAAAAGTCTTTGAAAAATATATATTATATGTGCATTCACGCTGAGTTTAAAATAATTAATATGCTTTTAAAAGTATGACGCTCTAAATATAAGTTGGCATACTCTGTTGTACTAGTAGCGCACGTTTTTCGCGCTGCAAGTGAACGCACCTTAACTGAAAATACATAAATGTTTATTCCTTTAATCCAACTATTGTCTCTCATTCATTTGAGCCATTTAAAGTTGTATACTTAATGCTTTGGATCCTCATTTTTAGTTTAAATACAACATTTTCTCACTTTTTCATGTATGCACCGAGATTTCACGAAAATCTTGATCGTGGAAATTAAGTTTTAAATCCTGTAAACCCATCGACACGCGTGTGAACCCCGATTTTAACCACCGCTTCCCTTCCTGTCCGCCTCCAGACGGCCTGATGGACTGCGTGGACCCGGACTGCTGCGAGCAGCTGAGCTGCGGCTCCGACCCCCTGTGCCACGGCTCGGCCGACCCCTTGGCGCTGCTGCAGCAGGGCCCGCCGCCCGGCCCCGCCGCCAACGCCGCCGCCGCCTCGGCCCCGCCCACCAGCACGCACGCCCACAGCTTCTACCGACGCATCCGCTTCCTGCTCGGCAAGGCGGCCACGCACTCGCTCCCCGGAGACGTGCCCTTTGACACCAGGTGTGTGTGCCGCCGTGCGCTCTCTGTTTGCCCATGCATGCCAAACACCTCCTCCGTGGCGTTTGTTTTAACGCCTCCGTTGTCCTTGAGCCGTCCTCCCGTATCACGGGTGTCCAAACATAAGGCCCGCGGGCCCCGAATTCGGCCCACCACGTCATTTTATGAGGCACGTGACGGCTTGAAAAGACAAACGATGACCTTTTCTTATGGAAATGTAGGAGAAATATCCTGTGCTTTTATTTTGAAGGTTTCCAATTAACTGGATTTGTGTTATAATATTAGAGACATTTTCTTATGCACAATATTTCTACACTCAAATAAACAATAATCAAATGGAAAGAGAGTTATCTAACATTATGTCGGGGAGTTTTTTTTAAAGTGTTACACTTTATTTAGTAAATACTAAAATACTAAAAATCTGACTCCCATCCAACGGAGGGAATATACAGAGGATGACCTTGAGGGGGTGAGGTCAGCAGACAGGAAGGGACGCCTCTCAGAAAGATAGAAAGAAAAAAAGAAAGTGAGATGAAAAGCAAGTAAGAAAAAGAAAGAAAGTAAGTATGTAAGAACAAATTAGAGTAAGAAAGAAAGAAGGATCATAAGAACGAAAATATGTAAGAAAGAAAGAAAGAAAGGATGTAAGATAGAAATTGAGTCAGAAATAAAGAAAAGAAAGAAAATAAAGAGAGAATGAAAAAGAAAGTAAGAAAGAAAGGATGTAAGAAGAAAGAGAGAAAGAAAGAAAGAAATACAATAGGAAAGAAAAAAAAAGAAAAATAGAGAAGAGAGAGAGACAGTGGATGGATTCAATGGAAACAAGGATGTTGTGTCTTAGAAGTGCGTGCGTGTGTGTGTGTGTGTGTGTGTGTGTGTGTGTGTGTGTGTGTGTGTGTGTGTGTGTGTGTGTGTGTCCCGCCCTCTCTCCGGTTCACTTGTAGAATAAACAAATTAATTAATTATGTGGCAGTTTTTTTCCACAAGAGAAATGGACCGCTTCCCCCCCCCCCCCCCCCTCATCCATCCCTCTCTGGAGCGCCGTCAATGAACCAGTGAGTGTGTGTGTGTGTGTGTGTGTGTGTGTGTGTGTGTGTGTGTGTGTCTGCCCCCCCTCGTCTGTCTTCATTTTACCAGCTCAACGATTATTCCATCCCTGCGTTCCACACTTTACCTGCAACATTTAGATGGATTATTCCTCAACATGGCCGCCGTGACCGCAGGTCTGTTTAAAGACGCTTCCCGATGCACGCGCGACGCGGCGGCGGCGTTTCTTCACGTGACGCCGTGTCGAGATGGTTCCACCGCCGGCTGAAGCCGTATTCACGGCTCCTCGTCTCGATCCGGCAGATTTCCATTGTGCAGAAGAAGAGAACGGCAGCGAGCCGAATAATTACCGTTTATCTGCCGCCTCTCTTCAAGCGGCCATTGTGTCCTCCGTCATTGTAAACCAGACGTCTGGGTGTCTCTCTCTCTCTCTCTCTCTCTCTCTCTCTCTCTCTCTCAGCCGGGTGGCTGTGATCCGCGGGCGCGTCGCCCTGCATGACGGCTCTCCGCTGGTCGGGGTGAACATCACCTTCCCTCAGCATCCAGAGTACGGACACACGGTCAGCCGGCAGGACGGGAGGTACACACAAACACACAACCACAACCACACAAAGTACACACTACCACACACACACAAACACACACAAACACAACCACAACCACACCACCACACACAAACACACACACACACAACCACACACACACACAACCACACACTACCACACACACACAAACACACACAAACACACACACACAACCACACACACACACAACCACACACTACCACACACACACAAACACACACAACCAAACACACAACCACACACAAACACACTCACACACAACCACACACTACCACACACTACCACACACACACAAACACACACACACAACCACACACACACACAACCACACACTACCACACACACACAAACACACACAACCAAACACACAACCACACACAAACACACACACACACAACCACACACTACCACACACACACAAACACACACAAACACACACACACACAACCACACACACACACATAACCACACACAACCACACAACCACACACACACACACAACCATGCACACAAACACAACCATGCACACACAACCACACACAACCACACACACACATAACCACACACAACCACACACAACCACACACACACACACAACCATGCACACAAACAGAACCATGCACACACAACCACACACAACCACACACAAACACACAAACACACACAACCACACACAACCACACACAACCACAACCACACAAAGTACAGACAACCACACACACACAACCACACACATCCACACACACACACACACACACACACACAACCACACACTACCACACACAGTACAGACAACCACACACACAAACACCCACACACAACCACACACACACACACACACACAACCACACACAACCACACACAACCACACACACACACACACACAACCATGCACACACAACCACACACAGACAACCACACACACACACACACAACCACACGCACACAACCACACACAATCACACACAACCACACACAACCACACACACACACACAATCACACACAGTACACACAAAGAAGGACACGCACACAAAATGCTTCTTTAATAACAATGCTGTCCCCTTCTCCGCCTCCAGCTTCGACCTGGTGACCTTGGGCACGATGTCGGTGACCTTGATGTTCCAGCGGCCGCCCTTCCTGCCGCAGACGCGCACCGTCTGGACGCCGAACAACAACTTCCTGGTCCTGGAGCAGGTGACCATGTCCCGGGAGGAGGCGGCGGCGCCCTCCTGCGACGTGCGCAGCGTCCTGAGTCCGTACCCGCTGGTGCTGCCGTACCCGCTGCCGCGCTACACCGGGGCGTGTGCCGACAAGGGGCCGGCCGTGCCCGAGCTGCAGGTACGGCCGCTAGAGCGCTCACTTCCTCCTGGTCACATGAAGGGTCCTCCTGGAGAGGGCTCCTCCTGGAGAGGGCTCCTCCTGGAGAGGGCTCCTCCTGGGGAGGGCTCCTCCTGGGGAGGGCTCCTCCTGGAGAGGGCTCCTCCTGGGGAGGGCTCCTTTCTCCACCCTGAGAAAGAGTTTTTATGACGTAATATGTACGTTTTGTTTCCCCCCGAGGGACCAGCAGGTTTATTTAGGAGGCAATAGTTCCTTCCTTTCTTCCTCCTTCCTTTCTTCCTCCTTCCTTCTTTCCTTCCCCCTTCCTTCCTTCCTTCCTTTATTCTTTCATTCATTCATCCTTCCATTCTTTTCTACCTTCCTTTCTTCCTCCTGCCTTCCTTCCCCCTTTCTTCCCTCCTTCTTTCTTCCTTACTTTCCTCCTTCCTTCTTTCCTTCCCCCTTCCTTCCTCCTTCCTTCCTTTTTTCTTTTGTTCATTCTTCCTTCCTTTCTTTTCTACCTTCCTTTCTTCCTCCTGCCTTCCTTACCCCTTCCTTCCCTCCTTATTTCTTCATTCCTTTCTTTCTTCCTTCCTTCCTTCCCCCTTCCTTCAACTCCTTCCTTTCTTCCTCCTGCCTTCCTTCCCCCTTCCTTCAACTCCTTCCTTTCTTCCTCCTGCCTTCCTTCCCCCTTCCTTCCCTACTTTCTTCCTTCCTTCCTTTTTTCTTCCTTCCTTCCTCCTGCCTTCCTTCCTCCCCCCTTCCTTCCTTCAAGTCCTTCCTCTCTTCCTTCCTCCTTCCCTTTTCTCCTCCAATCATGTCCATTTTACCCCTGTAATGCTTCCTTCTGGTCACATGACGTCTATTATTCTCTCCATCCTGGAGAGGGGTCCTCCTCTCTTGCTCTCCTGAAGGTTTCTTCACTTGTTCTCACTATGTTTTTTTTCTATTTTTTGGGAATTGTTCCTGATCCGATGTGGAAGGTCAAAGGTCAGGGATGTCGTATGTAAAAGAGAAAATCTGAATGTGTGATATTGGGCTATACAAAACCAACTGAACTGAATTTAACTGAATTTAACTGAATTCATCAGCCTGACGACAAAGCAAAGTCTCTCTGTCCTCTGCGTCTCTTCCTCCGATCTCCTTGACGCGGGGCGGATGTTCGGTATTAATAAACTTTGAATAAACAAAATGAAGGCGTGGCGTCGGGGCGTCGTCACTCGGCGGAGCGCTCCACGTCTCCGGGCGGCGGGCCGGAGGAACAAAGCTGCGGCTCAATTTGTTCCAGCTGGGCGGCGAAGCCGCCGTCTCCCGGTGTTTTGCACATGTAGCTCATTCCTCATTTGCATGATGCAAAATCCTGAATGAGCTCCATGCAAATGAGCGCCGCGTCCCGACCCTCCAACGCCGTGAAGCAAATGAGGCGGCTGGGAGTCAGGCCTGGAGGTCAGACTGGTGATTATAGATTTACCCTCCAACGTGACTCCCAAGGTATTTTTAAAGTAGCCAAAACCTCAACCCGACCTCATTTCTGCTCCAACTAAAATTCCGAGGACACGGAGGTTTGTTTCCGTGTTTCCTGGACACCGGAATGGGATGTCATAGCGTGTACCATGGTAACGCCACCTGTTTGTGGCAAGGATGAAGAAAGGAAGAAAGGAGTAATGAAGGAGGAAGGGGTAATGAGGAAGGAAAAAAGGGGGAGGAGGGGAGGAGGCAGCAAGGAAGGAGGAAGAAAGGAAGGATAAAGAAAGAAAGGGAGAAAGGAGGAATGAAGGAGAAAGGGGAAAGGAGGAAGGAAGGAGGGAAGGAAGTAGGCAGCAAGGAAGAAGGAAGGGGAAATGAAGGAAAAGAAAGAAAGGAAGGAAGGAGGAAAGGGTAATGGGGAAGGAAGGAGGACGGAAGGAAGGGGGAAGGAGGCAGCAAGGAAGGAGGAAGGAAGGAAGGATGGAGAAAGGAAGAAAGGAGGAATGAATGGGGGGAGGAGGGAAGGAGGCAGGAAGGAATGAAGGAAGGAAGAAGAAATGAAGGGGAAAGGAGGGAAGGAGGTAGAAAAGAAGGAAGAAGAAATGAAGGAACAATGGCCTCCTAAATAAGCGACCGGCTTTCTTTCTTCTTTTTTTTCTGTTGAACCTCGTTGGACCAAATGTGATGATATTTAAAATGAACACATATTTAAAATGAAGGAACGTCTTGATCCGCTCGACACAGAACGCCTCAGGACAAACAAACAGATGAACTGGAGGAGAAGTACTTAGTGTTCCCCGTAAGCTTAGCAACACCCACCGTGTTCACCTGTGCAACACACACACACATACACACACACACACATATATATTGGAATATAAGCCTTTAGACTTCAGAGGACAAAATCTGTCGGGAGATAATAAGATTTAAGATGCTCCCGCTGCGCAGCGTGAATCAATGCGTGCTGCAGTTCACTAGAGAAATGAGCACATCGCTTTTTATGTGTTAGTCGATAAGGATTTTGGATATAGACGTGTTCTTAAAAAGAAAAAACCCACGGAGGCAGACGGACATCAATATTCATTCAGATTTTAAAAAACTAAACATTCTTCCCGGTGACACATTGGGAGCCGCGTGTCCCTGAGCGCCGCCGTCTCTTTATTAGAGAACACAAAGTACAGCGACGCGGCTCCTCTCTCTCCCTCTCTCTCTCTCTTTCTTACACGGTTCCTCCTCTCCTGTTCCCTCGCTCGTTATCCCCCAGGCGGTCCAGGAGGAGGTTTCCATCCCCGGGGCCTTTTTGAAGCTGAGCTATCTGAGCACCCGCTCGGCGGGCTACCTGTCCCTGCTGCGGATCCTGCTCACGCCGCCCTCGCTGCTGTCCCCCGTGTCGCCACTAGGCGGCCTCTCCAAGGTGCACGTGCGCGCCTCGGTGCAGGGCCGGCTGTACCAGCGCTGGTACCCCGCCGGGCCCGGCCTGGTCCACCGGCTGGTCTGGAACAAGACGGACGTCTACGGCCAGGAGGTGTGGGGCCTCACGCACGCCACAGGTGGGTGGAGCGGGGGGAACCCGGGGGGGGGGGGCTGCTTCCTTTTTAAATAAGGAAATATGTGTGTGTGAGGGGGTCCTCAGAGACCAATAAATGTTTTTTTCTTTCATTTTCTTTCTTTCTTTTTCTTTCCTACTTTCTTTCTTTCTTACTTTCTCTTTCCTACTTTCTTTCTTTCTTTCCTACTTTCTGTTTCTTTCTTACTTTCATTCTTACTTTTTTATTACTTTCTTTATTTCTTACTTTCTTTTTCTTTCCTACTTTCTATCATTCTTTTTCTTTCCTACTTTCTATCTTTCTTTTTCTTTCCTACTTTCTTTTTCTTTCTTTCTCTCCTTTTTTCTTACTTTCTTTCCTACTTTCTGTTTCTTTCTTACTTTTTTCATTCTGTCTTCCTTTCTTTCTTTCTTCCTTTCTTTCTGTCTTCCTTACATGTGTTCCTCTGTGTGTGTGCTTGTGTGTGTGTGTGTATGTGTGTGTGTGGCGTGAACCAACAGGTCATACATTAGTAATTAGTGAGCTTTAGAGGTGTTAATGGACAGAGTTGTGAGTGTGAACGAGTTCCGTTTGATCTCGTTGAATATTTCATGAACATCTCCTCGCTGGGCGACGAACAAGAACCCCCCCCCCCCCCCCCCCATATGTATCCATCCTTAATACAGGGCTTAAAATTTTTAATGGGGAAACATATTTGCTCAGAATCTGCAGAAGTGCAGAGAGAGAGAGGGAGACAGAGAAAGAGAGAGAGAGAAAAACGTCTTCCCTTCAAATGGGATTCCAGCCGAGTAAATAAACGGCCGACTGCGGCTCAGTCACGGGAGCGGAGGTGTGATCCGCGGCTCCGCTCGGCCATGTCGACGTGTCCTTGGGCGAGACGCTTAACCCCGAAGAGGCTGAGCCTGATTAGATAGTCCTGATGGACTGCCGTCGGCGCGGGAACGGGTGAGCGGGAATGTAGCGGCGGAGCGTGGAGACGAGATAGAAGACGCAGTACGAAGTTTTAATCAACCGCGTCCGACGCTCCGATCCACCGACTCTGATTGGAAGTCGTCCCGTAAACGAGTGACCGATCAGGAGGTGATCAGCCGGCTGTTAATGAGCGCCGGGACGGCAGAGAGGCAGGAGATTAGATGATGGTATGAATACGTAGCGCCGCTTTCTTTTTTTTTCGTGGTGGGTTTGACAACAAGCAGAGTCACCGGGAAGAAGAAGAAGAAGAAGAAGAAGAAGAAGAAGAAGAAGAAGAAGAAGAAGAAGAAGAAGAAGAAGAAGAAGAAGAGGAGTCTGATGCAGCTATAACGTTATAAATTCATCGTACTATTTGTAAATTACACGTATGTACGACGAGAGAGTACATGTAACCGAAGTCAAATAACACGGGAAATAAAGCTAAATTCTGATTCTGATTGCACTTCCGATTCCGACTCTCATTCCGACTTTGATTCCGATTCCGAATCCGACTCTGACTTTGATTCCGACTCTGATTACGTTTCCAGTTCCGATTCCGTTTCCGACTCCGATTCCGACTCCGACTTTGATTCCGACTTTGATTCTGACTTTGATTCCGGTTCTGATTACGTTTCCAGTTCCGATTCCGACTGCAATTCCGACTCTGATTCCGACTTTGATTTCGATTCCGAATTGTGATTAGCCGGTCAATCAGCGAGCGGTTTAGACCTTCGGACTACACGTGGACCGGAGTTGTCCGTATAGAGAGAGCGTAGGGTACCCCAATGTCCTCTCTCACATGTGCAAAAAAAACATTCAGATACAGGTTATAATATTGGATATAATGTTGAAATGGTTTCACCACTTAGTTTTATTTTTCCGCGTGGAATGACGGAGACGAGCTGCCGCTGAGAGACGCAGCTTTCAATAAGCGGCGAGAAGCTTCGTCCACTCGGCTGTACGGCCTCGCACAGAGATTGCATCCCCCTCGCCCGAGGCTCTGTCTCTCTCTCTCTCTCTCTCTCTCTCTCTCTCTCTCTCCTCCTGATCCATCCCCTCCACTCCTTATCTGCTCCAGCTGCATTTCATCGGCTCCGACTCGCTTCTGATCTTTCACCTCTCCTCAACTTCTGTGCTGCTGTTTTTTTATTTTTATTTTATTTAGTTGTGGCCTGCTATACTGACCCCCCCCCCCCCCCCCCACCCCCCCTCCCCCATGGCCTCTCTTACTCCCCTTTTTCTCTTGCCTACTCTCTTCCCTTTCCACGGTGTTTTCGTGTAGTTTTTTATCCTCAACTGAACTCTCATTTCTTCTCTTCCCTGCTGGTTGTTCTCTCCGTTCTCTCTGATCTCCTCCGTTGCTTCGGTCCATTCTTCCCTCCCTCGTTCTTCCTCCTCGACCCGTCGGCCCGGGTCATTCCCTCTCTTTAAAGCGTATATTTCGGGCGTGGCCGTGGTGTCGCTGCCCTGGACTCCGGCTCACACGGACGTGTGTATTTTTATTTTTTTTACAAAGATGCGGCTGACAGATTCTCATATTCTCTGCAGGAAAGTTGAGTGGAAAATAAAATATCACGGCAGGTTAGATATTGAATATTAAACATATGTTGTTGTTTGTTTGTTTGGTTCTTGTGAACCCAGCAGAGCCTCCTGCCCATCAGGAGCGTGACTAACACACTTTTGGTAATCCCGTGTCCGGGCTCAGAGAGAATTAAGAGGCGGGTGCGTTGTAGGCCGAGAAGATCTCGGCCAATCACACGCGAGCCCTCGTTCCGGTTCCTGGCGAGCGTCTTCCCTCAGGGGAGACTCGATGTTTCAAGCGTGAACACACGGCTGCTCGGAGGTGTTGATGATCGGCTGTTCGATTTTTTTTTTTCCCGTGCGTAATAATGCACGATTTTATTTGGCTACACGATAATCCATTTAATACATCTAAAGTTAAACGCCACAGAGAGCCGCAAACTAAATGGAAAAAATTAAATACATTACAAACAATGTTAAGATTACTTTTCCTCACCATGATATACATTATCTGATCATAATAACACCATTTCCACACATTTCAATTATGAAACTATTACAGCTAAATAAATGTTATCTTGTTTTTTGTTGCTTATTAAGTGTTTAGGTTTCTATTGGCTTTTTAAAATATTTTTTTTTATGATTTTGAACGTTTAATAAAGCACATAAAATATTGTGACGTCAATGAAAGCCTGGTAACGGGCCAGATAGACAGTCTTTTGTTTTCCGGGAGCAACATCAAAACAATCCCTAACCTGTGTTATAAATAATGACGCCTTCAGGTGACAGCCGGCGGCCGTTTCCCCCGGTTACACTTTGAATAGAGACCGGACGAAAAAAACGCTCCGTCCTCCCGAGGGAGTTATTAGAGAGAAGAAGTCCTGAGTGATCCACGACGCTTCATGGAACCGTCCATCCACCGACAGGAGAATAAGAAACCAAGAGGACAGATGCTCCCTTCACCGGGGGTCCGTGTACGTTTTGTTAGTTTGTTTTTTCGTTTCAATCCAAATACGGAATACGGAAATATCGTGGTTTTTTCGTTTTCCGTTTGAAACCAAAAACGGAAAAACGGAATACCACCTCCTTATTTCGTTTGTGCCGTCTGAAACCAAAAAGTGCTTAAAATCAGAGTCAAAATAAAAACCAGTGATACATATTCATATTATTGTTAGAAGAATATTAGTCAATATAAAGAATAAAGAATTAAACTCTGCACGGACAAATTATTTGATTGTTTGCATCGTTAAAATATCCCTGTTTAATTCTTTATTCTTTATATTGACTAATATTCTTCTAACGTTAAAAAACAAACTAACAAAACGTACACGGACCACCGAGGCTCCTGTTGTCACTCTGAGCCGCTTCGCCACAGATGTAGGGAGCGACTCAAGGAAAGGAAACACTAAAGCTCTGCGATAACCCGGCCGGGAGGACACGCCCCCAAAGAGGAAAGACGAGCATGCCGGAAACACAGGATTTCTGTGTGATGTCCAGGAAGATTACGCAGATACTTTTTCCTCGTTCCTCTTTGTTTCCCATGGAGACGATACTTTAAGTTTATTTTTTTCCTGCGCTGTTTATTTAGATGAATACTCAGATTTTAATTTTACCAAATTTGTCACTACGCATTAGCGGCTTCAGCCCCTCAACATACCCCTCTACATGCGCTGATCCATCCCGGGCGCTTTGTTGGCACAACAACACATACAGGCATCCGTTGACACACACACACACACACACACACACACACATACACGCACACACACACAGCGAGAACAAGAGGAGGGAGATCACGCTCTGTTTGCCGGGGTGAACACATCGCCCGGGGCTCCAGCAAGAGGAGAATGAAAGCTTTTCACCTGTGAGATATTGAGTGTGCGTTCATGTATTATAGTGTATTGTTTGCGCGTGTGAGTGTGTGTGTGTGTGTGTGTGTGTGTGTGTGAGTCTTGTAATATAGCCGCGGTCACATTGGGTTGTGAGGCGGCTCTCAGAACACTGACGCTGGCCCTTTGAGATTGTTTTGTCCTGGAAGAGCCTTGTTCCTCAAATATCAAATGAAATCAGCGTTATTAAAGGTTGTTTCTTTTGTTTTGTTTTTTGCTTTGTGTTTTTTTTCTACGGGGACAAGCGTCCCCCGCCGGCGCGGATGTATTTACGGCAAAACCTTTGATGCATTTTCATTAGGATGGATTTGTTTCCAGGCGATGAAACGACTTGAAGGAGGAGAAGATCCACAGTACGTTACGTTTTAAAGACATCTGACTACTTTGTGCGTCTCTCTTTTTGGGACTTCCCAAAAGATCAAAGGCCCCGTTAGAGCGCAACACGATTGAAACAAACGGACCTTTTGGAACGTGATGAAGTAATAGTTCCCGGACTAATAAGTTTTGTCCAATATGTTATTGTTTCTTTCAAAAGCTCCCCGATGTCCCGAATCACCAATTATTTCCCTTCACGAATCACTTCAAAAACCGCCGAGTCAAGACTTTAAAGTTGTCAGTTTCTCCGAAAGGGAATCTCCTGAGCCTCGAATGTGTAACGCTAGCGCCCTACTCACGTATTCCTGCCGCCTCCACTGGTCTTAACTCCGCCTCTGCTCCCAGCTGATTGGTTCTCAGGCACGTCGGTTCACAATTAAGCAAAAAGAGAGAGATCAGAGAGAGTCAGACGTGTAGACTGTGCGCTATAATATTATCTTACGATTATTCCGTCAATTAATTTTTTTTCGGATAGAAACAACAAACATTAATTTTCAACCCACTATTTGAAAAACTGAACCGACAACGATTCACCCAACTATTTGTGGTTTGTTCGCACCTTGGAAGGGGCGGGGCTTATAGGGGGCGGGGCTTATAGGGGCGGGGCTTATCTCTGTGGCTTTACTCCATCACACACCGAGTAAAGTCACAGAGATAAGCCCCGCCCCCTATAAACCCCCTATAAACGTAATCCGAGCGTAATCCGAATATTCTCAGCGCTTCACTCGCGTGAGTTTACTCGCTTGACTATTTGTGACTTTTTGCTTGATTCCCGCCTTAGATGGGGGCGGAGCTTAGAGGGGCGGGGCTTATCTTAGTGGAAACAGTTATCATTTCCTTCATCCACTGTGAAGATCTGTCCACTAGTTCTGCTTCATACTTATTGAGGACTTCCCAAAAATATCTTAACATCTAACGCCCTAGTGTTTGGGTTAAAAAAAATGTATATCATATATATATATATTTATACATGACATCTCACAGAGCTTGGTGACTTTCACTGCCAACTTTTTTTAATACTCAAACGTTTCCGAGACTTATCGAGTGACTTAATAATCGCGAGACACAACAAAATCGATAAAGAAATTTGTTGACAACTAGATTTTTTGGGGTTTTATGGATCGGTTGTCGCAGCCCGAGTCGTCTGTATTGAACTCAATGCTCATACGTTGAGCCGTTGTTTCAGCATTTCTGGGCTAAATGTTAAAGACAAAATTAGTTGCTTTGTATTAACACGCCCCTCCACTCCAACGCCTGGAGAGAGAGAGAGAGAGAGAGAGAGAGAGAGATCCTTAAAATGAAAGCCTTGTAACAAGCAATCTAAAACTCTGCATGTGGTAAGAAATAAAGCACATATTCAAATCAATATGTTCATACAAACAAATGATTAAACCACCAAGTGTAGTTTTTAAAGGGTAGCTAACTCGTGGTCATGAGAACAGTGAGAAAGGTTTCAGTGACCTTCAGCATATTTATTATTTACCGACCGCAAGCTTTTATATTTGTATTTTTATATTTTTCCAGACTCAACAGGCGGCTGGTTTCACTTCAAAAGAAGGAGAAAAAAGGGAAAAGCCTCTTAAGATTCACCGGCTTTGAAGCGCCGGTTAGAGATCCAGACGCAGATATGTGGGAACGGATAGGCGGACGCATATTTGACGCTAAAGAGACGCTAATGTTGCGCCGCATCTGTTGGAAGTGTGAAGAGTGAAGCTGCGTTCACACCAAAAGTGTTGAGGATTTCTCGCGCAAGTAGATCCCATGAGCAAACTCGACGTACAGTACTCGACGCAAATCGCGTGAAGCCGACGGCGAGTTGCGACAGCCAATCAGAGTCGAGCTGCTCCTCCGGTGGGGAATCTAACTGCTGCTCTAGTGGAGCTGGAGAGACATTCAGACGTAGAGGTGAAGGTCACCGAGCTGTGAGAGCCTATGTATAAATATATATATATATATATATATATATATATATATATATATATATATATATATATATATATATATATATATATATATATATATATATATATATATATATATATATATATATATATGATATTAGTGTTATGAACCCAAACACTAGGGCATTAGATGCTCCGATGTTTTCTGGGATGTTCTCAACAAGTATAAAGCAGAATTAGTGGTTAGTTCTTTACGGTGGATGAAGGAAATGATAACTGTTTCCCTGGAGATAAGCCCTGCCCCCTCTAAGGCACGAATAACCACAACATGGCGGGCGAGTGAAGTCACGCGAGTGAACGCAGCATTACGTGTTTATTAACTTTTGTAGTAACTGTTTCCACGGAGTAAAGCCACGGATAGATAAGCCCCGCCCCCTCTAAGGCGCGAATGAAGCAAAAAGTGATCAAGAGAGTAAACTCATCCGAGTTAAGGTGTGACCGTGGCTTGAGTAACACCCCCCCACACACACACACACACACATACACAAATATACATACAAACACACGCGCTGCAAAAAAACACCACTTCATTGTGTATTTGTGTGCGCTCACATGCCGGCGGTTTTGTGTCTTTAAAAAACGTGTTCCCGGTCTGAAGCGGTGGTGTCTTCACACACCGAGAGGCAGCAAGATAATTCTATGCCTTCTTCATGAAGACGAGCGGCTCCTGATTACACGCCCACTCCTCCACGACCCTCACACTCTGAAGAGGGCTTAGAGCGCCACTCAGCACGCGGTGGTGTTGGGTCGCCACACACACACAGACACACACCAGACACACGGACACACACTCACACACACCTACACGCACGCAGACTCAGACACGCACACACACCTACAGACAGCCACACAAACACATTCACAACCTCACACAGACACACAAACAGATATTTTGCTGAACAGCTAAGACACGGTGGGTCAACAGAACATGTTTTTTTATGCTTATTAACATCTGTGTGTGTGTGTGTGTGTGTGTGTGTGTGCGTGTGTGTGTGTGCGTTTCAGTGTCGGTCGGCTACGAGTACGAGGCGTGTCCCGGATTCATCCAATGGGAGCGGAGGACGGCTCTGATGCAGGGCTTTGAACTGATCCCCTCCAACCTGGGCGGCTGGTCTCTGGACAAACACCACGCCCTCAACATACGCAGTGGTGAGACCACGGGTTCTATGTATGCATGTACACATGTATTTATATACAGTATATATATATATATATATATATATATATATATATATATATATATATATATATATATATTTACGGTGTTTTCAGTTTCTGTCACAGTAGAGAGCTTATTAACAATTAATTTCTTTAAGCAAACAATACCTTTATTTAGCTTCCTTTGACTCAATCAAATACGTATATACAAGGATCAGAATGCTACAAAATAAAAGCATGTATATATTTCATATGTTACCTCATCCCAACACACAGTGCCAACACACCAACTAAATATATGCAGACATTATTAAAGCTCTTCCTCAAGTACCCATAGCTCGATGCAGTTCTTACTGAATGTAGTGTGTGTTTGTGTGTGTGTGTGTGTGTGTGTGTGTGTGTGTGTGTGTGTGTGGTTTTAACTTCAAAACAACCGCATCACATTGAGATGAAAACATTGTGAAATCCTGATTGGTGCAGGGACGGGCTGTCAAGACTTGTTCTTAAAAATAAATAAAAAAGCAATATTTTCCAAATGACTCCAAACCGCACGACACCAAGAACATCCCGTCATGTGGAAAAGCCCAAACTGTTCAAAGTCTGGCGTTAAATAATCACCGGTAGCGAGAAGCCGAAGGGATAAAAATGTGTCGCCGGGACCTTTTTTGATGATTTATTTCTCGCGTTCCTTCCTCCCCTCCCCCAGGAATTCTCCACAAGGGCAACGGAGAGAACGTGTTCCTCTCCCAGCAGCCTCCCGTCATCAGCACCGTGATGGGCAACGGCTTCTACCGGAGCGTCCCCTGCGGCCCGAGCTGCAGCGGCGCCGCCCGCGACATGATGCTGTTCGCCCCCGTGGCGTTGGCCAGCGGGCCCGACGGCTCGCTCTACGTGGGCGACTTCAACTTCATCCGCAGGGTCCACCCTGACGGATACACCAGAACCATCCTGGAGCTCAAGTGAGTCCCGGTCCCCATGCGTGATAAGCGTAGACTCGATCTCTAAAGGGATCCACCACCAGGGGGCGGCGGTGAGCCTATTTTAGGGGGGGGGGGGGGGGGGGGGGGATTTATAACTCTAATATGCTACATATGTGCGTGTGTTTTGGTTTGTAAGTTTTCTCCCCTTTCAAATTACAATCTGACAGCCTATTATCATACTTAACGAGATATAATCCCCGGGCACTAGGACCTGGGGGAGGCTGCTGGTCTGGCTATCTCACTCTGCCTAGCAACACCTCTCCTCAACGACAGCCAATGAATTTAGCTCAAAGAAAATGATGCACAGAGTGACCTGTAAGTCCAAGTAGTTACAGAATGTGGCTATATATATATATATATATAATATATACAGTATGTAATATAATATATAGGTTAATGATGGTTACCTGCCTACATTTAGCTTTACTTGAGGCAGACGAAAGAAAAACGTAAGAAGCTGTTTCCAGTGAACGAGTAAATTCGAAATACAAGAAATAACTATTGACTTCTCTCTATTCTTTGCATTAATATGTTATTATAATTTGTTTTCATTTAATGGTATATTTGACACTGAACTAGTTCATCTTTATCTCAGTGACAGAGTCCAAATGAGCATAAAATATCACTATGATGATGAAATTATGTCTCTAACAATATATATCAAACCCCCCCCACAAAAAAAAAATGCCCCCTTCCTTTGAATCCTACGCCCCTGTCTCCCACAGTGAGGAGTGAGCGGTGGGATTTTGAGCATCGGGCACAATGAGAACACATTTAGCTCGGGTTAGCATTAGCTTTAGCTTCGCTCCGGCATCCGCGGTCGTGACGGGTTTGAAGTCGCTGGAGTCCGTCGTGAGGGTTGTCTCTGCAGACATCACAGACTCTAATCGACTCGCATGTGAAACTCCGCTGTAAGACAAAAATATGTTTTTTCCCTCTCCTCCTGCTGTGGATTATGACGGCGATATCTCCGACTGCGCTGCAGGCGCTACATTCTCGATTTCTGTATTTTCTCGAGCGTAGAATCTCGATGGGATTGCACAGTCATCTGTCCTGTGAAGTGTTCTCTCCTTATGTAACTCTACTCTCTGGTTTGCTGTTATTATTGCATCTCTCTGACTAATATTTCGGGTTCAGACGAAGGTTTTCGTCGTGTCTGTATTTGATACTTCCCCGTCCTCTGGGAAGGAAATGGTAAAAAGCTTCCTGTTTGGGTAAATATTTAATGTGACACAACACAGCTTTCTAAATCAACCCTAATCCCATTTTCATGAAGGAGAAACATTGACTTATTGTAGCCTATGAAATTCTGAGTGACTCTCGTTAGCGTCATAAATGATTGTTTCTTTTTTTTACCTTCTCTTTTCTCCTTTTTATAAACACTCCGTTACGGCTTATTATCAGGAACCGGGACACCCGACACAGGTGAGAACTAGTGATTAACACCTCCTTTTTATATGCTGCCGCACAAAACACACACATACACACACACACACACGGACATTATGTGTGTCGAGAGTGGGACGCGTTGCCAAATCCCCTCAGAAATCCCCCCCCACCTCCATTCGTCTTGGTTTTGTTTTTGCTGCACATTGCGTAATTGCATTGACCTGAAGCCCCCCGCCCACACACACACACACTCAAGGTTCCAGTCACATCTATCAAAATCCCCCCCATTTAAATTTCACGAGGCGATATTACATTCTGTCAATTGGTAATCTGCCCAAAATGTCCAGGATTTCGTGTTTTTCGGGGGGATTACTGGGAGTCTGATTGGAGGTCGCAGCGGCTCTCTCTCTCTCTCTCTCTCTCTCTCTCTCTCTCTCTCTCTCGCTCCCTGAGCCGGGGCTAAAGCCCGAGGCCTCTGCATCGTTCCCCGGCCCCCGGGTCTCCAGCTCTGTATGCCATGTTCGACAGAAGATTAGACAGATGTTACGTGTGTGTGTGTGTGTGTGTGTGTATGTGTGTGTACGCCGTTATCGAGGTCCATATCAAGCCAAGTGTGTGTGTGTGTGTGTGAGAGAGTGTGTGCCTGTGGGTGTTTTTGTATGAGAGACAGAGAGGGCTTATCCAAGAGAGGATTTTTTTTATATCCGCCATATCTCCAGCATGCCAAAGTTTTCCACGCATGCTAAAAGGATAACCGTGACTGAGTGTTTATGGCTTGTACTGTACATGTGTGTGTGTGTGTACATGTGTGTGTGTACATGTGTGTGTGTGTGTGTGTGTACATGTGGGTGTGCACATGTTTCTGCAAGTGGGAACATGTTTAAAAGCGCCCGTAACGCATAAATCTGGATGAATTTGTTCCCCACCGGTGGTACCGACGCCTCAGTCGGTGCTTCAACAGATACTCAGGGGCAACGATTGTGTGAATGAAATATAATATTAAAAAGCCTGTCTGCACATGCACTGATAAATGTTTTAAACTTCTCTCCAAACAACCTTCGTTTTATAATACTTCTGTGTCTACACTGAAAGGCAAAAATGTACAAAAAGGAACAAAAAGGAATAAAAATGTACAAAAAGGAACAAAAAGGAATAAAAATGTACAAAAAGGAACAAAAAGGAACAAAAATTTACAAAGAGGAACAAAAAACATAAATTGTGGAAAATATTCTGTCGTTATGGGACCTGGTCGTACGTGAATTGAGGTGATGATGTCACTGTTTTAATAAAAACATTGGTTTTCGTGAACTAAAACTACGACGGCTCCACGTGAAATCATTCAACTGTGTAAAAAGATGTACAGATATATTATAAACAGATATAAACAGATATATTATTTAAATGACCTTTGTTTTATAACACATGAAAAAAATAACAAAAAGGAATCAACGACGCAACGTGGAAAATATTCTGTCGTGACGGGAACTGGTCGTGCCTGAATTGAGGCGATGATGTCATCGTTTTAATAGAAATATCAGTTTTCGTGAACTAAAACTACGACGGTTTAAGGATGAGAGAAAAATAACCACTCTACAAGATATCTATTTCCTAAGAGTGAAACTAGTCAGCGTGAGGAACAAGTTGCTCGCAATGATTAAAATAAGACGATTAAACAATATAAATTAGTTAGATAGTTCACCCTCTACCTCCTGCCGCTGAAGTCATCCATCTGTATGAACATAATACTGCCACGTCTCCTGTTCTATTAACTTTCATATCATCAGTTCGCGGGAACACACCTGGGACGTGACAGCTGGTGTCAACGAGGGGTTAATCCCACCGAGCCGCGGGGGCGACACCGGATTACGTGATATTAGGATCCACAGGTGTCAGCCAATAGCAACGCGGCCCTCCTGAAGGCACTTTGGGTACCCTCTCCTCCCCCTGGAGGGTTCTCCTTCAGCTCCTCAGTTTTTTCCTCCTCCTCCTCCTCCTCCTCCTCCTCCTCCTCCTCCTCCTACTCCTACGCACCATTTTCTTCTTTTTTTCCGCTAGAAGCATGTTAATGTTTCTCTTTCATTCCATACTATTGTTCTCCCAAGTCAAAATGCATTCATTATTCATCCATATTCGACTTTCAAAGCTTTTTTTTTTTCCTTTCCCAGGCAAAGTGCCTATCAGCCGGCAGGCTTCGAAACAAGGGGTTCTCCGAGGGGGGCGGGGGGGGCAATATGGGATGTACTCACCGTAAAAAAATAAATACATTGTGTATTCTCCCCACGTCAAGAGCGAGCAAGGAATAAAGCAACCCAGACGGTCGATAGTCGGGAACAGCGAGATCACGGGTCTATCGACTGTGATCATTGTTTGGTGGTTTTATGTGCGGAGGGAACACGGGAAGATTGTTTTTTCTTCTTTTTTTTATTTCGTTGTTATTCTCGTTCATTTCCCTTCCGCCGGATGCGTGTACCCGGAGCCGCGAGCGAGTCGACAAATCGTTGATCCGTAACCCGCCGTGTTCCATCGCGCGACATTTTCGTATAGCATTCGTACGCCGTAGACGCCGCTACGGGGAGCGACTCGGGGTTAAGCGTCTTGCTCAAGGACGCTCGGTGTGGGGCGGGACGAGGGCGGCGTGCGCCGCGGTGGCTTGGAGAGGCCGACCGCACGGAGAAGCTCCGAGGAGGTCTCCCGGGATCAACTTTAAATTATACATGTGCAGTTCAGTGCAGAGCTCTGTGAACGGTTATGCACTTAACGGGCCGCATGACTGACAGGACACTCACCGTGTAGCGGTGTTTTTGTTTGGGAGGGGGGAGGGAGGGCGGGTTCTGCATCGGGAGAACGTTCAGGCTGATATCGGGAAGTGAGTTTTCTCTTAAGAGAGTAAGAATAGACGAATGTCCAGAGAAAACGTGACATTACATTCAGGTGACGGTTCTATCCAAAGGGACTTAGAATCACAGATACAGGGAACCAATGAGCTTTAAGTGTCTTGCTCAAGGACACAACGACTAGGGCGGGGATCGAACCACCAACCCCCTGATTGAAAGACAGAACTGCTAACCACTGAGCCACAATAAACTTCAGATTCAACATACAAATACGACTCATATCTGTAGAAAATTCAAATGTACTCAGAGTTCTTAGACGTCCAGGGTTACGCACTACCTGTGTGGGTCATCCAGGATTCATAGAACAGGAGTTACATCCGTAACTTTTGTGCTATTTCATCCTTTTTTTACCCTCACAGTACTTGTAGTCATCAAGGGTGAAGCATTGCCTTCATCTGTTGTCCAGGATTCATAGAACAGGAGTTACATCCGTAACTTGTGTGAAATTTGTTATCCTTTTCTGACCCTCACAGTACTTGTGGTCATCCAGGGTTACGCACTACCTTGGTCTGTCGTCCAGGATTCATAGAACAGGAGTTACATCCATAACTTCCGATATATTATTCTTGACATTATAATTTCCCTTTTTGTATTGAGATAAGAAAAAGAAACGCTGTCTCAGTGCATCTTTTGTTGTTTTTTAATTGGAAGGAAGCCTTTTGACCAGCGCAGCTGACATTGGATTTATTATTTATGATTTAATCCCTCACGTTATTTCTTTTGCCGTCACGAGTGTCCGAGTCAACAACGCCCCGACAATATCAAAAGGTTCTCTGTAGCGAAAAAAAACGCGGACCGCATTGCTCATCAGAAAGACGAGCGTTTCCCACCCGCCGTGTTCGGCGTGCGGCTCACAGCCGACAAACACGGGCAAATACAGTCGGTGGTCGAGGTGTACCTTCTGGAGCCCGAGGCTCAGCGTTATGAGAACAATATGAAAAAGTACATAAGATCATACCACGCAACATATTGTATTGTTGAGCCCGGCGCTGGGAAATGAACTTCATGTTCTTTCTGTCCACTCTCACCTCTCGGAGAAATAACAATTACAGCCGGAACAAAAGAAAGTTCCGTGTCCGCGCGACTCATTCGGCTGTATAAATGTTCCGGGTTTAATTTGTTTCCGGACCTTTTTGTTTATTTTTGTTATTTTTGTTATTGTCTCTGTTTTCCTCTCCTTCTCATTTTGCATCACCATTCTGGAGCAATGCGCAATAGTGAGAAGATAAAATATTACCCAACAAATACAACGTTGTGCAACAATCACTATTAAAATGTAGAACCTATGAAAATATAAAAAAACATAACATATGCACCGCAGTGGGTGTTATATCGCAGAGGAATGCTACAAGGACACACAGGCTTTTCGTTTTTTATTGTTTTTTCTTTTATGAATGCATGAATTATGTCGTTCTCCGCACATACATTTACAAATTAAGGTCGCTACAATTGCGTTATTGCGTATTTTTTATACTTGATATTTTATTTATGTATTTTTTACAGGAAGACAACCTTCAAAAGGAAGAATGCATAATAATATTAATAATAATAAAATAAAAATAAAGCAAAAATGAACCATGCATCTGGCCAAGAAGGGCCAAAAGGAAACAAAAAAATTAAAATATTGAAGCAGGAAAATAAATAAACATAACATATGCACCACAGTGGGTGTCATATCATAGAGAAATGCTACAAGGACATGCATCCTTTTTGTTTTTTATTGTTGTTTCTTTTATGAATGCATGAATTATGCCGATCTCTGCACATACATTTACACGTAAAGGTCGTTATTGCTCCCTGACACGGACCCAATGAATAATTTATGCTGACGAACATGCGACGAGCTCTTTGGAATCTGTCTTGTATAGAAAAATCTATATTTTTATTATTATATGGCGTCGTAACCGTAGCTGTCTGCAGCGATACTATAGCGGAGCCTTATACAGGACTCCTTTATGTCTTTATCTAAATAAAGAATAATGAAGCCGTATTATTAAAAGTATCGCCCGTCGCTGCAGTGTGAATGCGCCTTTCATACATTATTGATTCCAATTGTTAAAGCCAGCAATGCAGTGCGGCGGCAGCTCGTCATCACCCAGCATTCACAGCGCAATTCCGTAAAAAATAAAATAAATGAATAAAGCTTAACACGCTTTGAGAGAGAGTTAAGAGTTTTATTTATTTGAAAAGAAGGTGAACAAAAATTCTATTGTTACTGTGGATGGATCCACCATGAATGAATGAATCAACCTCAACATACAGAAGATATTATATCATTGGGTTTATTCAGTATAAGATAAGATAAGATATTCCTTTATTAGTCACAGAGTGGGTGAACATTAGAGCATTAATACAAATAAAAGATAAAAAGAAAATTATATATATATATACACAAGGCAGTGACCAAAGTGTATATATTATTATATAGTTTATATTCTCTGGAAAATATATGTACAGGTAGAACAAATATTCTGACTGACACACAAACCGTTTTTTGATGATAGTGTTAAAGAAGAAGAAGGATTATTAGTTAGTGTGACATACACTGTTGGTTGAATACTTTTAAAAGTAAATAGTAAATAAAGTGTATTATTTTTTCACTTATTATAGAAAAAGTGTAAAAAAGTGCAGTTACAGTAGTCAATTAAAACATTACAACAGTTAAAAGAGCAAAGTACAATAAACTATCAAAGATGGTGGAGTAAATAAACACAAGAAAACAAATAAGACGAATAAACTAAAAACATAAAAGGCAGCACATAGAATATGTAATTTAACCAAAAGCCATGTAAACAGGTATATTTGGAGATGGAGTTTAAATGATACTAATGCATCTGTAAACCTTTAGAGGAGCAGGCAGAGCATCCATTATAATATTTCTTCTAACTGAACATCCTGAGACAAAAAGAAGCATTCTTAAGACAAAATCCTAAGAATTATTTATGTATGTAATTCTTAGGTTTTGTCCTTTTTTGTGCTATTTAAATCTTGCTTTTCACTCCCAGAGTCTCTCACACAAACTTTTCACTGAGTTGTTTTTCACCTGGTTTCCTGTAAATGCTTTGTCTGTAATTGATGGTGCTGTCTATTCATGAACGCTGCTTATTATTATCATAATTTCCATAAAAAGTGGGCCAGTCTCACTGTTTGTTTCGCTTCCAGTAAGTAAGAAAAAAAGATTTTTTATTGTAAAAAAGACAAACTTAATGCTCTTGGGAACACTGTACCTTATGCCACCATCTAAACATAGAGGTCATACAGTCATGGAAAACCTGGAAAAGCCATGGAATTTTGTTTAAGTCCTTGAAACAAATAAAATCCCAAAAGTTTTGGAAAAGTCATGGAAATATTTTATATTCACGTGTTAATTTACTGTATGCTGTATTGTAAAGGGCAAAACTGCCCCTAAGAAATATAATGTTGCCCCTGATATCACGAGGAGGGGCAAAAAAATGCCCCCATAATTTCCTCTAATATTTCTAATAATTTAATAGCGTTTTGTGTTTTGTGTTGTGTGTCCTGTTTGTGTTGCCGGTTCTAGTTCGGTACATAAAAAATATATATATATATATACATATATATATATAATTTTGAATTATAAAAAGTTATAATTGTTTTTAAAATCATTTTATCTTTCAAAAAGTGCACTCAATTTCTTTTTAATTACCCCTGGATTAAAAAAACATTACCCCCAAAAAATATGTAAATGTCCTCCCTGTTGTCCTCAGTTTAAATACTACATGTTCTCACTATTTCATGTAAACAGAGATTTCACAACATGTTGGTCTTGTAAATGTGGTTTAAAGTCCTATAAAAGTCCATGTATACTATCTTTTTTCCCTCACTGAATTCCTCGTTAACCGCCCGCTTTGCCTCACTAGCACCAGCCCGGCTCACAAGTACTACCTGGCCATGGACCCGATGGGGGAGGTGCTGTACGTGTCGGACACCAGCAGCCGCCGGGTGTACCGGGTGAGGAACCTCGGCCAGCCCAAGGACCCGTCACGCAACCTGGAGGTAGTGGCCGGCACCGGGGAGCAGTGCCTGCCCTTCGACCAGAACCACTGCGGAGAGGGCCGGAAGGCGACGGAGGCGGCGCTCAACAACCCCCGAGGTAGGAGGCGGCGCTCCGGTTCTGGTTCTGGTTCTGATGTTCTGATGTGCGGCACAAACCCGGAGCCCGGAGGACTGGTCCCTGACTAGTTTTCTGAAGGTCGATGATTTACTCGCGTGAGTTTACTCGCTTGTGCCTTTTTTGCCGAGCCATTCACGCCTTAGAGGGGGCGGGGCTGAGAAGGGGCGTGGCTTAGAGGGGCGGGTCTTATCTCAGTGGAAACAGTTATCATTTCCTTCATCCACCACGAAGAACTAACCAATAGTTCTGCTTTATACTTGTTGAGGACATCCCAAAAACTTGGGAACATCTAACACTCGTGTTTTGGTTCATAACATTAATATCATATATATATATATATATATATATATATATATATATATATATATATATATATTTATACATGACATCATCCGTAGGCTCTCACAGTCACCTCTACGTCTGAATGTCTCTTCAGCTCCACTACAGCAGCAGTTAGAGTCACCACCGGAGGAGCAGCTCGACGCTGATTGGCTTTCGCAACTTGTCGTCGGGCGGATTTCATGCCAAAGTTGTAACATTTCAACTTGAGGCAAATTAGGAGAATTTTCTCGCTGCGTAATTGGCGTCAAACGCGAGAATTCACGTCTTATCGCGTCTGTACGTTGACTGTATGGGATCTGACACTTTTGGTGTGAACGCAGCTTCAGGTATTGAAGCAGCTCATCACACTTTTTGGAATAATTTAGTATACTCCCCCCCCCCCCCCCCCATTTCATAAATAAATCAAATAACAATAAAGTCTCACATTTCTCATTTTGCGGAGTGCGATACATTTAGAGTCAGTATTGACATCATCATAAGAAAATCTCATAAGAAATATAGTTTCCGTCTCCAGATCTATCATTCTCCGGGAAATATTTGAAAAGTTCTGATCCACATGAGTATTTGTTTTCTTCTTTATTATTGTTATTTATAATCAGTTTCACATCCATTGATCCAAGTCCCAACGCTGTAATACAATGTGTGTAATTATGTATAACTACACCTTCCTGTGGGCATTTGTTGTTTTATAAAGTCACTCAATTTTTGCCCTTTAAAAAAAATATTCTTTCTATTGAATTATGTACCAATTATGAATTATCGGATAACAAGCACCCAGAGCTAATGCTCCGGTTTGTGTCAGAAAAGAAACATAATTACAGCTCGACTAAAGTGTGATTAGATTTATTCTCTGAATTACAGCTCTGACTTTCTTTCTCTCCACTTTCTGAAAATGAAAACATGTTGATGCCACAAATATCAGTTTTCTGCACAAATACGAATGTTATGATGGATTCCTGCGTCATGTTTTGACTGAAGAGGCGAACAGTTAAAGCGTTGCTCCTCGTATCGTTTTTAAAATGGCACTTTCCACTGCGAGCGCTCGAGCGTTCGCATTGAAATGATGATTAAGCGGTGGAAGCCCCGCCTCCCCGTGATGTCGGACAGGTTGACGGCGCCACGTTGGTTTTGTGCTCCGAAAAAATTCAATAACAATTCATTTTAACCAGGCAACATTAAACGTTCCCACTCCTCAGTTCTCCAATTTTGAAGATTAACTCTGATTCTCAAAGGTCAGCGATTCCTCCTTTATTAAAAAATATTAATAATAATGATTCTCAAAGCCAATTTTTCTACCTTGTGCCCGAAAGTACCGCAGGAAGCTTTTTTTTCCACAGCAGGAAGAACAAAGGGTGTGACTATTAAAACTGGTAATCACGTTGGTGCGTTCAGGTGTCACCGTTTTTCGGGGGACTCGTTGTTAACACACCTGCGCTATTCTGGATCAAAACGAGGCCTCGGGTAGGAATGCAGTTTGTTACGAACACTTTTCAGGACGCGCTCATCACCGCCGCCTCCGACGGTCGTCATGGCGTCGGCACGCCGCCGTTATTCAGCCGCCTGCTCGTCGTCACGGCCGCTGGTCCCAGATCAGATGGAGGAAAAAATACACATGAACAATAGAAAAGAGAGACAAAGAATACGTACGTTTAGTTCTGCCCCGAGGGGCCAGCATGCTTCCTTCCTTCCTTCCTTCCTTTCTTCTTCCTTCCTTTCTTCCTCCTTCCTTCCATCCTGGCTCCTTCCTTCCTTCCTCCTTCCTTCCTTCCTTCCTACTTCCTTTCTTTTTCCTTCCTTCCTCCTGCCTTTCTTCTTTCTTTCTTACTTCCTTTCTTCCTCCTTCCTTCCTCCTTCCTTCCTCCCTCCTTTCTTTCCTTCCTTCCTTCCTTCCTTCTTACCTCCTTACTTTCTTCCTCTTCCTTCCTCCTTCCTTTCATCCTCAATACTTCCTTTCTTCTTTCCTTCCTCCTTCCTTTCATCCTCAATACTTCCTTTCTTCTTTCCTTCCCCCTTCCTTCCTTCTTTCTTTCTTACTTCCTTTCTTCCTCCTGCCGTTCTCCCTCCTTTCTTTCCTTCCTTCCTTCCTTCTTACCTCCTTCCCTTCTTCCTTCTTCCTTCCTTTCTTCTTTCCTTCCTACTTCCTTTCTTCCTCCTTCCTCCTGCTTTCCTTCCTTCTTTCCCTTTCCCTCCTTCATTTCTTCCTCCTTCCTCCTGCTTTCCTTCCTTCCTCCTTCCTTCCTTCTTTCCTTCCCTCCTCCGTCCTTCCTCCTCCTTGATAGCGGTTGGTGCAACACAAGATGATTTTCTCCCCCAGAACAACGTCAACAATGTCAAGAGGCGAGTAACCGGAACGTTCTCCAAACCCTTTTCTGTCGGAGTATTACAAATAAAAAATAGACGTGGAAAACAAAAACGTCGCCCAGACAAATAAAAATGAAAGTAATCTCCCAGATATGACTTCAGTGACTTTTAATGTCGAGCTCCGGGTTGGAAAGCAGGCGGTGACCTCGCGCGTCTGTTCAGAGGAAGCTGGCGGTGTTTAAACTCGGCGAGCAGAAGGTCGCGCCTCACTTTCCCCGAGACAAACAAACGGAAACAAAAAATCACTTCAGACACTTTAAAGTTCCGTCGAAGCCGATTAAACATTTCCAAACGTGATTTGAGGACGACGGCTCGGGAAAAACAACTTCTGCTGTGCATTAAAAACTCATTTCTTGTCATAGAATGTCACCGGACTCTTAATTTGAAGGATCTGCCTCTGGCTCTACATTGTACACTCTGCTGGCTTCCTTTTCCTGCATCCTCCACCCTTGTTTCCTTCCACATAGTCCAGCCAATCAGCACTTTTCCACAATACCCGGCAGCAGACTCATAAACTGCTCTCCGCCCGGCCGTGACAGCCTCGTCCTTCGTAATTTACAATTGGACGGTTTCTTTAATATACATTTTCTTTAATGAAACCTCGGATGTATCCGACTTGGCGTGTTTATAATAATAATAATAATAATAATAATACGGAAAGCGAACAAACGCGGACTCCTCATATCGGGCCTGTCAATCAAAATGTCAATGAATACAATACTCGGTTGTCAGTGGAGTCGTAACCACGGGAACACTCCCCATCACGACCACCCGGCCGTGTGTGCGTGTGTGTGTGTGTGTGTGTTTGTGTGTGTGTGTGTGTGTGTGCGTGTGTGTGTGGATTTGCGCCGGGATGCTGGAGGTCACCGGCCTCCGTGTGCCGTGAAGGCTGTAATTTGTCCCGGCATAGGAGGGGATGCAAAATAGCCAACAGGGAGACGTCAGCCTGCAGCAAGAGTGATTTACAGATTAAACTAAGATTACAGTAATACGAGGGATGTACTGTATATATACATATATATTATATGTATTTATATATCTATATGTAAAGATATATAAATATATATATATATATATATATATATATATATATATAAATACATTCATACATATCGAAGGAAGGAAAAGGAAAGGAAGGAGGAAGAAGGAAAGAAAGGAAGGAAGGAAGAAAGAAAGGATGGAATGAGGAAGGAGTGTGTCCTTCCTTCCTTCCATCCTCCCTTCTCCTTTATTTCTTCCATCCTTCATTCAAGAGGGAAAAGGATAATGAAAAGCCAAAGAGGAAGATGAGAGACAAACACGATTGGAGCTGATACCTGACAGATGGTATGAAGCCTGTCAATCGTTCCTTACTTCCTCCTTCCTTCCTTCCTTTGGACCTAATAGCTGACAGATGATCTGAGGCCTGTCATTCCCGGCGTACCTGAACGCCTCTCCGTGTCGGAGCATTAACATTCCGTCCCTGACTCGGTTCACTCAGATGTTTCAGGTGTTTCTGGCTCTGCGTGGTCATTGTGTTCCCCGAGCAGCTCAGGAGATTCCTGCCTGCCCCCCCCCCCTCTCTCCCCTCTCCCCCCTCTCCCCCCTCTCCCCTAATGAGCGGTAGACTTCACACTTCACAGAGGAATCTGTTCCGCTACTCTTCTCTTCTTTCTTTTTTTGAAGCTGTGTCTCTGTGATTCTCCTCCATTGATCTCGTCTCTCGTCCTCCGCTGAGATCCTCGTCCATTAGAGCCTCCTTGTTTCTTTTCTCCCCTCCATCCCTTCTCTTTCCCCTTCCTTTCCTTTTTGTTCCCTTCCTTCCTTCCTTCCTTTCTTTCTTTCTTTCATCCTTCCTACTTTTTTCGCTCAGTCTTCCTTTCTTCCTTCCATCCTTCCTCATCTTTTCCTTCCTCCCTCCTTTCTTTCTTCCTCCCTACTCTTTCCTCTTCCCTCCCTACTTCTTTCCGTCATTACTTCCTTCCTCCTTTCTCCGTCTTTCCTTCCTTCCTTTCTTCAATCCATCCTTTCTTCCTCATTTCTTCCTTCCTCTCTCCTTCCATCCTTCCTCATTTCTTTCTTCCTTCTTCCTTTCTTTCTTTCATTCTTCCTTCCTTCCTTCTTTCCATAATTTCTTCCTTCCTCCTTACTTCCTTCCTTAATTTTCCCTTTCCTCTCTTCCTCCTTATTTTCTACTTTCCTTTCTTTCGCTTTCCTTTCTTTCGCCTTCCTTCCTACTTCCTTGCTTCCTTTCTTCCTCCAGCTGTCCTTTCTTCCTCCTTCCTTCATTCTTTGTTCCTACTTTCCTTCATTTATTCCTACTTCCTCCCTCCCCCCCTCATGCCCGTGTGTTGACTCAGCGTCGGTCTTCCTCCGTGACACGTGTACTTTCAGACGTGTGTTATTCCAACATGGCGGCCGGTTGCCTCTTTTTAGAAATCCATCATTTAAACGCCTCCGACGATGTCGCCGCCGGGCGCCGTCCAAGTTCGTACGTAAGCTGCGGGGATTATCTCGTGTCCTTCAAACTCTCGCTTGTGAACGGCGGATCTGGGTTATTGTGACGAGCTCTTTAAATAAAACGGCCTCGCTCCAGTGGGGGCGGAGCCACGGCCCCCGGGGCCCCGCGGCCTCGCCCGGCGCCTCTGGACTCCGCAACATGAAGGGCGTCTTTTCTTCTTTATTCTTTTTGTTCTTCACAAACATTTGGTGAATAATCGTGTGTGCGTTATGTAAATACGACGCGGCGGCGTTCCGGTTTGTTTGGACGGAGCGACTCGCGGTTTGGGAGTCGCTGTTTGCCGAGCGCTGGTCTTATCTGGTATTTGTTTACTGGTCCCAGACTGCAGAGCCGACATCCACTGAGAGGAGTGTGTGTGTGTGTGTGTGTGTGCGTGTGTGTGTGTGTGTGTGTGTGTGTGTGTGTGCACGTGACAGTGCTTGCAGTGGCAGTCTCTCACTCCGACCCACAGGGGGCGAACTAATGCCCTTATCGGAGGCCGACACGCTGCCACCACATGTCTTCCTCTTGCCCCATTGGCCCCTCTCTCTCTCTCTCTCTCTCTCTCTCTCGCTCTCTCTCTCTTTCTCCCTCTCTCCCTTCCTCCCCCCCTCTCTCTCCCTTCTCCCCCATCCTCTCTCTCTCTTTCTCACTCTCTCCCTTCTTCCCTGTCTCTCTCCCTTCTTCCATCTCTCTCTCTCCCTTCTTCCCACTCTCTCTCCCTTCTTCCCCCTCTCTCTCTCCCTCTCCTGTCTTCCCTATCTCTCTCCCTTCTTCCCCCCTCTCTCTCTCCCTTCTTCCCTCTCTCTCTCTTTCTCTCCCTTCCTCCCCTCCCTCCCTTCTTCCCCCCCTCTCTTTCTCTCTCTCCCTTCCCCCCCTCTCTATCTCCCTTCTTCCCTCTCTCTCACTCCCTTCTTCCCTCTCTCTCTCCCTCTCTTTCGCCGTGTCCCTTCTATTTTCCACACAGAAAATCGAGAATAGAGGGAGGGAGAAAGAGAGAGAGAGAGATGGAGAGAGAGAGGGGGGAGGCAGGTAATACATTGATTGAGTAAAGAGGAGGAGCTTCGCTAGAGAATGAAAAGAGAAAGTGACTACACCAGAGAATAAAAGATAATAAGGAAATCATATCAAATGTGAAAGAGAAATGGAGAATGGAGGTAAACAGAGGGAGAGAGAGAGGGAGAAAAGAGTGAATGAGTTGTATAAAGAGAGAGAGGAGCCAGTGTTTTGCATCTTAACCTCACCTCATCTGCATATTAATCTGCCCCCCCACAGGTCAACGCTCAGCGCTCCTGTTGGTTTAGACAAAACATCCAAACGCCACGTTTATATTGTCACCTCCTTCAGATTCTGAGGGTGAGTGTGTCATGTGTGTGTGTGTGTTGTGTGTGTTGTGTGCGTTGTGTGCGTTGTGCGCGTCGTGTGTGTCGTGCGCACCGTGCCGACTCCTCCTCGCGGGCCGCTCCCCGCGTTTCATTTCGCGTTGACCGAGCTTTTGTCTTTGCCCGCGGACGTTCCTGCATTAATGATACACACATGAATAAATCACACCGCCACGCAAACAGCAGCACGCCGGAGTACACGGCGACTCTGTGAGGATGCAAATGAGGGGGGAGAGAGAGAGCGACGCCATCGGGTCAAGCTATTTCTACCTCAGCCCGCCTGCCTCACTGCGGCGGCCGAGATATAATTAGAAGACGAGCAAAAGGGTTCACGCAACGACGAGAGGAGGGCGGAGCAGAAACAGGCACAGACACGCCCACGGACACGCCCACAACCACAGACACGCCCACAGACACGCCCAAAACCACAGACACGCCCACAGACACGCCCAAAAACACAGACACGCCCACGGACACGCCCACAAACAGACACGCCCACGGACACACCCACAGACACACCTAAAAACACGGACACGCCCCAACACACAGACACGCCCACGGACACGCCCACAGACACGCCCAAAAACACGGACACGCCCCAACACACAGACACGCCCACGGACACGCCCACAGACACGCCCAAAAACACAGACACGCCCCAAAACACAGACACGCCCACGGACACGCCCACAGACACGCCAAAAAACACAGACACGCCCACAGACAGGGCCTGTTCTCACTGCAGAAGGCTTCCTTCCTTCCTATCACCTTCCTTCCTCAATATTTCCATACTTGTTTCTTTCATTTCTTCTTCCTTTTTTCCTTCCTTCTTTTCTTCTTCCACGTTACTTTCTTCCTCCCTTCCTCCTTCCGTCAGTTATTTCTTCCTTCCTTCCTTTCTATCTCCTTACTTCCTTCCTTTCTTCTTCATTCTGTCCTTCTTTCTTTCCTTTCTTCATCTTTCTTTCCTTTCTTTCTCCTTCCTTCTTTTCTTCCTCCTTTCCTCCTTCCTTCCTTCATTTCTTTATCTTTCCTTCCTTTCTTCTTTACTCATGTTTTCCTTCCTTCCTCCTTTCTCCCGTTCATTCATTCTTCCTTCCTTTCTATCTCCTTCCTTCCTTCTTTCATACATTTTTTCCTTCCTTCCTTCCTTCCTTTATTCCTCCCCCCTCCCCCTTTCATTTACTCTTCCTTGCTTCCTCCTTCCTTCCTTCCAGAACGAACGCCGCAAAATATCTCTGCAGGTCTGGAGGGCCGAGTAAAAAAGGCTGACAAGCAAAGCACAACGCGCACACACACACACACACACACACACACACACACACACACACACACACACACACGTACATGGAGGTGAGTAATCTTGCAGAGCCGAGGTCCTGTCTGTGTGAGCGGCAGGAATCCCGAAAAACTTTTATAATGTCGGTAAATTATGCGCTCAGTCCTCCAGAGTTATAATACATACTTTATTACTTTATTACTTTATTATAAGTTGTACTTCCTGCAGCGTGTGTACATGTCCTGTAGCTCGATGCCGCGGCTGCAGACTCAATGACTCATCGCTACGGTAATGAAGACGAGCTCCAGCCTCGCGTCACGTAGAGTAAGAATGGATCGAGATTTGGAAAACGCCTTTTTATTTTATTATGATTTTATTATTATTATTCACTCCTCGTTTTCTGGAGGAGAAAAAAAACAGGAGGAGAAAATGATGGATTTGTTTAGTTTTTCCACATCGACCTGGACGATCGGCCACCTCTCCTCTCCTCCGTCAGACTCCCCAAAACACACACTCAGACACACACACACACACACACACACACACACACGGACACACACACACACACAAGGCAGAGAAAAATTTAGGCCCAGGTCCACCGTCCCAAATGTAACTCCTTTGTTTTGTCCTGAGGGATCAGTGTTCTCTGTTTAGGAGGCCATAGTTCCTTCCTTCCTTCCCTGCTTTCTTCCTTCCTTACTCCTTCCTACTTCCTTTCTTCCTCCTGCTTTCCTTCCGTCATTATTCACTCCTTCCTTTCTTCCTCCTTCCATCCTTCCTTCCTCTTTTCATTTTTTCTCCTTCCTTCCTTCCTCCTTCCTCCTGTTTACCTTTCTTTCTTTCTTCCTCCTTCCTTCTTGTTTTTCTTCCTTTCTCCTTCCTTCTTTCCTTCTTTCTTTCTACTTCCGTCCTCCCTTTCTTCTTTCCTTCCTTCTTTCTTCCTTCCTACCTCCTTTCTTTCTTCTTTTCGTTCTTCCTTCCTCATTCCTCCTGTTTACCTTCCTTCCTTTCTTCCTCCTTTTTCTTTTTTTTCTTCCTTTCTCCTTCCTTCTTTCCTTCTTTCTTCCTACTTCCTTCCTCCCTTTCTTCCTCCTCCTTCCTTCCTTTCTTCCAAATGTTCCTCCAAATGTAACTCCTATAGACGATACTCGCTCCCTTTAAAATGATGACTTTAGTTTGGGGGTTAAGGATAAATACAGCGAGTGTTTTCCTCCACCAGAGAGTTGAATCTGGAGCCGGGGCTTCGGCTGCTATCAACGTCTTCTTCTTTGTGTACTGTACACAAGGTCACACAACTTGTGTGTAGTCATTATGTGCAGAGCCACAAGAGGTTGGCTGTCAGGACGAAGACGAAGACGAGGGCCGAATACGAGAAACATCTTTCACCAGCGGAGCGACGAGGACTCGGCCGTCAACAAGTGGCTGATTCCACCGCCTCAAATTGATGAAATTACACCATCGGGTCGTCTCTCTTGACCTCGACAGAAAACACTCAACAAAAACGGTCAGCGATACGGCGAGAGCCGTTCCCTCCAAAGAGTCTAAGCTCTGAGACCCGGAGGCTGACGGAGGCTGACGGAGGCTGACGGAGGCTGACGGAGGGGTGGAGAGCCATCACGTAACTATGGAAGTAGGACTCACAAATGGTGACCGTAATTGGGTGAAGCAATTTTGGAAAATCGGCTTGCTCACTCGTTACAGCCGTGGTCAGAACCTCGGTGAGCCGTATTCCCTGACCTCTGCCTTGCAGGCTACATCTCCTGACGGAGGGAAACAGACGGACGGGGCTTAATGCTCCAGGCTTTTTTATTTGGCCTGATTGTAATTGTAGAAATCAAATACTTTGGTGCAGCTTTCAGATGTGACCCGGAAACACACGAGCAACATAAGAAGAAACCAGCTGCAGCCGGTCGGTCGGTCCGGCTCCCGACTTTCATTTAGATTTTTTATGAACTCCAGTTACGTGGTTTTCGGGGAAATTTGGCATTCATGAAAGTGTATCATTCTTCTTTCCTCAATACTTCCTTTCTTTTTTCCTCCCTTTCTTCCTCCTTCCTTTCTTCCCCTTTCCTTCCTTCCTTCCTATCACCATTGTTTCTTTGTCGTTCCTTTCTTCTTTCCTTACTTCCGTCCTTCCTTCCTCCTGTTTTCCACCTTCCTTCCTCCTTTCTTCCTTCCTTCCTTCCTTTCATTCTCCTTCTTTTCTTCCTCTTTCCTTCCATCATTCCTTCCTTAATATCTCTTTCCTTTCTTCCTCCTTTCCTTATTTCCTTCCTTCCGTCCTTCCTCCTTCCTTCCTTTTTTTCTTCCTTCCTGTCTTCCTCCTTCCTTCCTTTCATTCTCCTTCCTTTCTTCCTCTTTCCTTCAATCATTCCTTCCTTCATATCTCTTTCCTTTCTTCCTCCTTCCTTCTTTTCCTTACTTCCCTCCTTCCGTCCTTCATTCTTCCTGTTTTCCTTCCTTCCTATCTCCTTCCTTTCTTCCTCCTTCCTTCTGTCTTTCCATTATCACTTCTTTCCTTCCACCTGTTTTCCTTCCTTCCTTCCTCCTTCCTTCCTTTTTTCCTTCCTTCCTGTCTTCCTCCTTCCTTCCTTTCATTCTCCTTCCTTTCTTACTCTTTCCTTCAATCATTCCTTCCTTCATATCTCTTTCCTTTCTTCCTCCTTCCTTCTTTTCCTTACTTCCCTCCTTCCTTTCTTCCTCCTTCCTTCTGTCTTTCCATTATCACTTCTTTCCTTCCACCTGTTTTCCTTCCTTTCTTCCTCCTTCCATCCATTCATTCTTCCTTCCTTCTTTAACGATTACGTTTCACATTAATCCTCATGATTCTTCGTGATATCGTAAAATAAACCAAAGCACGACACAAACACGGCAAATGGAAGTGAGTAAATAAAAAAGCACTTTAAAGTCAACGTGGAATAAAATGGATAAATCTTCGTTGTGCAACAGTTCCAGTCAGGGCTCCGTTTACAGGAGCGCCGCTCTGTTTGCTCTTTTTAATCAGTGCGAAGTCTTTCTGGCGTCACCTGTGGAGTCGTCTGCACACGTCTCTTCAGTCGCTCGCCCTCATGAGGAGCGTGCTCGAGAACGAGCCTTCAGTTGAAGAGTCCTCATTGGGGAGCGCGGCGGAGAACACTTCGCCTGTGAGAATCCTTTTCATGTGTTCATTAATCAGAAGGAGATCTTTTCTGACGCTCGTCTTCCGAAGGCCGCAAGAAAACTTTGTGACATTTCGAGAATGAGGCCCAGTGTGTTTCTGAATTTAATTATATTTTATTTTGCAGAATGACCGCTGGCTTACAGTTACTCAAAAATGTGAGAAATTCAACAATCTGTTCATGCGATGAGATAGATTAAGGCATCTTAATATTTCCACCTGTTGCGTACGGTTGAGTTTACTGAAGCGGGAGAAACACCGTTGGGTTGACATTGATCGGAGATGAAAAGTCATCCTGAGGCCAAAAAGTTTGGTGATGCATTTAAACATGAGTCGACAGCCGGGTGGCCGGTGTGAAATGCATCATCGCTTTGAGCCCAAGGTCATGCAATGTCATGTGGGGGGGGGGCACCTAAAAGGATAAAAAGATACGACGTATGTAGCTCAGGATTCTTTGAAAAACAAGGACCCGTCTCAGAGTGGCGGCTCTGTGTCCTCATCACCTTGGAATAATCAGCCCACTGCCGAGATCAGGGTCCCCAAGTTCATGGAAGACCTGGAAAAGTCAGGGAAAAGCCTGGAAAAAAAATACCCAAAGTTTTAGGAAAAGTCATGGAAATGTGTTATATTGATGTGTTCATTCACGCTGAGTTTAAAATAATGATTATGCTTTTAAATGAATGACGCTCTAAATATATAAGCCGGTATACGCTCCTTCATACTCGCACATTTTCCTTGGTGCAAGTGAACGCACCTTCACTGAAAAGACATACATGTTGTTTTCTTTTATTCAAAGTATTTTCTGTTATCGTATTATTTAGATTAGATTAGATTAGATCATCTTTTATTAGGGAGATGTCAGGATCACAGCAGCGGTCATCAGAGCATTAATAGAAAATTTAAATATAACACAAAACACAATAACAATACTACAAAAATACTAAATATACAGAGGAAAAATAAAGTTCAATGACGGTCAAGTACCCCATCACAAGCCATTTTGTGTTAAATACAAAGTGCTGTATCTGATGTTATATAGAATATACACACAATTCTTTTCATGAACACTTATTTTCTATTCTTGAAATTATTTTTTTAATGGATGCAAATTCTAAATCTATTTTTTAGAAATCTCATGTACCCCCTGGAGTGCCTTCACGTACCTCTAGGAATACACGTACCCCCCTTTGAGAACCACTGATTTAAGGTATAATGTATGCTTTGGTTTAGTTTAAATTCTAATTATCTCACTTTTTTATGGATGCACCGAGATAATTTTTTTTTTTTAAGTCCTGGAAAAGCCATCCACTGGTCAACGTGTGTGAAACCTGCAGGATGTGCTCAGGATCGAAGGGAATAGAGTGAAGATGCTCAGCGGAGGCAAACGCACGCTGACTCAAAGCAGGCTCCGCCCGCCGCTCGCTCCCGTTTCAGGAGGAGCGAGATGCGGACTGACGGCCACCTTGTTGGTAGTCGCGCTGTGTCGGCCGGCTTCAGAGAGATTACCGCGTGTGTAATGAAGCCCCGAATCAATAAGAGGTGCGGGCCGGAGGCCAGAGGCGGAGCCCGGCCATCACACAGTCAGGGCTGCTTGTTTCTGCGTTTGATTGACGTCCTCCGGGTCCACGCCGCTCTCGGCGAGGGGACACGCGGAGTCAGTTATGGGAACGAGCGGCTTGTTAAAAGTCCGTCAAGTCGGCGCAGATTGTTGGCAAATGTGACACTCGTGTCACTTTAACTGGGGGAGATGGCCGCCGCCGCCGCCGCCGCTGCCGCTGGCAGCCGAGGCCTGTCAACCTCCTCTGGGGAGCTTGGCGAGCCCGTCAGGAGAGGAGCCGGAGCCGGAGCCGGAGCCGGAGCCACTGCGGAGGAATAAATTGCATTTTACCCGAGGTGAAAGCCCGACGCGCACGCTCAGCCTGCTGTGGTGGGGGGGGGGGGGGGGGGGGGGATACAAACAGAGCCAGTAAATGTTTGCACCTGGGTACCATTATCACCTGCAGCGCTCCAAGAGACCAGCGGCGGCCACAGACCTCCCATCGAGGGAGAACACACCGGCGCACACTCGCGCACACACACACACACACACACACACACACACACACACACACACACACACACACACACACACCGTACTTTCTTTCGGAAAGAGACATGTAAGAGAAATGTGAAATGGTTGCAGGAATGGTCGGTAATAAAGACGGTCGGTGGAGCTGCCTCCGGCTCGCCGTAATGTGTCTGTCCTGTGTGTGTGTGTGTGTGTGTGTGTGTGTGGGGGGGAGACTCTGTTTGAGTGAACGCTGCAAATAGTCGACGGAATAGTTACGCGGCTTTCTTCTGCGGTGAAAACATTTGGGTCTCCCCCCTCTATCCACATCTGTCGCGGTGCAAGTTTTGGTAAAAGAGCCTCTATTGATAGACCTCCTTGTGTGTGAGTGAGTGTGTGTGTGAGTGACCGTGTGTGTGTGTGTGTGTGTGATGTTCGCTCCGACTCGCTCGTCCCAAAGCGTTTCCATCGCTTTGTTATAATTGCGTTTGTTCGGCGTCGCTCCGGATCTCACTGTCTCTCAAACAAAAACACACACACACACACCCCACACACACACACACACCACACACACACACAACACAACACACACACACACACACACAACACACACACACACACACACACACACAAACACAAACACACAAACTGCACAAAATGTTCAAGCAAATATGCAAAAAATAAGCTATGAATGAATAAAATATGAATAATGAAAGAAATAATATATATAGATAATTAAATAGATAATTAGAAGAATCTCTCCTTTCCTTTCCTCCCTTCCTTCCCTTCCTTCCTTTCCCTCCTTCCTTTTTCCTTCCTTCCTTCCCTTCCTTCCTTCCTTCCTTCCCCCCTTTTTTCTCCCTTCTCCCTTCCCTCCTCCTCTTCTTCTTCTTCCTCTTCCTCTCCCTCCTTCCTTCTCCTGTTTCTCCTTCCTTTTTTCTTCCTTCCCCTTTCCTTCCTTTCCTTTTTCCTCTTTTCCTTTTCCTTTTTTCCTTCCTTCCTTCCTTCCCCCCCCTGTTGTTCCCCCACTTCCTTAATTTCCTTCCTTCCTACTTTCCTTTTTTATTTCTTCCTCCTTCCTTCCTCCTTCCCCCTTCCTTTCTCCTTCCTTCCTTCCCTCCCTCCTGTCTCTTTTTCTTCCTTCACCCTTCCTTCATTCCTTCCTTCTTACCCTCCCTCCTGTCTCTTTTGCTTTCTTCCTTCCATCCTTCCTTCCTCCCGTGTGTGTCTATGTCTCTCCACTCGTGTGTTGTCAAAAAAATTAAGAAGGAGAAAAAAAGCTATCAATAATTAACTAATAGGGTTAATGTGTTAACAAACCTATAGTGTAGATAATGAGACGAGCCTCAGTGTCGGATCCAGACTTAATTACTAATCCACCGACTGTTCTGTGGGGCTTTAATGAATAATTAATGACAATAAAAGTGAATTATTACTGCTTACCAAAGATCCGGCGTTTACACGCGGCCCCTGTTTGTGTTGCTTTGTCGTGTGTTGATTGATGGTCGCCATGGAAACGATGGCGGCGCCGCAGCGCTGCGCTCGATGCCGAGCGACCAGAATCCAGCTGAGCGACGTTTGTGTCGTTTTCCTTTATTGTTGGTCCGTCTGACGCAGGTTTCCGTGTGTCATCATTGAGTTGTCACACACACTCTCACACACACACACACACACACACACAGTGTCTGTGTGCAGTGGCGCTCTGTGATGTAATCAGTTAACTGTAATGTCAGTCGGTCCAAGTTATTACAGTAACACCCACTGGGCCTGGGGACGCATGAGGGCGCGTGTGTGTGTGTGTGTGTGTGTGTTTGTGTGTGTATGTCTGCGTGTGTGGGTGATAATGTGTGTGTGCATATGTATGTGTGCATTTGTATGTGTGCATGTGTGTGTGCTTGTGTGTGCCTGCATACGTGTGTTTCCCTGTGTGTGTGTGTGTGTGTGTGTGTGTGTGTGTGTGTGTGTGTGTGTGTGTGTGTGTGTGTGTGTGTGTGGCTGTCTGAAGCTTTTCAAATATGAATGAAACCTCCACACACACCACTTTAAGCTCTTTCTGTAGATCCTTTAAGTTTCCTTTGCAGGTGTTGTGCGAGTGTTGCACTTCCTGGTTGTTGGTTGTTGTTCCTCCGGCTGACAGACGTTGACGTTGACGTTGATGTTGATGTTGACGTTGACGTTGATGTTGACGTTGATGTTGGCGTTGATGTTGGCGTTGATGTTGACGTTGATGTTGATGTTGACGTTGACGTTGATGTTGATGTTGGCGTTGATGTTGGCGTTGACGTTGATGTTGGCGTTGATGTTGACGTTGACGTTGACGTTGATGTTGGCGTTGACGTTGACGTTGATGTTGACGTTGACGTTGATGTTGACGTTGACGTTGACGTTGACGTTGACGTTGACGTTGACGTTGATGTTGGCGTTGACGTTGACGTTGATGTTGACGTTGGCGTTGATGTTGATGTTGATGTTGACGTTGATGTTGATGTTGATGTTGACGTTGATGTTGATGTTGATGTTGATGCTCCTCTGTCACCGTGTGAAGGTTGAGAGTCTGAGGAGGAAACACAGCAGGAGGCTCTGCTGGAGACTCAGGTGGTAGCGCACACACACACACACACACAAAGGCACACACACACACAGATACCACACACACACACACAGATGTACAAGCACAGACAGAACCCACACATGACACTACACACACACACATTCACACACACACACACACAGACAGCTACACATACACACACAGAGACAACACACAGGCACACACACACATACACACATACACACAAACACACAGGCACACACACACAGACAGGGACACAAACACACACACGCACACACAGACACACAAACAAACACAGACAGGGACACAAACACACACACCCACAGGCACACACAGACAGATACACACAGGCACACAGACACACACATGCACACACGCACACAGCTGCACACACACAGACACACAGGCCCACACACATTCAGACACACACACACACACACAGACACACACTCACACCTCCTCCTGATGTTGCTGTACTCCACCAGGCGGTCGACTCTGATTGCGCAATAAGGAACATAATCTACAACTTTTGTCATAATTAGCCTCGTTACTCACCTCCGCTTTGCTCTCTGCTCCTCCTCCTCCACCTCCTCCTCCTCCTCCTCCTCCTCCTCCTCCTCTTCACACAGCTGTAATCAACACTCATTCTCCCTCACACTCGTCTCCGGGGCCTGAATCAGACGACATGCCACGGGGAGGCTTTTCATAACCGATGTTTCTGTGAGGCGGACGGAGCGTCCCCGATGGAGAGCGATGGGCCTGCGACGCTTAATTGTAGCAATTACTCCTCATGTCCCTTTTTGTCTCCTTGTCTCCTCTTTCACTGCCGTCTGTCTCCTCCTCTTTGGACCGCAGTGTTCTCCCTGAATCTATAGCGTCGCTTCATCATCCTCCCCTCCACCAAGGTCGCTGCGACCTCTCGGCTCAGTCACTCTTTCTTTTGACGATAACGTCCGGCTCCGGCTTCTAGCTCTCCGCTCGAGATTTATCACAATTATTCCTCCGCGGGGCGTCGGCCAAGTTCTAAAAAACGAGTATCGGGAGCGCCCAGGTTCCTCCTACCGGGAGGATCGGTAAATCTGATGTGTCGTGAGTACGGAGAGAGGAGGGGGGGGGATGCAGATTAACGTGGATTAATCTGCAGCTTTTTTTTTCAATAAGCGTGTCAGGAATAGTCTAAAGCGACACATCGACCGGCGTGAATCCTCTTCTTTTCTTTTTTTCTTCTCTTTTTTTTCCGCCAATATTCCCGGGTCCGTAGTAGCGAATCGTTTTTCCTTGTCGCCGCCCGTGTGGCGGTGAATACGTTAGCCGTGTTTGTTGGTTGATGACGGATCGACGGCCGCTCAGACGCCGCGTGAGCAAACATAAGACGTGCAGATCCTGAGCAGACTGGGGGGGGGAATGAATGAATCCTTCCCCCTTCCTTCCTTTCTCCTCTCCTTCCTTTTTCTTTTTCATCCATCCTATACCTTCCTTCCTCCCTCTTTACTTTCTTCCTTCCCTTTTCTCCCTTCCTCCCTTCCTCCTTATTTCCTTCTAACCTCCCCCGTGTCTCTTTTCCTTCCTTCCACCCTTACTTCATCCTTCCTTATTTTCTTCCTCCTTTCTTTCTTTCTTCCTCCTTCTCCCTTCCTTCCTTCTTTATTCCCTTACAACCTCACCCCCCTCCTATCTCCTTTTATTCCGTCCTTTCCTTCCTTCCTGCCTCCTCATTTCTCTTTTTCTTCCTTCCTTCCTTCCTATCCCCCAAATCCTTAATTTCCATTCCTTCATCCCCTCCCTTTTTCTTCCTTACTTTATATACCTTCCTCCGCTCCTTCCTGTCTCTTTTCCTTCTTTCCTCCCATGTATGTCTACGTCTCTCCACTCGTGTGTTGTCAAAAAGAAAAGAAGGGGGAAAAAGGCATTTTTAAGATGGAAGTCAATAGAACCAAAGGAGACAAGGAGACGAGGAGACGAGGAGAAAGTGTAATATCCGGGGGAAAGAAATCAGTATTTAGAGAGAGTCCTGGATGCCACGTCATGTCCTTGTGCAGGATTGATGAGCTCTAAGATCAGGGACAGGTTCGGGGGGTGCTCGGAGGGAGGGAGGGAGGGAGGGAGGGAGGGATGAAAAAGTGAAATGAAAAGTTGTGGGGATCCGAAGCGTTAGAGCGGGGAGACGGTGCCAACTTTGAGATCTAAGTGGGCTGAGCCCGGCGGCGAGGGTTGAGATGTCACTCCGGCGTAATGCCAGGTGACAGGGCGAGGAATGGAAAGGCGGCGAGGAACGAGGGGATGAAATAAAGAGCAGGCGGAACACTGGGAAACAGAGCCGGACATTATTTAAGGGTCAGGGGCCCCTGATTTGATTAGCACTTATGAGATTCAGGGCACGACGGAGGGAGCGAAAACAACAAAAGCAAAGGACAACGGAGGAGAAAAGTACCACAAAAACAGGGGGAGGGAAGAGGAAGATCAAGTTAGGGAGGACGGAGAGCGAGGGGGAGAGGGAGTAGGGGGGGGGGGGCGAGGCCATGTGGGTGGTGCAATCTGTCTGTGTCACAGGGATGATGAAGGGGGCCAGGAGGGAGAGCGCTGCAGTTCACCTCCTGGCCTCTGGAGGAAACACGCTGACCCTCGGCCCCTCCCCCCTCCCCCTCCCCCCTCCCCCCCCCTTCCCCCCTGCCCCGCCTCCACGCTGCACCTGCACGATTTATGACTCGCCGGGGTCGGCCCAGGGTTGCTCTCCGTTTGAGGACGGCGGTGCCCCTGCGTGTGTGTGTGTGTGTGTGTGTGTGTGTGTGTGTGTGTGTGTGTGTGTGTGTGTGTGTGTGTGTGTGTGTGTGTGTGTGAATGAAATCTATGTGTAAAGAAAGCTTCTGTGTGTCAGGGAGGACGAGACCTCAGTGGCGCCCGGGGGAAAGGGCGGTGGCCATTTGTATCCGAGGCTCAGGGAGTGTGAGCAGAGCATCGCCTCAGAGTCCATGATCAAGGAGGGCTTCCTTCCTTCCTCTTTCCTTCCTTCCTCCCCTCCCTCTTGTCTCTTTTCTTACTTTCTTACTTTCATTTCTTCCTCTCCTCCCTCCTGTCTCTTTTTTTCCTTCTTTGCTTCCTTCCTCCCCTCCCTCTTGTCTATTTTGTAATATTTCATTCCTCCTTCCCCCTTCCTTCCTTATTTCCTTACTCCTTCCGTTGTTCCTTCCTCCCCTCCCTCCTGCCTCTTTTGTATTCTTTACTTCCTCCTTCCTTCATTCTTTCTTTCCTCCTTCCTTTCTTCCTTCCTCCCCACCCTCCTGTCTCTTTTCACCCTTCCACCCTTCCTTCCTTCCACCTTCCTCTCTTCCACCCTTCCTTCCTTCCTCCTTCCCCCCTTCCATTCCTCCCCTCCTGTCTCTTTTTACCCTTCCTTCCTCCTTCCTTCCTTCCTTCCTTCCTTTCTTGAAATGGTAATGGTAATTTTAATATATATGTAGTGTGTGTTTGTGTGTGTGTGTGTGTGTGTGTGTGTGTGTGTCAGTTTCTCTTTTCCATAAAACTCCTCCCCATACGGGTTGAGCTCCTCCGATTGTCTCTTTCCTCTGTTGCTTCAACAAAAATAGTAATTAAAGTTAAAACATAATTAAATGATAATCGCCCTGCGCTTCGGGAAATTCTGGAGGGAAATTTCCCAAACTATTTTTCCGATGCTCTAAAGCCGCACTAATTAATAATATTTAACAAAGACCCAGCGGCTCATGGGTCACGCCTATCAGTGACCTCTCACCCCCGTTCAGCCCCTCGGTCCTCTGAAGCGAGCATTGTTAGGATTAAAATGTTTTAGTTCACAGCTCTCATCAACCTGTTTACACACACACACACACACACACACACACACACACACACACACACACACAGGAGGATGCGGTTTTCTGAAAAAAAGCGACAGTCATTCAGACATAGACCGAGCTGTGTGAACCTACAGGTGATGTTATGTGTTAATATTTTTATATAACGTAGAAATAGTGGCTAATTTTTTCGGTGGTGGAAATAATACCTGTTTCCACGAAACGAAGCAACAGAGATAAGCCCCGCCCCATACAAGCCCCGCCCCCTCACTGACGTGATTAAACCACAAATAGGCGCCGATTAAAGCGTGGTCAGTTCTGATTTTCAATAAAGGGTAGAAAATGTATGTTGTTTTTTTCATCAGATTTGTCGATTAATCCCCAAAAATTATCAACAGATTAATGGATTATTAAAATAATCAATAGTTGCCGCCCTATAAAAAGAAGCGAGAGATCAAAGCAGAGCAATAAAGAAGAAGAACGCTGCTCTCCCATTATACACGTAATGGAATGATAGTGAGAATAATAGACGGATAAATTGGATATACCTTTTTTTTTTTTATATATATCTTTTTACAATCCCACTGGGCATATTGTTTTTTATTGTTGCGTATTGTATTGCACCATTTAGATTAGATTTATCGAGGTTGTATATAAGAAGGCTTTGTCTCCATTATCCTTCGAGGCCCACTCGAGATAAAGGGATATATATCCATAAACTTAATGAGAATCCGTAAACACAATGCATTTTTAAATGGCACACCGGTGACCCGCGTTCACGGCAGAGATGGCAGGCGGAAATATTGAATCACGGCTTATTGCCGCCGATGCTAAGTGAAAGCAATCAACGGGGGGAATTGGCGCCATACGGCGTGAGAGGTGAGGGTCGAGTCGCGGGAGATTACGCCGTCGAGGAGTTGAGTCGGAGGGATATTCTGAATGGAGATGAGACGGGGGGGGGGGGGGGGGGGTGAAGGTCGCTCCTCATCCATAACAGATGATTCATAGTCTGCCCTGACCTTTAATACCTGGAACTTACCTCTCTCTCTCTCTCTCTCTCTCCCTCTCTCTCTCTCTCCCCCTCTCCGCTCGATGTCTACCGCACCGCTGCAAGGAGAGTTACATTTTTACGCTCAGCGTCGGAAATATACGAGGTCAAAGGTCAAAACTGTCCCTAAGAAGTATAATGTTGCCCCTGGAGAGGCAAAACAAATGCCCCCAAAATGTCCTTTAATAATTATGATAATTTAATAATTTATTGTTGTTCTTTATTGTGTGTGTCCTATCTGTAGGAAGATCCATATAAAAAATAAAAGAAATAATGTTTTCTTTATAAATAAAAAAAGAAATGAGTTATGATTGTTAATAGTTGTTAAAAGGATGTAATAACAATAAATAACCACAAAGAAATAAAAATAACATCAAATATTTCTGTTTACATTCGATAGACTACTAAATAATAGTCTTATTATTGCCATTTTTTATGACAATTGCTCATATACTGTAAGCCTAAATAAGTATATTTATTATTTATGAACAAAGATTAAATGTTTTTTCACAAGTTTCAAAAAGTGCCCCTAATTTTATTTTTAAATGCCCCTGGATTTCAGTCAGTGGGGCAGAAAACTGCCCCTTAAAAAACATGTAAACGTCCTCCCCTGATTACGCTCCTCATCTCCACATCTTCGAGTGCTCGCGCGTTCGTTTCTACCGATTTCGCCGACGCACATTCCGCATTGCACACGTGCACGAAGTGTCAAGAGTTCACTGCGGCACCCTGCGCACATCTAGTGTGACAAATAACTTCTTCCTCCGGTTGCATTGTTCTAATCCCTTTAGTGAGCTCCGGAATGGAAATATAATTACATTTCTGTGGCGCAGTGCCTTTGATAAGACGGCCGCATGCTGAGCTGAATGTCTTAACTGAGTCGGATGCCTCTCCACAGCCCACTCCTCTCTCCCTCCACTCCACTCCTTTACTCACTCGCTCTACACCTCCTCTCTTCTCCTGTGCTCGTCTTTCACGTTTTTTTTTCTTCCCTTTCCCCCTCCTTTTGTTCTCTCGCCACTAATACTGTGTCATCTTCAAGAAGCTCACTCTACCTCTCTCTCTCTCTCTCTCTCCCCCGCACAGGTATTGCGGTGGATAAGAGGGGCGTGGTCTACTTCGTGGACGGCACCACCATCCAGAAGATTAACGAGCGGGGTCTGCTCTCCACCGTGATTGGCTCAAACGGACTGATGGCGACGCAGCCGCTGAGCTGCGACGCACGCATGGACATCAGCCAGGTGAGCCGAGAACACAGAGCAGCAGCCACAGACACCGGGTACTTCATCTAGAAATACAAGACATAGAACCTAGGAATATAAGACATGGAACATAGACATATAAGACATGGAACGTAGAAGTATAACACATGAAACGTAGAAATACAAGACATACAACATAGACATATAAGACATGGAACGTAGAAATATAAGATAGAATGTAGAAGTATAAGACATGGGACGTAGAAGTATAAGACATGAAACATAGAAATACAAGACTTAGAACATAGACATATAAGACATGAAACGTAGAAATATAAGACATAGAACTTAGAAATATAAGACAGAACTTAGAAGTATAAGACATAGAACGTAGAAGTATAACACATAGAACGTAGAAGTAGAAGACATGACATGTAGAAATATAAGACATAGAACATAGAAGTATAAGTCTTGAAATGTAGGAAATATATGACATGGAACGTAGAAATACAAGACATCGAACATAGAAGTATAAGAAAGTAGAAATATGAGACATAGACCATAGAAGTATAGGACGTGAAACGTCGGAATATAATACATAGAACGTAAAAGTATAAGACATATAACGTAGAAATATAAGATATGAAACATGGATATATAAGACATTAAACGTAGAAATATTTATCATAGAATGTAAAAATATAAGACTTAGAACATAGTAATATAAGCCAGTTTGTGTCAATAAGTGAAATATATAATAAGTTTGTGGATCTCTTACAGTCAGTGATCGTTCTTTTAAAATCTAAATTGCTTCGACCTCCTCCACAGAAACCCTTCTGCCTCCTTGAAGTTGTTTGAGGGTTTTTTCCTTGTGTGTGTGTGTGTGTGTGTGTTAGTGCAAGCGGGAGACTGAGATAGTAAGTGAAGCAAAGACCAAAGACAGCTACCGCACAGATTTGATCAGCCAGCCCTCAGATCACACTGCCGCCTTATATCAGGCCTATTAGAGCAGAGGCTGAATTATAGATGAGCTGCCGGCTCTGAGGAGGGATCTCTGCCCACACGCGTGTGTGCGTGCGTCTGTGTGCGTCTGTGTGCGTGTGTGTGTGTGTGTGTGAATATGCGTGTTCATCCAGGGTGAATTCCCAGGGGTGCTCTTACGTGTCTTTTAAAGGGGCCCCGCGTCGCCTTCACTCGCGTTATCTATCGGCCTCTGCGGCGCTCGTCCGTGTTTGTTTCCGACGAACCGCCACGACTCCGATGTGGCGTCGGCGTTGATGGAAGCCTCCGCGCGGCGAGACAAATGTCGCCGCGCTCTGGATTCATGCAAAAGAGAAACAGCCGAGATGTTGAACTCTCGCTTCCCGCACATAAGGAAATGTAACCCGTGAGGATGCTGCAGCTCGTGCATAAGATACAATGGAAGTTATTCTGCCCTCTTTCTAACAATAGCTCTAATTATTTCAGACGCTACTTGTGTTCTTTCAACACCCGCTGAGGCGCCAGCTGCTCCGGCACGCTCTTGTGCACACAGGGGCGGCTAACTAACGTTAGCTGGTTACATCTTTGTCTTTCATATACACTCATGCTCCTGCACACACAGGGGCGGCTAACTATATATATATATATATATATATATATATATATATATATATATATATATATATATATATATATATATATATATATATATATATATATATATATATATATATATCATTAGTTAGCCGCCCCTGAGTGTGCAGGATACATATACTGTGTGTATATATATATATATATATATATATATATATATATATATATATATGTGTGTACTGTATATATACAGTATATATATATATATAATATTAATTTATTTATTTATAAATAATATATATATATATATGTATATATATGTATGTATACTGTATATTCCTTTTCTTGAGTTTGAGACCTTTTTTAGTTTTCGTTTTAGTTTCAGTTTGACTATAATTGAGCAGGAACAGCTCGACCGAACTTATAGAGAAAGTTATGTCCTGCCATCGCTGCACAAAGTTCAATATCACGAGCGTGAGAGTTGTGATGCGTGTCTTCTCCGGAGTGATTCCCGCTTGATGAATCTCTCTCTCTCTCTACCTCCTTAAAATGGGATTTCAGAGTGAACCCTCTTCCCTCTCATTTGACAGTGCCTATAATTGGACATGTCAGTGGCAATTTAAACATGATCCATTTATTTACCAATCCGTCCTCGGGATCATCAATCACGGCGCATCGTCTCCGCAGCTCACAGTTTGAGTGTTTGTGAGAGAGAGAGAGAGAGAGAAAACCGCGATGTGGCCAGCTGTGCGTCGCTGTGCGTTGGCGTGGGTCGGCCTGCCTCCGATACCCCCCCGCCGCCCCCCCTCCCCCGGCGTTAGCTGGTGATGCTATTTGAGCCCAGCGGCGCTCGCGGGTTATTGGTTGACATTTGCGACGGCGCCGAGGCGAGTCTTGAATAAACACGGGGAAGGCTCCCTGCCCACAGGTGACCTTTTGCATGAGCAGGGGGGGAGGGGGGAGGGGGTCAGGAGGCTTGATACTGTGTTATTACAGAGCTATTATTTGTATCACCTCTAACTGACTCTTGTGTGTGTGTGTGTGTGGGGGGGGGGGGTTATAGAAGTACAGTTTCTGTAATGTACGTTCCGGGTCATTCCGCAGGTGCGCTTGGAGTGGCCGACAGACCTGGCCATCAACCCGCTGGACGACTCCCTCTACATCCTGGACAACAACATTGTGTTGCAGGTACACACACACACACACCCAAGTGACACTGTGCACAGCCGAGGAATAAAGAGTGATATATTTCCCAAATTGTCTGCAGTGCTGTCTCTTAATCAAGGTTTGTTTAGAGCGAGTGAGGCTACGGAAAGAAAGGAGAGAATAAAAAAACACCTTGATTTTTAAAGACAGAAAAAGAAAAGCATGCAATCAACACTTTTTTTTTTGACTCCGGCTTTTCTTTTCTCACCCAAAACACGGCCATCGCTAGGCAGCACCGGAGTTACTGTGTCACAGTCTAGCCGATTCCACTTGTAATTATGTACTTCCTGTTTCTTTTATACTTAATACATGGTCTTTTTTTCTTACATACCAGGTTTCAGAAAACCATCAGGTGCGCATCGTGGCGGGCCGCCCCATCCACTGCCAGGTCCCAGGCATCGACCACCACCTGGTGAGGTGGGCGGCGGTGCGCGCCACCCTGGAGGCCGCCAAGGCCATCGCCCTGTCCCACCTGGGCACGCTGTACATCGCCGAGACCGACGAGAGGCGCATCAACCGCATCCAGCAGGTTGGCACACCGCCGCGCAGCGTTCCTTTGATCTCCGATTCGGCTTTGAAGGCAGCGACCGATGATGGATGTAAAATCAGGGACTGATACCATCCACCAGGGGCCCTTTTTCACTGATAGTTACAGAAGGCGTTGGCATATGACACCCTTAAAGCTCCTACTGGCATATGACACCTTTAAAGCCACTACTGGCATATAACACCCTTAAAGCCACTACTGGCATATGACTACTGGCATATGACACCCTTAAAGCTCCTACCTCCATATGACACCTTTAAAGCCACTACTGGCATATGGCATCCTTCAACCCACTACTGGCATATAACACCCTTAAACCCACTACTGGCATATGACTACTGGCATATGACACCCTTAAAGCCTCTACTGGCATATGACACCCTTAAACCCACTACTGGCATATAACACCCTTAAAGCCACTACTGGCATATGACTACTGGCATATGACATCCTTAAAGCCACGTTACATAACTACTGTTGGATTGTTGCTATGGTAACGGATGCCGTGCAGCAAGAAACGTACAAATTGACATAAAAAAATCTGATTTATTAATAACTTCCCCTTGAAGAAAGAAATGTTTTACGTTTGTGTTCCATCAGCTCCATTAACAAGCACCGGGCAGTCACAGCCCCATTGCGGCTCCAGGAACAACACACGTATTGCCCGTTGGACTCAATCAATATTCCCTTTGTGGTCAGCAGCCCCACACTGAGTCCATGTGGAAGGCAGGCCAGAACAAAAAAAGCCTCAGATACTTTTTTCTTGATAGAGTCTGGCCAGCCATGTTAGATAGCGCAGTCAAGTATGTCTTTTCTTTGCAGTACTTGTCACTCATGCAGCTCTGGACCGTACAGACAGAAAGAAGAACTCCTCAAAATAGGACTTGGAGTTATTTCTGAATGTTCCTTCTCACGCTCTGAGAAGACGTTCTCCGTTAGAGAGTGGAACCGTTTCATGACAATGAGTCGTGAAAACAAAAATAATGACGATGCGTCAGAATCAACACGTTCAAGACAGCAGATACAGTTTTGATGCAGGTGGAAACTAAATGAAACACAGATAACTGTGTGTGTGTGTGTGTGTGTGTGTGTGACTAAGCTGAGACAGGCACAGACTGACGAGATATTTTCGAATTTTCTTTTTTTAATCACACGCATATTAACCTTTACTTTTCATCCTAAATGACTTTTACTCATAAGCCAGAAGAATCTTACTTTTTCATTCAGCGCAATAAGCCCTGTTGAACTTCGTCATAATATCAAGGACCCGACATCCATAGCCGCTATGTGTTTAACGTGATTGAATCCGCCTGATATTGGAGAGCTTTGAGGTGCAGTCGGGTCGCAATCATAGATTCCCGAATCAGCACCGTTGAGGTGATGCTTGTTTGTTTTTAATTAAGTGAAAATTGTCTTCAGTGAAACCGGTAGATTTTGTTCAAGTTGGAGCAGTCTTACCCAATACGAGTCACAAGACTTTAAAAGAAGAAGATGGTCCTTATTTTGTATATAAAAAGCTCTTCTTTCTAAATTTCACCATATATATATATATATATATATATATATATATATATATATATATATATATATATATATAGAAAGAGGTCCTCCTGCTGGGAACTCGGAACTGATTAGGCAACTGAAGGACGGTGGTGTCAGAGAACAAGTGGATGAACTGCTTTCAGTCTGAAGTTGGGGCTTAATGTGCAGAAGTTGTGCCTCAGTTGGGATTGATTTCCCTCTCTGGATAACCCCGGCTGAGAGCTTACATCTTTAAAGTAATAGTTCAACGTGTTGGGTTATACACTAATTGGCTTTTCTGCTTTTCATGTTGAGCCTCAGATGAGCAGATCAAAACTACGAGCTACAAACACAAGGCTACCGTGCTAGCAGTTAGCTTAGCACGAAGACCGGAGAGTGACAGCTAGAGCGACACAACCTGTCGCTCTAAAGTTCCCTAATTAAACAAGTTACAACTGGTTGAGACACAAGGATTAACCTTAACCGTACTAGCTGTGGTCCTCGTAGACCCCTTCTTGTCTTATAAAGGGGTTTATTCTGTCATTTCATGTGTTTCATGATTTTATCGACAGGCAGACACAGAAGTAGCAGACTTAATTTATCTATATTAATTAATTAAATTATTTCCAAAAGTAGTTTATTCTCAGTCAGTAATCCTAAAGTTTAAGGTGCAGTGTGTAGAATGAAGAATAAACCAACTGAATACCCCTCCGCTTCCCACGATAACACTTAGGGCGCTTTAGGTTAAGTGGCGGCCGGCGGTACTGCGGTTTGACCACCGCTTCCAAGCGCGTCGAGAACTACTGTGGCCTTCAGGGACCATACAAAAAAGTGGAACTCTCTAGATCCCCGTGTCTGGTTTGTCCTTTCTGGACTACCGTAGAAACGCTGCGGTCCAATATCAAGTTTCACATTTTTAAGTTTCAAGGTTTTATTTGCCATTTGTGACCCAAGACCAAGAGTCCAAAGACATTGGAAATTTAGTTCAGTTTAGAAATAACAATAATAATAAAGACAAAGTATAAAGAAATCACTGTACACATAGGTAGTAGTAATATGTCACATATTGCGCATGATAAGTGGAGTGGCGGACACCGTTAGCTAACGAAGACATAACGGTTCTTAGTTTCAGGTGATTACACAACAGTGAACAAATATGATGTTCCATTTGTCCTCATAGACCCTTTAAATATGTTTTCTAGATATTACGTGTAAATTACTAAGCTTTAGAGGTCTCGTTTCCACGCAAAAGAAAGCGAATAAGCCAAATAATTCTCCTCGGACCAGTTAAAACTACATTAGCCCTCCAAGATGCATCAACATCAAACTGTTGGTGTTGCAGTTTTCACCCCCATTTATAGCAACGTCTCCACCAGGACGACCGGTTTAATTTGTCTCGAGAGGTACAAACATTCATCAATCTGTCAATAAAGCCCCGTATACCCACCGAAGATTCGTAATTATTTTGTTTTTATGATAAAAAAGAAAGAAAATACAATTCGCCTGAGATATCATCGTCAGACTAAACATCCAAATTCAGCCATTATCCTTTTCACATCATTAATCTGTATTCCCAGCTGATGGTATTATTATTGTTTGTTTCCTGTAACGCTGTGATGTTTGTCAGAAAGATTAGAGGAAAACAAAAAACTTTGAACATTGTGTTTTTTGAACAGGTGTCGACCAACGGGGAGATATCGGTGATCTCTGGAGCGCCCACGGACTGCGACTGTAAGATAGACCCCAACTGTGACTGCTTCTCCGGTGGGTGACACACACACACACACACACACACACACACAAACTACTAGATTATGTCTAAACAGGATTACAGTACTAAATGTAACTGCACTTACGGAGCGGTATCAGATGGTATCCGACTTGGCCCGCTTCAGAGAACCAGAACTCTCTCAAAGCTCCGAGGTGACTTCAGTTAATGGGAGTCGTCCGTTTGTCTTGATTTCGGCTGATTCCATCTCACTTCCTGTGAGTTCCCGCCGGCCGCAGATTGTATCGCCGCAGCTTGAGAGGAACTTTTTTTCCCTCCTCCGCTGTTTTCTTCTCCACTTGAATGAGTCAAAATAATTTATTCCACATGGAATTTTAATATCATAAGAACGGCTGTTTCGGCTAATGATGTTTTCTGTAACTGACGAAAATATATACGGGAAATGAATAACTATTGTCACCATGGAAAAGTAAGTAACGGGAATTTGAATTTGTGAACATGTGTGTGCGTGTGTGTGTGTGTGTGTGTGTGCGTACGTGCGTGTATTTGCATGTGTGTATATGTGTCTGTGTGTGTGTTTGTGTGTGTGTGTGTGTGCGTGGGTGTGTATGCATCTGTGTGTGTGAGTACGTGTGTGTGTGTGCATGCATGTGCGCGTGCATGTGTGTGTATGTGCGTGCATGTGTATGTGTGTATGCATGTGTGTGTGTGTGTGTGTGTGTACTGAAGACACTGACATACTTATGAGTGTCATATCTTTATTAATTTAGGGCTCTGAGTAGAAGCCAAATAAAGTGAGGACACAGGCGTGAATTACTCACAAAAATAAAACCGTATGTGTGTGTGTGTGTGTGTGTGTGTGTGTGTGTGTGTGTGTGTGTGTGTGTCTAGTGTGTGTGTATGTGGGCTGGGGCGCATTTATATTCATGAGGAGGCTCCGCCTTAGCAATATTTTGCTTATGATGTTTTCTGTAACTGACGACAATATATAGAGGAAATAAATGACTATCTATATTGTCACAATGGAAAAGTAGGTAATTTGAATATGTGAATATATGTGTGTATGTGTGCGTGTGTCTGCGTGTGTTTGTCTGTGTGTGTGTCTGTGTGTGTACTGATGAAACTGACATACTTATGAATGATATGTCATTATTAATTTAGGACTCTGAGTAGAAGCCAAATAAAGTGAGGACACAGGCGTGAATTACTCACAAAAATAAAACCGTATGTGTGTGTGTATACGTGTATATATGTGTGCGTGTGTGTGTGTGTGTGTGTGTGTGTGTGTGTGTGTGTGTGTATATGGGGGCTAGGGTGTATTTATATTCATGAGGAGAATCCTCCTTGGTAAAAACCTCTAGCTAAATTTCTGCAGGAACCAGAGAAACCTTTCAAATCTATTCAAATCACCGCGGCTGAAAGAAAAAGAAAAGCTGTGTCTTTGGTTTCAACGGCGGATCATGAGGAGCTCCTGAAATGTAATAAATGGAGGAAAGGACCAAACAAAACAGCCGGTTTCCTTTTGACAGTTAGGTCCTTTTTTTTCACTGTAAGTGTCGGAGGATGTGATTTTATCATTTAATTCTGCTCATATAAAAAACTGCCTCTTTCCTATTCAAAATGGGGAGGAAGTGTCTCTCCCGGCCACGAGCCAATGGGCTGCGACCGTCCCTCTTCCTCGGGTTGTACTTTGCATATTTTCAATCACGTCTTGGTGTTAACAGATGATTACTCTCTTCAGAGGCGACAGTGTCTTTGAACAGGCGCACGTGTGTGTTGAGCACACACACACCCCGCAACTACAAGATGACGTGAACACACACACACACACAAACACACACACACACACACATAAACACACATGTGCATGCTGTCGGAGATATAAATGGCGCCCTGCTGCCTGCACAGAGCCGGGCTGTAATCCTGACTGCATTCAGTCGCCCGCCGCCGCCCTCTGATTGGCCGAGCCGCTCACATGGAGGCGGCGGCATCGACTCCATCGGGAGGCTGCAGCATCCCCACTGATAAACGCTGAAGCGGCGCCGTGCACACGGAAATATTAAGGTGCCACATGGAACCGAAAATGGCTCTTTTACGGCGTCACTCTGAAGAACCCCTTTCTGGAACCGAAAATTCAGAGTGATGACCTAAAAGAACCATTTTTGGTTCCACAAAGAACCTTTCAAACCAGGGTTCTTTAAAGAACCATTTCCTTGAATAGTTATTCAAGGAACCTATAAAGGTGTCTCAAAGAACCTTAAAAAGGGTTCCTTAATGCACCATTTCTGGTTCCACAAGGAACTTTTCAATCAAGGGTTCTTGTAGGAACCATTTCCTTAAATAGTTATTCAAGGAATTAATAAAGGTGTCTCAAAGAACCTTCAAAACATGGTTGTTTAAGGCACTATTTCTGGTTCCACAAAGAACATTTCAAACCAAAGTTCTTGAAGAACCATTTACTTAAACAAAGAACCTATAAAGGTACCTCAAAGAACCACAAAAAAGGATTCTTTAAGGCACCATTTCCTTAAATAGTTATTGAAAGAACCTATAAAGGTGTCTCAAAGAACCTTCAAAATGAGTTCTTGAAGGCACTTTTTCTGGTTCCACAAAGAACCTTTCAAACCAGGGTCCTTAAAAGAACCATTCCCTTGCATAGTTATTGAAGGAACCTATAAAGGTGTCTCAAAGAACCTTCCAAACATGATGGTTTAAGGCACCATTTCCAAAAGTGTTCTCCAGTAGGTGAAGGTTCTTCATAAAACTTTTAAATAACCATTTAAGAACCATTATTTTTCTGTGTGGGGATCTTCATATTTTTGGTACCCGTTGTTCCGTCTCTCGGTCTCTGAGGAATAATCTGGACCTCGGCGCGTTGGCGTCCGAGGGGATCTTCGCGATAAAGAGTCTTTTTGTTCCTCTCATCAGGAGACGGAGGCTACGCCCGTGACGCCCGCCTCAAGGCGCCCTCCTCTCTGGCCGTGGCGCCCAACGGAACCTTGTACATCGCCGATCTGGGCAACATCCGGATCAGAGCCGTCAGCCCCAACCAGCCTCAGCCCAGCCCGGCGGGCCTGGTGGAGATCAGCTCCCCACTGGACCAGGAGCTTTATCTCTTCAGCCAGGTACGCGCGGCCTCGGCTCCCAGTCGGCTGTAGGGGGGGGGGGGGCAGTTGAACAACCTTTGTATGAACACCATTACTGATGTAAACAAACTAGATCTTTGGTAGACAAGAGACTGGAGACTGGATCAACTGTAACCCCCAATGAGGGCAGAGCGATGGCCGTAAACTATATATATAAATATATAAGAACATATATGTATATATAAGCAAATATATATATGATTAGATATATATGCTTATATAAATACAAGTATATATATATACATATATTTATATATTTTCTTATGTATATATATAGAAGCAAATATATATGCTCAGGTTGACTTTACTGTTTCTCTTCGTAGCCAGCGGCAGCTTAATGCTCTGAGTATTGAAAGGAGAACATTTAATAATGCTAGGTGTGATGTTGTTCTCTGGCAGCGCCGGGGGAACCGAGACAACAACAGAATAAAGATCATTTGGAGAAAAAACATTTTGAATTAAAATAGCAGCGTTGTGCCGCTCCCTCTGGGCCTGCGGCTCACGGTCACATATGTGCGCGCTGTACTTTCCGCTCGGTGAAGGACGAGCCTCTGAGAACGCCACCGCTCCGCCGTGTATTAACGCCTCTTGTGTCGTCGTTTCGTGACAGAACGGATCCCACATGCACACCAAACACCTGATCACGGGCCACTACCTGCACAACTTCTCCTACGTGTCGGACGGCCAGCTGTCGGCGCTGACGAGCCGCGACGGCCGCGGCCTCCAGGTGAGGCGGGACGCCCGCGGCGTGCCGCTCTGGCTGGCGCTACCTGGCGGACAGGTGTACTGGCTGTCGCTTAGCAACAGCGGAACAATGAGAAAGGTGTCGGCCCAGGGCCATGACATCGCCCACATCACTTACCATGGCAACACGGGTCTCCTAGCAACCAAGAGTGATGAGAACAGTTGGACCACTGTTTATGAGTAAGTTTCATTTGTATCCCTTTGTCTCTGTTTAATGTGCTCACATATTATCTCCCTCTATTCTTCTTCTGTTTCCTCTCTGTGTGTGTGTGTGTGTGTGTGTGTGTGTGTGTGTGTGTGTGCGTGTGTGTGGACATGCGAGTGCATGTGGAGGTGTGTTAATGTGAGTCAGACCTCATGTGTGTGCGGTGTGAAATGTGAGCGCCATCTGGTGGTCGACCATCGCTGCAGTAAAGCCCGGGAGACCTTTTAAAAAATATATTTTTCAGTTTTAAACTTTGATTAAGTTAGAGAGCGGTTCTCAATTGGGGGTGCGTGTACCCCTGGGGGTCGATGGAGGCATTCCAGGGGGTACTTGAGATTTCTTTTAAATATATTTAAAATCAGCATCCATTCAAAAACCCTCTAAAAAGTAAGTGTATGTTCAGCAACTGATTTTTAATATATTCTATATTAAATCAGACTCTGATGGCAGAGCGCTGTGTATTACATCTTTCTGCTGGTTAGGAGGTTCTTATAATATTTTACAGAGGGTGCATCACTAAAAAAAGACTGAGGACCATCGCTGCAAAGGAGGTGCTTGTGACTCTTTGATCACACACATGTTTATTAGCACACGTATCGCACACACACACACACACCCACACACACACACGTCAGATTGAATTATCCACCGCGGACAGAGTCTCTGTCTCAAATTCCACGGCTGGATAATTACACGTATAAATCACAGTTGACAGTCACTGTGTTTCGATGTTTGTGCATCACAGGAGAACTGAGGAGATAGGGGGTCTGCACATGTGTATTTATTGGCTTGTGTGTGTGTGTGTGTGTGTGTATGTATGTGTGTGTGTGTGTGTGTGTGTGTGTGTGTGTGTGTGTGTGTGTCCACACGTGCACTCGGACATGATCCGCTTTGTGTTTACTCTCCAAAGGTACAACAGCGAGGGCCGCGTGACCAACATCACCCTCCCCACGGGCGAGGTGAGCGGTTTCCACGGCAACCTGGAGCGCTGGTCTCGGGTGGAGGTCGAGTCGTCCACCCGGGAGAACTTCGTCACCAGCACCAACCTGTCGGCCAGCGACACCATCTACACCTTCAGACAAGGTAGGGCACCGCAGCCTCTCTCCATCCCCCCCCCACACACTCACACTCACACTCACACACTCACACACTCACACACTCACACACACTCCACAAATAAATATGGAGGCACACGGTTGTGTAATGTCGCCGTGTATTCACAGCATGACAGGCGGGAAAAGATTATAGCCTCACACATGAGCTGAAAGGCTGTTGGGGGGGGGGGGGGGGGGCAGAGCGTAGACAACATACACAGACGTGTGAAGAAGGCGTACAGTAAGGGGAAATGACTCATCCCTTATTATAAATAATTAATATATGGATCTGATATGACCTTGTCAATGGAAAGTCAAAATAATATATTTATTGATATGTATATATATATATATATATATATATATATATAAAATATATTTTGATATATTACTATTTATATATACATATACTGTACATATGTATACATGAAATAATACATACACAAATAATATATATATATATATTATATATATATCAATACATATATTATTTTGACTGATTATTTTTTTAATATTATTTTATTTATATATAACATAATAATATATTTATTGATATATATATATATATATATATATTATTTTCTATATATTATATATTTATATATATAAATAATCTATAAAAAGATATATTGTATTAAAAAATTTAAAAAAGACGCAGATTCGACTGACTGTTGAAAAGCTTTAACGACGGCGGGAGGAAGAGAGGGCAAAGATGAGAAGAGGAGAAAATGAGAGTGGAGAAGCAGTTTCCTCTCATGTCGTCTCTTTAATTGCTTTCCAGCAGTTGTCACAATGACAGGACTTTAGGGAGAGGAAAGCTTCTGCAACACACACACACACGCACACACACACACACACACACACACACACACACACACACACACACACACATGACAGAGCTGCCAGAGAAGAGTTGAAATGACCCCCTTTTTTTAGAGAGTGTGAGTTACACTCACCCAAACATGCACGCACACACACACACACACACACACACACACACACACACACACACCACTCCCCCCTCCTGCCACCACCCACAAACTCTTGTCTCTTGCTGCCTCCGAGGCGACAGTAACCACATATACACACAGAAAGAGCTTTTTATAGTGGTGGAGGGAATATAAGTCACTGTACAGTTTTATGAGCTGGAATTAAACTTTACGGTCGAAAATATACTTTTATTGTCATTTTTGTTTCTTATTATTAATTGTGTTTTTAGTGGAAATGGCAAACAGACCAAGTCACATATGTAAGTTATTTGTGGAAATGAAAGAAGACATTTCTGAGGAACCTTTTGCAACGTGTGAAAAAAGCCGTCATGCAAGGCCAAGCACCCTCCTTTACTGCGGCGCTCTCTCTCTCTTCCTCTTGTTATTGCTCTCTCGCTCTCCGACTTGCTTTCTTCCTTTCTCACAGTCTTGTTGTTGTTGCTGTTGAACAGATTATGTTGTTTCTAAAGACACAATGGCCGATACAGTGCGGCGCCGACGTCGTTGAGAGGAAACTTTCTCACCGTCGGTGAAAAATAAAATAAAAACAAAAGAACTCGTCTTCGCGTCTTCTGCATTCACGGCGCCTCGCTGGATCTCATCCTTCTGTCTCTTTGATTTATTTTCGAGGACAACGACTGATGTTTTTTCACACTTTTTTTCCCACCTGCATCCTTCTCGTGCGTACGTGGTCGTGTGTGTGTGTGTGTGTGCGACCTTCAGACCACGCTCAGAGTTCCTACAGAGTCAGCGCCGACGGCTCGTTCCTCGTGACGCTGGCGAGCGGCATGGAGCTGTCGCTCATCACGGAGCCCCTCCTCCCCGGAGGCGCCGGGGGCGGAGTCAGCCCCACGGCCAGCCGCTGCAACATCAGCCTGCCCGGCGACCACGCGCCCAGCCTGATCGAGTGGAGGCAGCGGAAGGAGCAGAGCAAGACTAACTACAGCACTTATGAGCGCAGGCTCAGGGTAAAGCACTAAATCACCTACTTAGACTTCAGCCAGCTCAGCTAGAGGAGAGTCCTTTAAATTCATTAGCACACAGGGGCAGCGTGGGTTAGTCCACCGTGGGAACCAGCCAACAATACATGGAAACCTACATGGGAATAAGTCAGAATGCATCACAGATGTGTATATTTTTAATATGTATTTTTAAATTTGGAAATATTGACGGGTGCATATCACAGTAAGCATACTTTAACTTATACCTCCATCCTTTACTCATCTTTTTTTAACAGATAACTAACCCCGCCCTCCCACCTAGAGAGCAGGAAAATAAATGCATTAAAATAGATTTTTTTAAATAGGTCAGAGAACAGAGTGCCCACATTTTTGTTTATCTAATGGGATAAGTGATATAAACTTTTGTCAACAGTTCGGGGTCACTCACTTTTGTGTTTTCCATGAAAACTCACACTTTTATTCATCAAATTAATTGCAAAATGAATAGAATATATAGTCAAGATATTGGCAAGAAATAATGATTTTTATTTGAAATAATATTTTATGTTCTTTAAACTTGTCGCTCAAAGGAAGGCCAGTTGTATAGCTTCTCTCTCCAGCACAACTGTTTTCAGCTGCGCTCACATAAAAAGGGTTTCTACCCCTCCGATAGTCTTCTAAAGCGATAACCCAATGTACCACGAGAACACTGGATATGGGCCTCTACACACCTCTGTAGAGACTTCACTAAACACCAGAGAATACTCATTTACCACATTAATAATGTAGAGAATGTATTTATGGTTAATTTAATGTTATCACAATACTTTATTTTGAAAAATAAGGACATTTCTAAGAGACCCCAACCTTTTGAGCGGTAGTGTGTGCATATATATCTTCTCCTTCCTCTAGCTGATGTGTTGATGATGTTCCTCCAGGCGCACAACAGGAACCTGCTGTCCATCGACTTCGACCAGAGCACCCGGGTGGGCAAGATCTACGACGACCACCGGAAGTTCACCCTCCACATCCAGTACGACGCGCTGGGCCGGCCCGTGGTCTGGTCGCCCAGCAGCAAGTACACCGAGGTGAACGTCAGCTACTCGGCCGGAGGGCTGCTGTCGACCATTCGCCGCGGGGACTGGTCCGAGCGGCTGGAGTACGAGAACGACCGCGTGGTGTCCAGAGCCTGGGTCAACGGGAAGATATGGAGCTACACGTACGCAGACAAAGTGAGGCCCGACGGCTTTGATCTTTAACGTTTTGCAAAAATATTCTCACGCATCTGCTCGTCCGTTGTTCTCCGCTGCGAGGCGATTGCCGCGTGAAGCGAAAGTAACACCACGAGTGCGAGGTGCGCTTCTGTTGTGTGACATGAAAGCTGCAAAGAAAAACAAAAGAAAAGCTGAATTCTAATCATTTACAATTTGCAGAGTGAATATTATGTCGGAGTTCACTTAAGCAGACTTTTTAAATCAGTGTGTAGATCTATTTATATATATATATATATATATATATATATATATATATATATATATATATATATATATATATATATATTAGGGCTGTCAATCGATTAAAAATAAATAACTAATTAATCGCACATTTTGAAACTCATTAATCGCAAATATCGGGGTTTTTTCTTCTAAAGACTAGATCTTCTAAATTAAGCAGTAAGCCCTTCAGACAGCGTGTGTTTTAGACTCTTGTTTGATAGTATTTGTTGTTAAAGACACCTTCACACAGAGCTGTGTCTCAGAGAGGCTCCTACCTCTGAAGGGCCAGCCAGGGATTTAATATCGTGGAGGATGAAGAGTTTCTTCAGTGTAACATCAGATTAGTAAAACAAGGTGCATTAGAGACCCATTGGTCCTGTCATCTTTACCACTGAACAGCAGAACCAGTGGCCTTGGAAACTGACTCACATTCAAATGTGTCACTCTGGAGGCTGGGGGCATTTTATACATTTTACAAAAATATAATATAATTCACCTTTTAAAGTCTTTTGCATATGACACACAACCCCACGTGTTCTACATCAAACCTTCCAGAACAATCTCATCTCTATATCATGAGGCTCATTGTCCTCCTCGTGTTCTCTGTCTCTCTGGCTGACAGGCTGCTAATGAGCTTCACCTGGGAGGTGGGCGGGCCTTGTGATTTACTGAGTGTTCATTGGTTGTTTTTTCACAAAATGTTGACAGACAGACGGATTGACCAATCACGGTGAAGGTTTCGTGTGACGAGTTCTTTCCGTGCCGCGTCACCGACACGTCTGTGTGTCTGTGTCTATGGAGCGGAGGAAGGAGAGAGGAGGAAACCCGATTTATTAATCCACGAGTTTAAACTGATTTCTGCTCCGTATTTTCGCGGAAAACTCATAGTTTTAAAAACGGAAACAGTGTCAGACACACTGCCGCGACTTGACACTCAGAAAAGTGCAAAAACATCAACGAACACCGGAAGTAAACAAAGTTGCGTTAATTACGTTAAAATATTTTAGTGCGTTAACGCGGCCAAATTAATCTCTATAACCTGGTTTTCACAGTGGTGAAAAGAAAAGAAACCCGTGGTTTCCTCAAAGTGGGTTTCACAAACAAACCTGTGTGTCATGTTTTTATATGGAACACGCTTCACAAATGTGGTACAGCGGAGTGACACCTGCAGCGGTAATTTCCGCCCTTGAGATTAATTATTAATTTATTATTAATTTAACGAAATTATATTCGGCCTGAGATTTGTTTCACGTCGGATTTTCCTGGTCTGAGAACATTACAGAGCAAATGAGGTTATATTACAGAACCATCTTGAAATCATTAATACTTGAATATATTATTTATACGTTATTATTATACCTCACGGTTCAATATATATATATATATATATATATATATATATATATATATATATATATATAAAATAAATAATAATAAAATAACACAGATCTCCAGTTATGGGTATTTGGTTTAGTTTAGGAATCAAAGGTGACACACTGCAGGTGAATAGGGAAAACATTTTTAAAAGAAATAGATATCACAAGGATATGTCCCCAATTCCTGACAAAACTATTTTGTGCTGGAAGTTTTCTGACATTTTAATGTTAAATATGCAAACTAGGCATTATCTAATGCTAACATTTGGTGAATTTAGGAGAAATCTGTAGATCCAAATAGACAATGTGTCGTAAAGTAAACACCAAAATGTTTTCTTTCCACTAAGGTGAAGCAAAGTAGCTCAAACTATGTTTTCATCCGAGTTGTCTCGCCTTTAAATCACCGTCAACGATTACCTGAATAATAAATGATCCTCCAGCTGAAAGCGAGGTCGTCTCTGACGTTTCCCTCCGAATGACATTGAAATAAAAACATTGAGCGCCCCAGACGGATGGAGAAAGATCCCGTCCCCCCACCGAGCTCCAGGACGCTCACTCCTTACCACCCGTCTGTGTTCCCGCAGTCCATCATGCTGCTGCTGCACAGCCAGCGGCGCTACGTCTTCGAGTACGACCAGACCAACCGCCTGGTCGCCGTGACGATGCCCAGCATGGCGAAGCACACGCTGCAGTCGCTGCTGTCCATTGGCTACTACAGGAACGTGTACACTCCCCCGGACAGCCAGTCCTCCTTCATCCAGGACTACGCCCTGGACGGGCGGCTGCTGAAGACTCAGTACCTGGGGACGGGACGCAGCGTCATCTACAGGTGAGGCGCAGAAATATATATATATTCTTATATATATATTGTTTTTTTTAATATGTATTCTTATATTTATATATATTGTTTTTTTATTATTTATTCTTATATATATATGTATCTATATATATATATATATATATATATATATGTATTTATATATTTATATATATATGTTTATATATATATTTATATATATATATATATATATTTTTTATATATATATGTATGTGTATACAATAAATATATATTTATATTTATATATATATGTTATATATATTTATATATATACATACATATACATATACATATATGCAGGATATATGACTTGGTTTTTATCGGTTATATTTCCAGGCTTGGAAAAGACCTAGAAATTTCCAAAAAGTTTTGGAAGAGTCATGGAAATATTTTTATATTCATATGTTCATTTACACCTTTTGATTTAAAAGAATAAACTTTTCATATAAATATTTATTCTTTTAATCAAACTATTGCCTCTCAATCATTTGTGTCATTTAGATTTTTCCAAATTGTTTGGTCATGCAAATTCAGTTTAAAGTAATTAAAAAGTAATTGAAAAGTCATTAAAACCCATGTGTATGAACCCTGTCGTTTATTATTATTATCCATTGTTTGAGGAGGCGGTGTGGTGTGGAGCGCCGGTTTGCTTCTGATAAAAACTTTTAAGGCGGTATTTATCTTGGCCTTGTCGTACTGCATACAGCCATCCTGAACACCGATTGGCTTGATGACGGTAGTGTAATTAAAGGCTAATTCCAGGCATGTAAAAGCACTACTACACAAACCGTGCCTCACACTCACACAAATGTCCTTATAATATCTCTGATTGGACTAATAGGGGAGACTTGATTAAAGGTCACGCTTTTTAATAATCACACCATGTCAGACGCCACTGATCTGATTTTAATGAAGGTTGGGGCGACTGATTCGGGCAGTGTGTTTTTTGGGGGGCATTTAACATTTAGCATTTCTCCTCCTCGATGGGCGACTCTGTAACAAACGTCCCTATTTTGGAGATTTCTTCGAAAGGCCATAACTGCCACAGCAGCCATGTTTGATTTTGATGGAGCACTGAAAGCCTCCAAGGGCTGTTTGTATTATTCAGAAGGTGTACGGCAGGTTTACTTATACTTTATGTTCAAATGTTGCAGGAAAAATGCTGTTTTATTCAATGTGTAATTTATCGTCTATTCTGTGAATTCAACCGTACCTTTTTTTTTCTTCGTTTTCTTCTCTTCCAGGTACACTCCAGCAGCGCGGCTCTTCGAGGTGGTTTACGACTCCACCCTGGTGACCTTCACCTACGACGAGGCCTCCGGCACCGTCAAGACCATCCACCTCACGCACAACGGCTTCATCAGCTCCATACGCTACCGGCAGACAGGTAGCGTATGGACGCACCCACGTCACCTAACCTAGGGTGACCAGACGTCCGGTTTTCCCCGGACATGTCCTCTTTTTGAGACCAAAAAAAAAGCATCCGGCAGGGTTTCCAAAAACGTCCGGGATTTTGCTTCGTTGGATATTTGCGTTTCTCTGGGTTTTTACCCCTTACAAGTTTTGTAAATGGTATCTCCCTTACGGTCCACCTGAACAGTCATTGGTCGACTGATCTCAGTGTTGCCAGATACACAAAAGTTATCCCCCTTTTAGGCATGTATATCACAAAGCAGGCAGAATAAGAGAGATGTTAATCGCTCAGAAGTGCGAACGACACCCAGAGTGCTCCGCGCGGGAGAGACTGTGGTCTATATCACGGCTGAGAATACAAGACCACCCCCTGTGCTCTGAGCCGCCACACACACACACACACACACACACACACACACACACACACACACACACACACACACCTCCACCTCCGCAGTCGGATCAAAGTGAACGAGTGAATCTGTGAACACGAGCCAACGTCGGGTGTGTGAACAGTCATTCATGTTTCCTCGCTCCGCTCACACACGCCGTCCGCGTGGGACGGGAACTCTTGAAATCCTTCCCGGAGGCCATCAATCATAACGTGGAAATTGTTTCGTAAAAATTAGTTAGAAAGACGCTGCACTGCAGTAAATTGCGGTACCGCCCGGTAATGGCAACGCCGAGACTCGGAACCCTCCGGCAGCGGCGGGCGGCGGCGATGTTCGGACGCCGTCGTCGTGAAGACGGTTCCACGATTCCCTCGAGTTACGGATTTTTTCCGAGCTTTCTAATCTCTTCCGCCGGTTCACTTCACACAGCTTTGGGGTTGGTTCGCCGCGATCAGGTGTCACTAATCTACGCCGGCACAGCTGTGTGTGTGTGTGTCTGTGTGTGTGTGTGTGTGTGTTTATCACTTTGCCCTCACTGTGAATAGACTCTCACCTTCCTTTAACTGATCTCATTTGGGCAGAACAAACGGAGCCTCGGAGAGAGGGAGCGATAGCGGTAATTGTCCCCCGAGAGGAGACGAGGAGGAGCGTGGGGACCAATGGAAGTATAGAAACGGAGGTATAGAGAGAGGTAGGCGAGGATGAAAAGGAAGAGGAGAGAAAAAAAAGGAGGAAGGAAAAGATGACAGCTCGGGGGAAGTGACAGCTAGAGAAGCGAGACGAAACAGACTGCGAGTTCCCCAGGGCTGTGGAGGAAAGAAAAAAACTCCATCTCACTCTCTTCTGCTTCCCCCCCCCCCCCCTCCCCCCATTAGCGAAGGTTTAGAATCAACACCGCACAGAAAATAAAAAAAATAATGCGACGTGATGCTGATCCGGCTCTCCGCAGTCTCCGAAAAAGCGAGACACTTAGTCATTTTAACTGCAATCAGAGTCATCTGGAATCGCACCGCGATGGCGTTTCATTAGCGGGCCTCCTTTTCCAAGCGGAGGCCGAGGTGACGGACGGCGTTGTTAAAGTTGACGTTGTGACATTAAGGAGCATATTGGTCCATCGCGGCTATTGTCTTTAGATTTCATTATCTCTCCGTATTAAAGGTCACCGGTGGAAATGCCACGGAGGTGTGCGGGGATAGTTAAGTCGGGATGGATCGCGCCGCGCGTGTCTTTGTTAATGATGTTGAATTAGTCCTCCATTTGAATTCATTAGGAAAAGGCCTGGCCAACGGCGAGGGCCGCCATATGCAGAAAGATACTTTTGCCAAAAGCCATTCTCCGTGAGATCGGCTTTTCCGCTGTTGCCCTTCAAAACAAAAGCTCGACGTTGAGCATGAATCGAGAGCGGCAATCCCGCTTTTAAAAAAAAATCGTAGTGGGAAGCAGCCTCATTGCAGCCACTAATACTAATAAAATATAAATTAATATATACTTCATTTTGTATTTTATATTTTACTTGTATACATCTATATCTTTCATCCCTGTTTTTTATATTTTATTTTGAATGTATTCTCGTGTGTTTAGTTTATTGGTGCTGCTACTGTGACAACAAATTTCCCCTTGGGGATGAATAAAGTATATATCTATCTATCTATCTATCTCAAAATCCACACGTGCTAATGCGTGTCGATGAAACTTACATATCGTTGTTTTTCTCCCACTCGTAGGCCCCCTGACGAGTCGGCAGATCTTCCGCTTCAGCGAAGAAGGCCTGGTCAACGCCCGCTTCGACTACAGCTACAACAACTTCCGGGTGACCAGCATGCAGGCGGTCATCAACGAGACGCCGCTCCCCATCGACCTGTACCGCTACGTGGACGTGTCGGGGCGGGTGGAGCAGTTCGGCAAGTTCAGCGTCATCTTCTACGACCTCAACCAGGTAGGCGTGACTACAGAAACACGTCAGTGAGTGTCGATAGTCTGAGTTTATTGTTAAGACTGAAGATCGACTGCTTTGCGAAGCGATGGAGCGTCTGTCGGCTCGATGATTTTTGCTTTTATTGCCCATAACTTCATTGTTTTGGTCGTCCGTCCCCCCCTCCCCCCCAGGTGATCACCACCCATCTGATGAAGCACACCAAGGTCTTCAACTCCTACGGCCAGGTGGTCGAGGTCCAGTACGAGATCCTCAAATCCATCGCCTACTGGATGACCATCCAGTACGACTCGGCGGGGCGCACCACCACCTGCGACATCCGGGTGGGCGTGGACAACAACGTGACGCGCTACACGTACGAGTACGACGCCGACAGCCAGCTGCAGAGCGCCGCGGTCAACGAGCGGCCTCAGTGGCGCTACAGCTACGACCTCAACGGGAACATCAACCTGCTCAGCCACGGGACCAGCGCGCGGTGAGTGGACCGCAACCGGCGATACCTCGATGGGTCACGATGTCAGGACGTGTGTGTCGCACCTAGTTCCAGCCTTGTTACACCACGACTTTCTGGGCGGCTTTGCCGGTTGGTCAACTTTTGTCTGGACTGAACTCAACGGCTGTTTTCTGAATTAGCATTTATGACGTCACGGACGTTGCCCAGACCGACCGTGACGCTGCGTTCACAACGTAAGCGTTACGAATGCTGGCAACGCTTTACTCGCGTGAGTTTGTGGCTTTTCGCTTTGTTACCACCTTGGAGGGGGCGGGGCTTATCTCCGTGGATTACTCCGTGGAAACAGTTATTATTTCCTTCACGGAAGAACTAACCAATAGTTCTGCTTAATACTTGTTGAGGACATCCCACAAACATCTGAACATGTAAGGCAGGGGTCGGGAACCATATATGGCTCTTTCGGTGACGGCATATGGCTCTTTTGAGTTTGAGTTAAAACTTAATAGACGTCTTTGTTCTTTTATATACGTGTCGCGTCTCCGTTCGCCGTCTCGCACGCCATTGAGCTCCGCCCGCGTGTGCGCGCATCGGGGTGGAGCGAATAAAAAGTCACCTGTACCAGTGTTAACGCAGCTTTACGATCTGAGAAAAAAACTTACATTTCTATCAACCTCAGCTCAATTGGGTGTTTATTGCTAACGATTAAACACTAGCATGCTAACGGGCTAAACTAAGACGTCTTTACATTACATGTCGTTTAGCTAACGCTTTTATCCAAAGCGACTTACAATCCTGTTACATTCATACACCGTAGACGCTAGCCTGACGATGTCATACTCATAATTCTAGTCAGAATATGAGTCTGATACCGCTCCGTTGGGCTGTGATTATGGAGCGTGTTTCAACCTAACCAGGAAAGAAAATGCCTCTTCGCTCAATTGGATAGAGCTACAACCAATCAGAGCAACGGAGTATGTGACATGTTTTAAGCGACGCATAGTTTTCGATCTACAAACGCCTTGATCGCGTTTCTCTGTTCCTCTTTCAAAATGAATGCGCTGTCGAGGTCTTCTAAAACAGACTCAATGGCAGAATCTACACATCTTAGCTCTCCACCGGCAGCCACGTTTGTTGTAAACAAATTCAAACCAAGCGCCTTTTGATGACGTGGTTGGTTACGTTACTGTTGAGCATATGTCCGTCATCGTGTAAAGCCCGCCTTGACAATTTGATTGGTCCGGTCTATTTCTGACCGAAGATAATTTCTCCCCAATGGAGCAATGCCAGACCCAACTTCCCGACCAAAAATGTTGAGGGCGGGGCTAAATTCGGTCTGGTATCCAGGCTACGTAGACGCAGCTACAGGGAGCAAATTCGGGTTAAGTGTCTTGCTCAATGACACATCGTCTAGGGCGGGGATTGAACCTCCAACCCCCTGATTGAAAGACCGACCTGCTACCCGCTGACCCCCGGTCTTCGTTTGCTTCCAGCTTGACGCCGCTGCGCTACGACCAGCGGGACCGCATCACGCACCTCGGCGAGCTGCAGTACAGCGTGGACGACGACGGCTTCCTGCGCCAGCGCGCCAGCGACCTGTTCGACTACAACTCCAACGGGCTGCTGACGCGCGTGTTCAACCGGGCGAGCGAGCGCACGGCGTGGTACCGCTACGACGGGCTGGGCCGCCGCGTGGCCACCAAGAGCAGCGAGGGCGAGCAGCTGCAGTTCTTCTACGCCGACCTGTCGCACCCCACCCGGGTCAGCCACCTGTACAACCACAGCAGCAACCTGATCACGTCGCTGTACTACGACCTGCAGGGACACCTCATCGCCATGGAGCTGAGCAGCGGCGAGGAGTACTACGTGGCGTGCGACGGCGTGGGCACGCCGCGGGCCGTTTTCTCCAGCAAGGGGCGGCTGGTCAAGGAGATCCTCTACACGCCGTACGGCGAGGTCTACCAGGACACCAACCCCGACTTCCAGCTGGTCATCGGCTTCCACGGCGGCCTCTACGACCCGCAGACACGCCTCGTGCACCTGGGGAGGCGGGACTACGACACGCTGGCCGGCCGCTGGACCTCGCCCAATCACGAGCTGTGGGCGGAGCTTAGCAAGGAGCCGGCGCCGTTCAACGTGTACGCCTTCAAGAACAACTGCCCCGTGGGCCGCGTGGAGGAGGTGACCAAGTTCACTACGGGTGAGCCTCGCACGCGCACACACACACACACACAAAACACTCTCAGACAGAGAATACACACACACACACACACAAAAAAGAATCCCCCACACACACACAGAACCTACTCACTCACACACACAAACAGAACCTACTCACACACACACACATACATAACCAACTGACACACACACAGAATCTACTCACACACACAGAATCTACTCACACACACACACATACATAACCAACTGACACACACACAGAATCTACTCACACACACAGAACCTACTCACACACACACACATACATAACCAACTGACACACACACAGAATCTACTCACACACACAGAATCTACTCACACACACACACACACACACACACACACACAAACACAGAACCTACTCTCTCACACACACACACTCACAAAAAAACTCCCACACACACTCACACATAACCTACTCCCCCCCCCACACACACACACACACATGCAGAACCTACTCTCACACACACAGAACCTACTCACACACACAGAACCTACTCACACACACACACAGAACCAACTGACACACACACGCAAACTACTCACACACACACACACACACACACACACACATACACAGAACCTACTCTCACACACACTAAACACCTGCCATAGAGGGTGAGCTACAGGTGATCCGCCTGGCGGGACGGAGATGAGGAGACAGGAAGCGGCGCCGGCCTCCGAAGCCTCTGATCAACGAGTTTCCTTCAACATCGCCGTCGTGTTTTGTTGCCGACACGCCGCCTCCCGACACGCCGCCTCCCGACACGCCGCCTCCCTCCAGAGACCAAACAGAAACGCAGGCGGGGGGGGAGAATGAATATGGGATGTGGGTGGGTGCGCGTGTCCTTCTGGTTAATGGAACATTCATCCGGCCCGTCCCCGTTTCCCCGCTGCAGGATTGTTTATCACAGAGTGTGTGTGTGAGTGTGTGTGTGTGTGTGTTGGGGAGACGGCGCCCGGCCCTCAGCGCCGTGTTATTTTCACACTGTGTGTGATTTCCTGGACTCGGTGGTTGTTTGCCCGGCCTCATGACTTTTTCTTTGCTTCATGGTATACGAGTTATATTCTAAATTTTTCCTCGCTGTGCAATTTTCTCTCTCTCTCTCTCTCTCTCTCTCTCTCTCTCTCTCTTTGTATGTGTGTGTGTGTGTGTGTGTGTCCAGACATTGGCAGCTGGCTGCAGCTGTTTGGTTTCCAGCTCCATAACGTCGTCCCGGGCTTCCCGAAGCCTGAAGTGGGCCGGATGGAGCAAACCTACGAGCTGATGAAGACCCAGACCAAGACGCAGGACTGGGACTCCACCAAGGTGAGCTCCTGATTGGTCGAATAATAAGTTTAGTATATACCAAATTCATCGAAAATATCTTATATCTTATATATATTTTTGGAAATCTCTGCATGTATGATGATCTGAGGTTCTTCCGACAGCATTATGGCTGGAATCAGCACTGCGTAAAAAAAAAATGTAATAATGTTTTTCAATATCAGTATGTCGGAAACCAATTAGTCAATTAAGAAATCTACAATTAGAAGAAATCCATAGTCATTAAAGTGGTTCCGGCTTCTTAAATGGGAGGATTTGTTGCTTCTATCTGTTTCATATCGTTGTAAATTTAATTTCTTCAAAGTTTAGACCGTTAACCAAAAGACTCTTACATCACAAGACGAGTGATTCAGGTAAACACGGTGAATTAAATGAAGGCGCTGCTCCCTGTGCAGAAGGTTCAAAGAAACCAGAAAATTTCCCTTAAAAGTAGAACGAGACGAGGAAAGTAATAATCTTTATTATGCCGACGTTCCGCTCGGGTTTTCTTGTTCCGCGGCAGACATTTTGACTTTTCTTTTTGTGTGTGTAGCATAGTTGTTACAAATAAGATGAATTATGTCTCTGTTCGAGTGTCAATACCACTGACAGTGTGTCGGGCGCACAATGCCGCGGCGCCGCCACACCGCAACGACTGAAAGGGATTGGGCTCTCATTCAGTCTGTTATTCACGAGTCAAAAGTCTTCTGAGTTAAAAAGAAAAGAGCCTTTGTGCAGACGCGTCCGCGGCGTCGCTAAAGAGCGCTTCCTGTTTCAATTCAAAGAGTCTGGAGAGGATGAGGCGGCGTTTGAGTGGATCAAACCTCCGCGTTGTCTTTGTTTAGGCTTCATACGGTCATGGAAAACCAGGAAAAGTCATGGAAATGTTTTATATTCATATGTTCGTTTACAGAGTTTGATTAAAAGAATAAACACTGATATAGGTGTTTATTTATTCAACCCACTGCAGTAGATCGCTGGAGATCCTGACAAACTCAACACTTTACTCAACATTTTACTTTACTCAGTACTTTACTTTGTTTTCCCCTTGTAGTATTTAATATTTTAGTAATAATATTTAGTATTTAGTAGTATTTAGTATTTAGTAATTTAGTGTTAGTATTTAGTATTTTAGTATTTATTTTTTATTTGTATCTTTTATTTTTAATTAATGCTCTAATGTTCATCCACTGCTGTGATCTTGAAATGTCGCCACTGTTGGACTAATAAATGAATATCTTATCTTATCTTATTATTTTAATCAAACTAGTGTCTCTCATTCAGTTGTGTCATTTACGGTGAAAACCCAGAGATGTCACAAAATAACCGCGTTGACCTTTTGACCTTTCATTTTAATGAAACACCTTATTATGTCATCGCCATGGCTCCCGGGAGGCCCAGGTGTGGCACTTGATTAAAGGCCATCGTATTTTGGGGGTGTTTTTCAGTTAATACTTCTGTTTATGCCTATTTTGTGCTTTGATAACTCTGGGTTCATCCATTCATGGGAAACCTGTAAAAATCCTGGAATTTAACAAAGGCTATTTCCAGGCCTGGAAAAATGATGTATCCTGAAAGTTTAGAAAAAGTTATGGAAATTAGTTTTATTCATATGTTCATTTCAACAGTTTGAATAAAAGAATAACATTTTAATAAATAAGTATTCTTGTAATCAAACTATAGTCTTTCATTGTGTTATTTAAGGTTATCTACTCATGAATACACCGGAATTTCATATTTACGTACAGTCATGGAAAACCTGGAAAAGTCATGAAAACAAATGTAATCCTGAAAATTTTGAAAAAGTCATGGAGATGTGTTTTATTAATATATTAATTTAAACAGTTTGATTAAAAGAATAAACAGTTCATTTAATCAAACTATTGTCTCTCACAAAATGGTTGGTCATGGAAATGTGGTTTAAGGTCATGGAAAGGTCAGGAAAATGTATTATATTTATATGTTAATTTAAACCGTTTAACAGATTAAAGGATCATGATAAGGTCATGGCAAGGTCATGTAAAGGTCATGTAAAGGTCATGGCAATGTATTCAATTCATATGTTGATTTAAACAGTTTAACAGATTAAAGGATTTTGAGAAGGTCATGGGAAGGTCACATAAAGGTCATGGCAAGGTCATGGGAGTCCTAAGGTCATCCTGTGTTCACCCTGCTCCGGTGACCAGCAGCGCGTGTCTCCCCAGGTGGTTTTGGGGATCCAGTGCGAGCTGCGCCGCCAGCTGCGGAGCTTCATCTCCCTGGAGCGTCTCCCGCTGGTGTCGGAGCCCGTTGGCTCCGCCTGCCACGGCCCGGCCCACCCGCCGCCCTTCGGCTCGCGGCCCTCCCTCCTCGGCCCCAGCATCCGCTTCGCCGTGTCCCGCGGCCGCGTCAGCGCCGAGGTCATCGGCGTGGCCAGCGAGGACAGCCGGCGCGTGGCCGCCGTCCTGCACGGCGCCGTCCACCTGAGCGGCCTGAGCTTCACCGTGCGCGGCTGCGACACGCACCACTTCCTGCAGTCGCGCCCCGTCGAGGAGGACCTGGCGCTCGGCCTCGGCGCCGGCGGCCGCGTCCTGGAGAGCGGCGTCAACGTCAGCGTGTCGCAGATGAGCGCCGCGGTCAACGGCAGGACTCGGCGCTTCGCCGACATCGCCCTGCGGCAGGGGGCGCTGTGTCTGAGCGTGCGCTACGGCGGCAGCGAGGAGGAGGAGCGGGCGCGCGTCCGCGAGGAGGCGAGGAAGAGGGCGGTGGAGGGGGCGTGGCTGAAGGAGAGGAAGAGGGCGGATTTAGGGGACGTGGGCAGCCGGCCGTGGAGCGAGGCGGAGAAGCAGCAGCTACTCTCTGCTGGACTGGTCCAGGGCTACGACGGCTACTACTCCCTCCCCGTGGAGGGGCAGCCGGAGCTCTCCGACTGCCCCTCCAACATCCACTTCATGACGCTCGGCGAGGCGGGGGGGCGCAGGTAACAGAGACAACAGACGCGCCCCCCCCCCCCCCCCCCCCCCCCCCACCAAAGACTGCCTGTTTCTACTCTCTACTCTGATTTGTTCTACTGTTTCTATACCGTATCAAAAAAAAAAAGAAGGAAGAAGACGAAGAAGAAAAAGAGCAAGAAGAGAGATTAGGGGGGGGGGGAAGAGTTATTTCCAAATGCCTTTAATCGTGACAAAATGATGGTATTTTATTATTATCGTCCAGTTCTCCAATTTCTAACAGTGGCACAAGCGGTTGTGGTTTGGCTGTGGCTTCGCTTTTTTGTATTTCGACGGACCGACCGACCGACCGACCGACCGACCGTCCGTCCGTCGTTTGCTGTTTTCGACACTGTTCTTCTTTTTGGATTCGCTGGACTGTAGAGACAAAAGACGTTTCAGGATCGCCAGTGAAGGAAACCCTCCTCTTCATCACCACTCAAAGAACTCGAGAGCTCTCCGGTCGCCATCCGAGCTCCTCCGTCGGTTTACCTCGGATATACTATCGTTTACATATTGTGTGAGAGAGGCCTTGTCGACGCTGGCGCTCCCCCCCCCCCCCCCCTTCAGAGGAGGAAGCCCCTCCCCCTCCTCTGGTGTGTGTGTGTGTGTGTGTGTGTGTGCTCCAACAGTAGTGTGTATGAGTGTGTATACTAAGAATCAAGAATGTACATAGCCAGTGCTTTCACACTGAAAAAAAGTGCTCAACTGGAAGTTCTGTTGTTCATAAGTGTCGGTATTGTTAATCAATAGAAAAAACAGTTACATTTTTGCAAAGAGTTATAAATGCTATAGTAAATATTCTCGCTGAAAGAATCAATCTGACTTTACTGGGTTACCATGCTGATTAAAGTTATTACGTGTGAATTACCTGACTGCTCTCTGGGGATTTCATCGGTACCGTTGCTTATTCTCTCTCTCTCTCTCTCTTTCTCTCTCTCTCTCCCTCTCTCTCTCTTTTTCTCTGCCGTATTCTCTCTCTCCCTCTCCCTCTCTCTTTCCCTCTCTCTCTCTCTCTCTCTCTCTCTGGTGTCATCTCCATCTCTCTTTCTCTCTGGAGTCTTCTCTGTGTCTCTCTCTCTCTCTCTAGTATCTTCTCTCTCCCCCTCTCTCGCCCCTCTCTTTCTCTCTCTCTCTGGTGACTTCTCCATCTCTCTCTCTCTGGTGTCATCTCTATCTCTCTCTCTCCATCGCTCTCTCTCTCTCTCTGGCGTATTTTCTCTCTCTCTCTCTCCCTTTCTCTCTCTTTCTCTCTTTGGCGTCTTCTCTGTCTCTCCCTCTCCCTCTCTTTTCCTCTGGCATATTCTCCGTCTCTCTCCCTCTCTCTCCCTCTCTCTCTGGCATCTTATCCCATCTCTTTCTCTCTCTTTCTCTCTGGCGTCTTCTCCGTATCTCTCTCTCTCTCTCTCTAGTATCTTCTCTCTCCCTTTCTCTCCCCCCTCTCTTTCTCTCTCTCTCTGGTGTTATCTCCATCTCTCTCTCTCTGGTGTTATCTCCATCTCTCTCTCTCTCTCTGGCGTCTTTTCTCTCCCTCTCCCTTTCTCTCTCTCTCTTTGGCGTCTTCTCTGTCTCTCCCCCTCCCGCTCTTTTCCTCTCTGGCATCTTCTCCGTCTCTCTCCCTCTCTCTCTTGCTCTCTCTCTCTCTGGCGTCTTATCCCATCTCTCTCCCTCTCTCTTCTCCGTCTCTCCGTCTTCCCTCCACACATTTTTCCGTGTTCCTCTCTTTGTTCTTGTTTCTGGGAGTTTGTAAATCTCAAATCTGTGCTGTCGTTACTAGCATCATCATTATGGCTCAAACCGAGATGTGCATGAGAAACCTGCGACTGTCAGAAGAGGAGGAGGAGAAGAAGGAGAGAGAGAGGGAGAGAGAGAGAGAGAGAGAGCTAGGGAAGATGCACAGAGAAAGGGAAGAATAAATGTGACAGCTGATGCTGAGCGAGTGGGTGGTGAGTGCATGAGGGGCAGGACCTGGTGTTGGCTGAGCTGTTCTCTGCAGCTTGTCTCCTCTCATTAGGAAATGCCAATCAGACTCCAAGTGCACTACTTCCAAGCCCCCCCACACACACACACACACACACACACACACACACACACACACCGAAAAACAAAGTTTTAATACGAAAGTAGAGAAGTTTGTTTTTCTTCTTTTATTTTTTTTAATGGAGCCACCACTAATCCCCCTCCCCGTCCGTCTGCCTCCCCCCCTCTCTCCCCCCCCCCCCCCCCCCGCCACCCTCCCACAGTCCCTCCACCATCTGCCCGCCATTAATTGTTTGTGTGTTTTCTCTCTCCTGGGCTGCGGATGACAAAGCCGCCGCACAATGCTCACGTTCTGGTGATATACAGTGTGTGTATATATATATATATATATATATATATATATATACGTTCTCCCCGACTGTCACGTTTCTAAGCGGCCGCGCTGCACCTTCACCGCTCCGCCATATGCTTCGTCAGATACTGTCCAACCCCGGAAAGGATGGAGGGTCCGGTTGCCAGGAGACCGCTGCACTGAAGAATGGTCTGGGCTGAATGGATGCTCTTTCTCTCTATCTTTCTCTCTCTCTCTGTCTCTCTCGCTCTCATTTTTTTCATGAGGAGCCAGTAATGTCAATCAGATGAATGACATATTTCACCCCCCCCCCTCCCTCCTTCCTCTCCTCCTCCGCCTCCTCCCTCTCTAGCAGTCAGCATTCTCTCCTCGAAAAAATCAGTACTTCAATATGTCAAATTGAATTTTGGTTCCCCATCATATGTCAGATGGGGGGGCTCCAGTGTGTGTGTGTGTGTGTGTGTGTGACCCTGTTTAAAAGAGTTTATTTCCAACCAATATCATTTATTTCCTCTTGCCATCCACACACCTGAATTGCATTAAGAAAACAGAGCACAGTATTGTTGTCAGCTCACGGATGCGGAGATGGAGATTAATGTTTCTGCAGCTGAATATTTCACACACCGCCATCTCTGAAAAGTTATGAGGCTCTTTCTGTGCCGCATACGCAGAGGGGGGGGGGGGGGATGCTGGGAGGATGCTCAAGCTTTAAATGCCTCGATTGAACTAACAGGAGCTGATTAATTGCGAGAGAGAAGAAGAAGAAGAAGAAGAAGAAGAAGAAGAAGAAACATTCCCTTCAGACACAGTCGGCATCATGCAGGGAGGTTGTTTGTGTGTTCATAATTCAATAATTAGGTCAATATTGAGGGAGGCGGCCATTGACCGGCGGCGTCTGGTCCTCCGTGTAGGCCGTGACGGCGTGGAGGAGAGGAATGGCGATGCCTTGTCCCGGCTTCTGGAAAGCTGCTATCAAGTTCCTGATTTGCCGGAAATATCGTTTCTGCACACCGAGAGAGGTCTGAAACACAAGAGGGGGGGGGGGGGGGGAAGACTTCATCTCCACATTCAAGTCCCACGGGGAAATATGAAGAGGACCGGCTGCTGGAAATGAGACTTAAGTCTTATACATCAGATACGATGAAGGCAGAGGCAGAAACTTCCCCGGCACGAACCCGGGCCGCTGATCCACAGTTAAAGAAATAAAATGTTATCAATAAATGGGAAGTTGCATGAAATAAATTGAATCTGAAATTGCTAAATAAATAAAAATACTATAGAAGGATGAAATATATACTCCGGGTGCTTGAAAGCTAAATGCGTATATATATATATATATATATATATATATATATATATATATATATATATATTCTTGTAATGTATATATACATTTAAAAAAAATATACATATATAGATATATATATATATATATATATATATATATATATATATATATATATATATGTATTTAATTAGACAACCAAATGTGTTCATTATCATTTACTTGTGACATTTAAGAGACTGTAAGTGTCCTAACAGCATCTCAACAGCTTTACTTGTGACTGATAAAATGTAAAAACACACAGAGATATTTTTTTGTATGAAAACAAAGCATGAAGTTATTCAGAGTGTTATTTATGTACAAGTTATATAAGTCGTCCAATGCAGCAGTGTCATGTGACTTTCTTTCATTTGGCTTCATTAAAACGCCATCAAGGATCTCTCAGATCATTTTGATATCGCAGTAAACTTCCCCTACAGCTGTCGGTTAAACATTACCAAACTATGAAGCATTGTCCGGATTACATTTTGTATATTATGATTAGAAGAAAACTCAAACTGTTTGTTTTCTTTCTACCCCGTCGATACGACTCCAATGGTGAGAGAGAAAACAAAAAATCTTATAAATCCAATTGGAAATCAATCACTCAAACACGTGTGGTTAAAGGGATTGATATTGCACATGAATAATGTAAACCTGCCACTGAGCTCGGTTTAATTCCAGTCCTCAGTCTGTTGGCGTGAGGCTGTCAGCGAAGGCGTCGAAGGCCAAACGTCGTTACAACAGCTCCTCGCGTCGCTCGTCAGCGAGAGACACCGACTTCAGACGTCTGCGCGTGTTTGCCAACCCTCAGCGCTCCATTACATATCCCATCAGAAACGCTGTCAACTGCAATTTCTACGTTTCCCATCTCTGGAGTATATATGCTGATGCCGTGGAGACTTACATCTGCTGTGGGGGGGTAAGGGAGGGAGGAGGTTTACATCACAGGTTGTTATTGTGAAAGGAAAAGAGGAGGTTTCTCGAACGACGACAACAAATTCATAGTTTTGCTCAAATTAGGCTTGTCGCTCAAAGAAAACAACCGGGAGGAACAACTTGAGGGGGCGTGGCCTCCTGTAAAGTGTTTAAGGAGCGAGAAAAGTTTTTAAAAAACGCGGGAAAAGTCTCACGTCGACGGTCCAGGAGCCCGCGGCGTCCTTGTGGAGTCGGTAGGTGTAGACGAAGCTGTCGTACCTGCACACACAGAAACAGAGGGGACCTTTTGACCTTTCAGTTTCATGAAACGTGACACGTGGAACTTGGTAAAAGCCACCGTATTTTTGGGGGGGGGTTTTCCGTTAATACATTTTTTGTGCTTTTATTTATCTCCATAACTCAGGGTTCGTACGGTCATGGAAAACCTGAAGTCATGGAATTTAAAAATGGTTATTTACCTGGAAAATCCCAAAAGTTTTGGAAAAGTCATGGACATTTTTTATATTAATATTTTCATTTATGATTAAAAGAATCAATATTTGTGTAAATATTTACTCTTTGATAACAAAATAAAGATGCATATAAATATTTATTCTTTGATTAAAATAATAAATATGTATATACATATTTATTCTTTGATGTAAAAGAATTATATTTATATAAATATTTATTTTTTGATTAAAATAATAAAGATTTATATAAATATGTAATCTTTGATGTAAAAGAATAACATAAATATAAATATTTAATCTTTGATTAAAATAATAAAGATTTATATAAATATGTCATCTTTGATTAAAAGAATTAAGATTTAAATATATATTTATTCTTTTAATCAAACTATTGCCTCTCATTCTTTTGTATCATTTAAGGCAGTGGTTCTCAAATGGGGGTCCGCGTACCCCTGGGGGTACGTGAAGGCACTCCAGGGGGTACGTGAGATTTTTTTTTAAATCTATTTAAAATTAGCATCCATTAAAAAATCCTTTAAAAATAGTTATTTAATAAATATTTAATAAAACAAAAGTGTAAGTTCATAAACTGAATTGTATATTAAGTAGGAAATTTAATTTAATTAACCTAACAACCCAGAGTCCCCCCTCCCACCATATCAGGATGGTTTGACCCAACGTTGCACACGCTCACGGACCGTCTCTCACTGCGGCTCTTAGCAGCAACGCTGCTGAAACACGGACGCACACACCCCGTCTCTAACACACACCCCGTCTCTAACACACACCCCGTCTCTAACACACACCCCGTCTCCTCTCCTCGCGTCGCTAGAGCTCCGTTGCAGGCGCGCGCCTCGTTTAGCGTGACGCGTGCACATAGCGCCACTGATTTAAGGTATATACTTGTGTATACACCCAGATTTCACAACAATTGTAGTCATGGAAATTTAGTTTAAAGTCCTGGAAACCCATTGGTCCGATAACCTCCGAAAGAGAGGAAAGATATCCTCATGTTTCCGCTGTGTGGCGGTACTCACAGCACACACAGGCAGTAGACGCCCGCCACCGTGTCGCTGTCGCGGACGAGGTAGCAGCCGGGCCGCCCGTCCCGGGCCAGCCGCCTCTCGCCCTCCCCCTTGCCGATGGCTCCGTGGTAGACCGGCAGGCCCTCCATCACCACGGCTCCTCTCCAGGGTTCTACTCGTCGCCTCCTCTTCCTCTCCTCTTCCCTCAATGTCGGTCTTCACTGGGAATCCTCCGGACTGGGAAGGCCGTTTAATTTTGGAGATCTGGATGTCTTCAAAAGTCGGTTTGAGAGGCCGAGCGGCGTCCTGACGTCCTCCTCCGACAGCAGCTCGCTCTAACTCTCTTACCTCTGTGTCTGTGTCTTCCTCTTCCACCACAACACACACACACACACACACACACAGAAGTTGCGTGGATCTATATGGCAGGAAATGATTACATGTTTTCAACAGGAAATAACTTCAAAGATCATAACCGAATATGTCCACAACAATATGAAAACTACGAGAGAGGATGATAAAAAAAAAGAAGCAAGTCAATCTTCTCGCACAGGAAGAGGTGGATGGAGCTCACGGCGGTTTGATCTTCACGCAGCGACTGTTTGAGGTTTTGAGGCCTCGCTTGTTTTTCTGTTAAAGACGTGAGCTGACTCTCTTTGTTGTTGTTCCCACAGTTAGATGAGGAAACACTCCTGAAGTAGTTTCTCTATGTAAAAATACTGCAATCACGTTAAGAAAAAGACGCTAGATTGACTCAATGTATGAAAAGTACTAAACCTGACGTAAAATATCCCATGAGAGTAATATGTGATGTATTGAATGATATAAATATATATTTTTTATATATATACATCCTCTTTTCTGATCCTTTTTTGAGGTGAAATAAGTTCATTTGACCAGTTTGGTCCTCAAACGGTTCTTACTGTAGCCCACTTGTCATGTAAGAATGGAGGAGGAGGAGGAGGAGGAGGAGGAGGAGGAGGAGGAGGAGGAGGAGGAGGAGGAGGAGGAGGAGGAGGAGGAGGAGGAGGAGGAGAAGAAGAAGAAGAAGAAGAAGAAGAAGAAGAAGAAGAAGAAGAAGAAGAAGAAGAAAAGAAGAAGAAGAAGACGAAGAAGAAGAAGTTTTAACCTCTTCGTGCTGCGCGGGATGGTGTTGCTCATCGTTACATGTGCGGTGTTTGTGTGTGTGTGTGAGCGGTTTGGGTAGCGTATGTCATATCTGCTACCACAGGAAGAAGAACAACTTTTTAGCAGATGTTTCTGTCATATCTCAATAGTTGGACACAAGCAGATGTCTCTCTAAAAATATATGTTAGGGTCCTTGATGAGAACACATTAGGAGCCCTCTGATTTCCAATGACCTGATTTATTATTTTGACGGCTGCATTTGCATGTGGAAACATATGAAACTATTTATTTTTGTTCTTTTACAATGTTGAATTAAGAACAATTTGTGTATACGTGATGCAAAAATATATACATGTAAGTAAAAGAAGACGTTTTAAATGTCGACGTATAAAATGGAAACCATGCGTACGCTCGATGTTTTATAGCAAAAAGTTGAAGCCTGCAGTTTGAGAAGTACATCCCGCATCACACATGTTCCCAGTCACATGTCGGCGCTCCGTCTTCCCGGAGACGCTCACACCTGCTCCTAACGAAGCGGGAACACGCCGCGGAGATCCTCCTGCAATCTGTCCCGTCACCGCGCGGGAAGTCGTGTCGCGTCAGACCGGAGACGGGCAATTAAAACGTCTATTGAGACGTCTATTGAGACGTATATTGAGACGTATATTGAGACGTATATTGAGACGTATATTCTCAGCGACGTCGTCGAGGCCTTCGAGGCCTCCGGGCCCTCGGAGCGGCCCGCCGGTCGGGTCGTACCCTCCGGTGCGTTCTCCGAGCCCGAGGCTCCACTCCTCTTGAAGACGTCTGTTCTTTCACGCATTCAGGAGGAGGGTACACTACGCGAGCCATCGGTCTGCGTCGGAGCCGCGTTCCCCCTCGGCTCGGGAGGATCATGAGCGGTGGAACCGAGGGGGCTGAGCAGCCGGTGGCGGCTGACGCGTCGCTTGTACAGCTCTTTAGCGCCATCCAGTGGCAACGAAAAGAAAGGACAGGATGGATGCCTTTTTCCCCCTTTTTTTGGTGGCTTATTATTCTGTTTAAACATTCAGGCTATTCTAGTTCATACATTTTGAGTATAGAGACATGTTGAAACAGATTTCCTGCTTCAGTTTAAAATTAAATGAAACCGTAGACTCCTCGGCCCTCGGAGAGGCCGGACCGGGTCAATGCAGAACGCAGAGGATCCATACTGGACACAAATAGCAGACAGAGATACTCCATTGATTAGCTGACTGCTGCCTCCAACCTGCAAGGTATCATAAGGACGTTAGTACGAGATTATGATATCTGGCCTTGATATGTAGGATCCATGTGAAGCATTCTGGGAGAGGGGGAGAGGAGGGGGGAGAGGGGGGGGGGGACTCACTGTTCATCTGCCCGGCTGACTGTGAACCCAGCACTCTCATTCCCAGGTGTGTGTGTGTGTGTGTGTGTGTGTGTGTGTGTGTGTGTGTGTGTGTGTGTGTGTGTGTGTGTGTGTGGGAGGGGGTCACAGCTGTTGGAGGGTGAGGTGGTGAAAGGAAAGTAGCAATCGTTGATGGGATCAGCTGTGTGTGTGACATTGGACTGGAGCCGTTCAGACCAGCTCTCACTTCATTAAAAGAACAGAAATCCAACAAAAGAAGTAGGCCTAGCATATTTGATATGGTTCACTTTATTTTGTATTATTTATAGTCGTTTTCATTTTCCTGAACTGTCTTAATACAAAATAATACGATACAAAATGTTACAAGTCTTATGATTACACATACAATGTTGATCCCACCCAAAAAAAATGAAATAATGATCCCCATACTTCTGTATTTCATGGTCTGCAAAGCCAAAATGCTGAAATAAAACGTTCAGTCGATATGGAGAGATATTAAACATTGTAATGCCATAGAAGTGTATAGGCTACATTCTGAGAAAGCAAAACTACAACACTGAGCTTCAATGTAGGCTGGCTAATAGCCATAGCTAGACTCAATTGAAACTACCTGATAGCTACAGCTAGCCTCAATTGCAGCTAGCTGATAGCCACAGCTATAGCCTCAAATTAAGTTAGCTGATAGCTACAGCTACACTCAATTGAAGTTGGCTGATAGCTACAGCTAGCCTCTATTGAAACTAGCTTATAGCTACAGCTAGCCTCTATTGAAACTAGCTGATAGCCACAAATAGCCTCAATTGCCACTAGCTGATAGCCACAGCTAGCCTCAATTGAAACTAGCTTATAGCTACAGCTAGCCTCAATTGAAGTTACCTGATAGCCACAGCTAGCCTCAATTGAAGTTAGCTGATAAGTACAGCTAGCCTCTATTGAAACTAGCTGATAGCGACAAATAGCCTCAATTGAAACTAGCTGATAGCTACAGCTAGCCTCTATTGCAGCTAGCTGATAGCCACAGCTAGCCTTAGGGAAAGCAAGAACAACTCTTTCTTACATCATCCAACATCTTTGTGATCAAGCAGCACACAAACGAGGCGGGAGCTAACTCCAACCGTTAGGCTACAAAGAAAGACAAAAAGTAGCAGCTCCTCCATGTTTCTGATCCAGTGAGTCGCTGGCTGTATCTGAGCAGGTTGTGTACAGTGAATTAATAAAACTGAAGCCCGCAGCATCAGAGGCATGAAATGTACAACTTATCTGTTAAAAAATATATATTTAACCCTCTCAGCTTCATCTGTTGTGGTAACTTTGTGTCGGTCTCGTGGTCGCAGCTCCGTCTCACACGTCCACGCTTAGCGTGAAGCCGGTCGGCGGGGGGGGGCCCGGGGGCTCCACGATCGCCAGGTCTTTCAGGTCACTGAGTTTCCGAGAGAAGGAGCTCAGCCTGGTGCTGAAGGAGCCCCTCTTGTGGCCGCGGTCCTCCCTGTGGGCCTTCAGGCAGGCGCACAGGCCCTTGCACAGCCCCCCGAGGCGGCTCCGGAAGTGGTTGCCGAGGAAGCAGTAGAGCACCGGGTTGACGGCCGAGTTGGAGAAGCCCAGGCAGAGGGTCAGCGGCGTGAGGTTGTGCAGCGTCCAGTCCACCCAGCAGCCGTCCAGCCATCCGGCCCGCCGCAGGACGCCCAGGAAGGTCACGCAGTGGAACGGGAACCAGCAGAGGAAGAAGGCCAGGACCACGGCGGCCACCGTCCACAACACGCGCTCCAGCCCCCGGCCCCCGCCGGACACCGGGGTCGGAGGTCGCTCCGATTTACCGCTCTCCTTGGACTCGGGTGATTTAAAGGACGGCATGCTGGTGGCGTGCATTCTCACGAGCCCCGTGTCGGCCAGCAGATGTCTGCCGATCGCCCCGTAGCAACAGGAGATGACGAGCAGCGGCAGCAGGAAGGCCAGAGCCATCTTCATCCAGTCCAGGGTGAGGTGCCAGGTGGGGTTAGGATAGCCGATGCCACAGACCACCGCGCCTTGGGGGAAAGTGTCCCTCAGGTACAGGGTGGGGGCGGAGCAAGCGCACGCCAGCACCCACACCAGGAGGCAGGTGAGCCGGGCGCGCTTGGGGTACCTGGCGCTCTGGGAGCGCAGCGGGCGCACGATGGCCAGGTAGCGGTCCACGCTCATGCAGGTGATGAAGAAGATGGAGGCGTAGAGGTTGAAGTGGAGGAGGCCGCCGCACACCTTGCAGGCGAGCCGGCCGAAGGGCCAGTCGTAGCCGCGGGCGTAGTACACCGCCCACAGCGGCAGCGTGAGCAGGAACAGCAGGTCGGACACGCAGAGGTTCAGCATGAAGGTGTTGGCCACGGTTTGCCGCGAGGCGCTGGCGTGCGCCAGAACCCACGCCGCCAGGGCGTTGCCGACGACGCCCGACGCGGCGATGACGCCGTAGAGGGCGGGGATGACGGAGGTCACGGGCACGGGGGTCCAGCTGGGGCAGAGGAGGGGGAGGGAGGCGTTGGGATAGAGCTCCGTGGTGGAATAGGGGGAGGGGGTGGATCCGAAGAGGGAGAGGTCACCGGGGATCGCCATCGTGGGACTGGACGCACGTTATTCCAACTTCCCCCCTTTCAATTTTCCGAGGTCAGCTGGAAATAAACACAAAACAGAGGACGCTGAGGCTGCAGCTGCCTTGTATGGACGCAGCGGAACAGAAATCCGTGGTTTCAGCCGTCATAGTTGATAACTAATCAAAGAGGAACAATACATCACACAGCGGAGAGTAATGGAGTACACATGAAGGGGTTGTCGTAATCTGGCTGCTCCATCTATTTTGTATTAATGACTGAAATAAGTTTGTTGGTGCGTTAATGAAAAAAGTGTCAACTTAATTTCAGATTTAATAGATTTACTGGATTCCTAAGTCACCGAAACTCATCCCATCACGCTCCGGTGCGCCGGTGGAGTGCATTAATAATATTAATATTATTAAATTAAAAAAAGAAACCCCACGACTAATTGGATTTAAAGCAGGCTTATCGGTAAGATGAGGGAAATGACTTCTTCGAATAACAATTTTTTTCCAATAAAAAAAAGAAGAAAAAAACGGTAAATTAAAAGCAGACATGTTGAATTAGCGAAAGAGACGTTAAGATGAGGATTAATTAAAATGTAAAAGGAGTTGTTATCCGATGGAAGCAGACGGAGCGTCGTCTTACCTGATGAGGCGGTCAGGCGCTCTTCAATGCTTCTTTTGGCTAAAGTCCATGTCTCGACCCCTCAGACAAATCTGCACGACTGAACACCCCGGACCATATCATGCCTCTGAGGTTGTGTGTGTGTGTGTGTGTGTGTATGTGTGTGTGTGTGTGTGTGTGGAGAAAACAGACCGAAGGCTCTGAGAAACCAGATGAGCTTCAGGGTCTTATAGCCCCCGAGAGCCTCGTGATGATTGCACAACGGGGAAGTTGCCTCCGCGTCCCACCTTCATCACGACCGAGAGGCTGGACTCCACCTGGACACCAGCCAGAGAGAGAGAGAGAGAATAAGAGAAACTCCCTCTCTCTCTCTCTATTATATTCATCCCTCCCTTGCTCCCGTCCCTCCCAGAGACTTCACTAGAAAATTCCGAAACGGAGTAAATCAAGTCAAGATGTGTGTTTGAGCAACGGCTTCATCTCGCGGTGACATCAGCGCGTGTCGTACCCGTTAAGCGGCCGCCGTGTTCGAGGCGTCCGACTCGAAGCCTGCCCCCCCCCCCCCCCGCCCCGCCGTCGTGACCTCTGACCCCGGGAACGGAGGCCGCCGCGTGTGTTCATTAGCGGAGCGGCGCACTTTGTGTCATATTCGTCCCGTCAGCGGTCAGATAAGCCATGGGAAATATTTACCCTGTCTCAGCGGAAGTCACGCCTGGGGGAGAGGGGGGAGGGATGGAGGGAGGGAGGGAGGGAGGGAGGGAGGGAGGGAGGGAGGGAGGGAGGGAGGAGGGAGAGGGAGGAGAGAGAGGAGGAGAGGGAGAGGGAGGGGAGAGGAGGGAGGGAGGAGAGAGGAGGGAGAGAGAGAGAGGGAGGGAGAGAGAAAGAAAGAGGGAGAAGGAGGGAGGGTGAGAGATGGAGGGAGGGAGAGAGAAAGAAGTAAAGAAAGAAAGAGGGAGAGAGGGCGAGGGAGGGGAAGGAGAGAGAGAGGGAGGGAGACCGAGGGAGGGAGGGAAAGAGAGACAGAGCGAGAGAGGCAGAGAGAGGGAGGAAGAGAGAGAGAGGGAAAAAAGAGAGAGATGGATACAGGCAGGGATGGATTAACCAACGGGCCTGCCGGGCCCAGGCCCAGGGGCCCATGAGCTGAGGGCCCCTGGGCCTCCCCGCGTGACGTCGCTGTTATTAACTCTGTATTGACATGACGATATGACACGATGCGCCGTAGCCGGTGTATGCTCGGCTTAAGTCATTCATGTCATTAACAGGGCCCCAGAAGTCCTACTGAAAAACTAAAGAATAGCCTAAACATTCCCTTTGAAGATGTCACAAGAAAGACACATATATGTGACACCATAGCTTGCTGTCAATTGTTTTAAACTTTGTTCTTGTTGATATTAGAGGTGATTAAACGCCCCTCCCTCCGGTCTGCAGGAGGAGGTGTGGTGTGTTCTTGACGTTGAGCTCACTCTCTTCTCTTCTCTCTTCAGCCTGCAGCTACTGGGGCTGCAGGCCTGTTACCCCCAGCTCCCCTGCTGCCATTTTTGCACTACACATTCACTATGACTACACACACACTATGACTACACATTCACTATGACTACACACACACTATGACTACACACACACTATGCTGATCTGCACTACATGTTTCGCTTTACCTTTTCTTGCTTCTCAGTTACGGATTTTTGTAAATAGTTAATTTAATAATTTACTAAATTATCTTTTGAACTGTGTCTGGTCTCCCTACTATGTTATTTCCACTTTGAGCGTCTGGTTGTAAAAAATTACAAAAGTTATTTGTTTAATTCATATAACCGAAGTCACTGCTATCATATAATTTGCGTTGTTTTTTTTAAATTTAAAAAAGAAAGAAACACGTCCAGGCCCAGGGGCCCGTGGTTTCTTAATCCGTCTATGGATACAGGGCGAGAGAGAGAAGGAGGTAGAGGGAAAGAGGGAGAGAGGGAGAGAGGGGAAGTGAAAGTGATAAAGGGAGAGGGATACGGAGAGAGAGAAAGGGAGTGAGGGAGAGAGAGCGAGGCAGATGGAGGTAGAGGGAGAGGGGAGGCTGTGGATGTGGAAGATGAATGAGGAGGAGGACGCGCAGATAGGGAGTGAACAAGGAGATGAGAAGGAAAGAGGGGGAGGAGGTGGAGGGAAAGAAGGAGAGAAAACGGAGATTCCCTCCAGTGGTTTTTCATTACAGTTTCTGGTAGAAGTTAATGAGCAAAGCTCTGAGACTGATTACATCACAGCGCCTTTGATGAGCGCCGTGCGCGCACACCCACGTGCACGTGAGTGTGAGCGTGCACGTGGACACGCGCACGTGGATACACGCGCGCGTGTGGCCCTTTTGCTTCAGCAGTTGTGCAACTGAACGTGTTTAATCTCAGCCTGGCATGCATTGTTTACACGCGTGTGTGGGTGTGTGTGTGTGTGTGTGTGTGTGTGTGTGTGTGTGTGTGTGTGTGTGTGTGCACTCTGCTCCATCGAGTATCCATCAGGATCTGACGTGTCCTAATAGCCGTGGGAAAGCTGAGTGAGGAAGACGAGCGGAGGCGAGGATGAAGGCCCCAAACGAAGAGACCTTGGAGGAGGATGGGAGAGAAACATGGAATCCACGGGACGAAGAGTTTCATAAAGACTTCATAAAGCGGCGAGCGCTTCCAACGGGCATGCTGGGTATTCACAGTTGATCCCCCCCCCACACACACACACACACACACACACACACACACACACACACAGAGGAGGCCCTGAACACAAGACATGGGATTGATGGCGTCCTGCTGGCCAACAGAAATAGAAGAAGACGGGAGGAGAGACGTCTCCGCCTCCCCTCAGTTCCTCTAGTAACTAAGTATGTTTAATAAAACACTATTTATGATGTTTTTACGGTATTTCCTGCTCCATTGTGGTTTCTTCATTTCCCTAAAGCGGCCTTCGGGTAGCTTCAAGTATTCTGAAGTCCTGGATGTCTGAACGTCCGTGTGTACAGACGATCTCCGTTAATTTAATTATGTGCATAACAAAGCTTGAGGGCCCGAACATGTTTTAGCGTTTCAGTCTGCAGAAACATTTAACTTCCTGCAGCTGGCGATGATGAATATCCAGCACGGAGGAGACGTAGGAATAAATAACTAAATAAAAGAACCTTCTTTTTAACAGTAATACATGTTATTTATAGTTATATAGTTCAGACACAGTTTTAAAAAATACACTTAAAGTAGAAAAAAGTACTACAATGGTAATAAATATTATTTATAGTTATATAGTTCAGACACAGTTTAAAAAAAATACACTTACAAAAAGTACTACAATAGTAATAAATATTATTAAAACACAGTTAAAGTAATTAAAACTACATCAGTAATGCATATTATTTATAGTTATAGAGTTAGGACACAGTTAAAGTAAAAATACACAGTTAAAGTAATTTATTAAAAACTACAACAATAATACATATTATTTATAGTTATATAATTCAGATAAAAAATTGAAAGTGAAGAAAAGCATTTGTTTATGAACAAAAATTACAAGTATACGCAGGATTTGGACTAATATGAAAACTCATAATTCCAATTTATGACTTATATCGTGTTATTTCCAAATTTAAATAAATAAACTATTATATTTAATCAAATTATATTAAATAACAATGTTGTTAATAAATAAAGTGATATCAAGATGCTGTTATTACTAGAGCCTCAATTTCTTCCTCCTTAAAGTTTGATTCTGCCGAACAATAAGCAGCGTGACAGTGTGTGAGCAGAAGGTCATGTGAGGCCTAATGTGCTGTAAATTAAAGCCATAAATAATAAAACCGCTGCTCTATACATGCAGATTAAATATAGTTAGTAGCATCATCAGCGAGGGAGACGGAGCATATTAAACTCTTCAAGATTACACTAACGTGTTTATCATCTGCTCATGGGTACCACGCCATATCTAAATCAATCAATCATATTCCCTCCCCCAATAATCAGTTTCCTCTCCATCATTCGGGTTATTTAGAAATAAAACAAGATTAATAAATAAAGAGTGGAGTTTGCATTCGGCCTGAATATTCACAATGTTTACTTAATACTCTTCATAAGATAAGAACATCAACGTTACTAGAGGATGGAAATGCTGAATTAGTGTAATAACACATCTTCACTGTCATAGATGCATTGAATCAGAACTCTATTGTCATATTCTCTATTGTTTTATTCCTATTAGCATAAATTAATAATCACCTGACATATCTTTTATGTGTGATAATACTGGCCAACATTCTGTATATATGTGTATGGCAGGTTTAACGCGACCCAATTAAGTTATATTATTATTAAATAATCTGAATAGTCTTTTATTAAAAACAAAAACATCATATCTTTTGCATATGCCTCCTTCTTCCTAACAGATACCAGTCTAATCTGTAGTAAACATAATTACATCATAAGTGGAGAAATGTTACACAAAAGACTTTTTCGAGTAAAAAATGAAAATACTGTTGGAAAGACACAATTAAAAACGTGTAAAGTTGTTAAACACAACTTTAAACCACGGATAACTTTCACATGAGGAGATTGCTTCACCACATTCAGACCGTCTGACTCTCACTTGTTTGTTTTTCGTTGTTTATCTCCGGGTCGTCATCCGTTGACCTTTTGACCTTTGCCACCGATCGGAGGGCCAATCTCCCGTCACGCTATCTTCGGAAGGCGGGTCATTAAAATGTTTCACTTTTCATGGACTTGCATTTTGAAAAAGAAGAAAAAACAACATTCTCTTGAATCTCAAAAGCCTCTCTCTCTCTCTCTCTCTCTCTCGAACGGAGGGCCGAGCGGCGAGCGGCTTGAGCATGTGTGTGTGTTTGTGTGTGTGTGTGTGTGTGTGTGTGTGTGTGTGTGTGTGTGTGGGAGTGCGAGTCGGCCTGTTGGCCTGTTAGACGGTCCACAAGGCAGCAGATAAGGAGAGAGCAATGGAGCGGAGAGCATCAAACCCCCGGACCGGACATCAATCTCACGGCCAATTATTTCTTCACTTTGTGTTTGAGTTGGCGTTTTTTTTTCTTTCTTCTTCTGGATTTGAAAGCATGACATTTCTTTTTCCCTCTTCCTCCCTCTCTCTCTCTCTCTCTCTCTTTTTTGTTGCTTTACTCAAAGTCAAAAGAGTCTTTCTCTTTCTTCTGCTCTCATTAACTCGACGCGCCGAGTCGCCTGGCGATGATCAGTAGATAGGTGTGTGTGTGTGTGTGTGTGTGTGTGTGCTTTATGATCTTCATCCACATGCATGAGAAGAGGAAGACGAAGAAGAGGAAGAGGAGAAGCCACGTTCACTCGCCGACCCTTTCAAGAATAAAAGACGCGGACGACACGCACGAGTAAACACACAAACACCCTCAGAGCGCTTAGAATTAATATAGTTTATATTCTTTACTGTTTATTTGAGGGCCGGGGGGGGGGGGGCGGAGCCTGGGAAAAGATAGCGGGCCGCGACCGTGGAAAAATATGGACTGGGGGGGGAGGAGGTAAAAAAAAAGTCAAAGGTCAAAGGTCGTGAGCCCCGCTTCCTCTCCGCTGCGGTCGAGAACAAATCTGGACAACGTGACAGAGTCCAGTCCGACGTTTGTTTGTTCTCACAAACATAATCATAAGGCGGCCTGTGAGGGGAAGAGGGGCCCCGATGTGTGCAGGGGACCCTTGAGAGAGAGAGAGAGAGGCTGGAGACGGAGGCTATACTTAGCGACCCCCCCCCCCCCCTCCCCATGTCCATGAGAGAGGAGCGGGGCGCATCAGATTCACAGCGTTCCCACTCTGTACTCTGATGGGAGTCGATGTGGTTTTCTTAATAATGAATCCAGGGTGCAACTTGTTTCTGGAGTTGTTTTAAAAAAAAAAAAAAAAAAAACAGGACAGGACAGGAGCCCACAAGTCCCCCGACGCTCCGGGTACCGCCAACAGGAAGGAGGACGGGAGCGTATTGGTGTCTTATTGATCTCTCTCTCTTCGTTTTTTTTTTTCTGTTCTCCTTCTGTGAAGATAAGCGAGCGCATCCACACAAAGAGTCCCGAGGGTCGCGACTCCGAGTTCACGAGGTCCGGGGAGCGCCGGTTCCTCCCAGGGTCAGTGAAGAAGCCATAAACAGATAGCCTGGTACTATTACGCACTCGCGGTCACGCTCACACGGAATAAGCAGAAACACGTGGCGCCGGATCTACTTTATGACGTTACGTGTTAAAGCAAATCACTCCAAGGCAAAAAGGAGTTCCTGGACAGAGTCCTTTCTGTTTCTTTCTTTCTTTCTTCGTCATCGGAATTGTAAATGTCAGCGTCCCGGCTTTTGTTTCAGGAAACAATGGGCGCGTCCCTTTGGGGTCGGATTTACCAGCAGAGACACAACTTGTTCTTCGCTGACCAAGGAAGTGATTCTCATTTAGTTGTTTTTACAGCGCGAGTCGATTTCTGAGGGAATTGAGTTGTAACGTTTAACAAGACTGAGTGTGCAGAGGCCAGTGGAGCTAAGCACACACACACACACACACACACACATGCTGACGACGCAAACATGCAGGGGATTGGCTGGTGGGGCAAGCTAACTTATATACATTATATATATATATATATATATATATATATATATATATATATATATATATATATTTGTATAGATTGATATATATATATATATTGATATAAATATATATATGTATATATATATATATACAGTATATATATTTGTATACATTGATATATATATATATATATATGTATATATTTGTATACATTGTTATATATATTTATATAAATCAATATATATTTATATATATACATGTATTATATATATGAATATTGAGATCAAAAAAAATATTTATTGATATTAATATATATAAATAAATAAATATATGTACGTATAAATATACATCTAGGAATATATATTTACATATATAAATATTGATATGAATGAACACACAAATACTACCTTTTGAAATATAATATAGGTAACTTAATAGAGGAAGATTCATGTGCAGTAAAAATATCCCCAAAATCAAATGTGTGTGTGTGTGTGGAGAGCTGATTTCAGATCACAGCTACAGACACATTAGAGAAAGATAAAAGGCTTTGTTCATGCGAGGTGAGATGGAAGTAAATCTCCTGTTGAGCGGCCGATGGTGCGATGATGCTAAAGAGGTTTAATGATCATGGAAATAATGTTTTTCTCCTCCGTGTCCACCATTACTTCCCGAGCTTCGGGGACGAATACAATAAATAACAACCGACATGTAAAGTAAAAGTATTAAGTAATCAACACAACATGAAATCATGAAAATATATTTATTTTTGGTTCTAAACAACTGGACAATTCTTTATGTCATACACTTGAACAACAATAGTCCATCTTTGAAATCATTACCGATCCAGGTGCAGTGTTATAACGCAGTGAACACCAGCACCGTGCACTCATGACGCAGCAATAATTGTTTAATGACACGTAGCGAGAGACAAATCTGCCATCTGTGGATGAGAAGACGTGTAAACCGTCGTGGGTGTGATCTTTGTTTCTACTCAAACTGAAACTAATGAGGAAGTGAGTCGCTGCTGCACAGCTCGGACCTGTTCTGTGGAAATAAAAATGATGTGGGCCGAAGAAATGAGGATGGAAACGTTGATGAGCGACTTCCCCGACTCCCCTTTACACTGCGTGGTGATAGGAGGTCTGTGGTGCTGAGGTGGAGGCGTGGCCTCAGCCCCGCGTGCTGTACAGGTCTTCATCTTCAGGGCTGGACTGGCCAAAGTCCATCAGAGACGGGTCCTGCTTGAAGACAGAGCCCCCTGGAGGAGAGAGAGGGAAGTGCAACGGCATCCGTCACAAGCACAGAAATACCACGATAAACCCACGAGAATCAACTCAAATAAAGTATAAAGTATGAATCATTACAACTCAATCTGGGATGATACAATACTGGTGAAAGAAGAGGAAACCACCATGTTCAGACTTTACTGTTCAAGTGGAGCTTTGATGTGAAAAATCTTGAATTATCTTTACTCATTGTATCAAAACATAAACTTACGAAAGACCCCCTAAAAAAGATGTAACTAAATTGTACACTGCATACTGCATACTGTACCGTGTATACTGTACTGCATATACTGTACTTTGTACACTATACTGTGTACTTCCTGTTCTTTGACACAACGGAAGATCTTACGTACCTGTCGGCTTATTTGAAGCTGGTGGTTCCTCCACTGGGGCGACCTCTACTGGGGCGACCTCTACTGGGGCGACCTCCACTGGGGCGACCTCCACTGGGGCGACCTCCACTGGGGCGACCTCTACTGGGGCGACCTCCACTGGGGCGACCTCCACGACCTCCACTGGGGCGACCTCTACTGGGGCGACCTCCACGACCTCCACTGGGGCGACCTCCACTGGGGCGACCTCTACTGGGGCGACCTCCACTGGGGCGACCTCTACTGGGGCGACCTCCACGACCTCCACTGGGGCGACCTCCACTGGCGCGACCTCTACTGGGGTGACCTCCACTGGCGCGACCTCTACTGGGGCGACCTCTTCGACCTCCACTGGGGCGACCTCCACTGGGGCGACCTCCACGACCTCTACTGGAGCGACCTCCACCGAGACAGCCTCTATTGGTGCGACCTCCTCAACCTCTACTGGGACGACCTCCACCGGGACGACCTCCACTGGGACGACCTCCACCGGGACGACCTCCACCGGGACGACCTCCACCGGGACGACCTCCACCGGGACGACCTCCACCGGAGAAGCCTCGGAGGTCTCCGGTCCGAGGCTCGCCGTGGGCTCAGCCGGGCCGACCTCCTCTGCTGCGTGCCGCGTGTCGGAGGGATCTTCACTTCCCACAGATGCACTGGTTTCTTCAGCCGTGGCGACGGCCTCGGTCTCTAGGAGAGGAGAGAGCACGGAGCGTCCTTTGTGTTCGACCGAGGACACGGAGACGGAGACGCAAGCAGACGGACACCGATATCTACGATACCTGCGTTGGCCTCCGCTGGCGTCGGGCCGGGGCGAATCTTTGACTCCGCCTCCTCCCTCACGGCCACGCACTCATCCGGCGCGGCCGAGTCCACCTCCGTCCGGGGCTCCGAGGCCTCCGTCTGACGCGGATAAAGAATAAAAACTCGTTTAGAATCCGTTTAACGAAGAAGAAGGAGAAAAAAAGAGGCCCGAATACATTATTGCATATAAATCTATTATTATGAATTTCCCCGTTTGATTGATCGCAAATAAACCAAACTTGTCAGTGACAGAAGGAACACATTAAACGAACAAATCGAATTAAGCACTACTCAGTTTTCAGTTTTAATAGATTAGATTTATTACACTGAATGGAGGAGGAGGGGGGGGGGGGGTAATAATTGCTTACATTAGCATTTTACAGTTCAGGCCTTTTTAGCCGAGTCATTACGGTCGTATCGAGATAACAAAGATCTCACGATGCACGAAGCACAAAAAGGGGAAAAGTAACAGAAACAATGCAACCGTCATAAAAAGGGAAAATTACTGTGGGAAGGAAATTCATATAAAAAATAAAATTTTAAAAAACTTTGAAGAGGCACGTCTCTGAGAAAGTAAAAGAATGTGGGCGGAAATCAGTCAGTGGGAAGGGAGTTACCAACATCTGGGTTGACCCGCTGCTTTGGTTTCTCACACACACACACACACACACACACACACTAACCTGTGGTGTAGCAGCGGTGTGTTTGATGTCCGGCTCCTTGGAGCTGAGCAGTGAAGACACGGCGGCGCTGCTCCACCGGCCGGCAGCGTACGCCTTCTTCCCCGTCACCTGGGGAGACGGGGAACGTAGCGCTCGTGTGTTGTTGTTGTTGTTGTTGTTTTTCTTTGGTTTATTTGATAAGGGACAGTCATTGCACATAAAAATAAAAAATAAAAACATGTCTGTGAGTTATTAGCCAAGAGGCTATTTTTTCATCTGTAGTCCCGGGAGGCAGATAGTCATAAAACAAACCTATAAAAACATAATACATACGCAATGTTGGTACGATATGTACCCTTTCCAATGGGTGCACAAACAATTAATGGTGAGAACAGCGAGTCCTCTTAGACGTCGTCAAGTACCAACAAGACGTGGAATAAGAAGACTTTCAAACGGACAAAGCAAATCAGATAAAGAGAACATAAGGACTTTGTAACTGGCAACAAGAGCTCGGCGTTAAAAAGATAAACGCAAAGAGATTAAAGGAGTAAGTTACCTTCAGCAGGGCCACCGTGTGAGCCGGGTAGCACACCGACGCCCCCGCCGTCATCAGGCCCAGAGGAACGGCCAGCTTCTTGAAATGGGAACCTGAAACCAAGAGCGACCATCAATCCGACTCGGCACCGATTAAAACCTGGAGGAACGTCCTCCGCCCGGCTCCCCGCGGAGGGGAACTTAACCTCCGGCGTTTCCTACGCGTCGTTCTGCTTCTCTGTGGAGGTTATCGTGGACGTTGGTTCGGTAAACACTGAGGCTCTGTGCCGGCTGTACACTTTAAACGTCTCGCTTTGCGGGCGTCACGCCTTCGCAAAGTTAGTCCGAGACTAGCGCACTAAATTAACAATCAGGGTTCTCACACATGTTGACCAATGGATTTCCAGAACTTTTCCATGACTTTACACCAAATTTCTTGACTTTTCTATGACTTTAAACCAAATTTCTTGACTTTTCTATGACTTTAAACCAAATTTCTGACTTTTCCATGACTTTAAACCAAATTGTCCATGATCAAACTGGAATTTCGGTATTAACATGATTTCTTTTTTTAAATGTTGCGTATTGAGAGCGTATGCCGGCTTATATTTTGAGTGATCATAACACATTTCCATGACTTTTCCCAAACTTTAATAATTTAAGTTTTTTCCATGACTTTTCCAGGCCTGGAAATGACCAAATTTAAAATTCCATGACTTTTCCAGGTTTTTCATGACCGTACGAACCCTGAACAATTTATGAATGATTCATACTGATTTCACATCAAGAAGTCTGCATCCTGGCGGATGAACGTGAGGATGTGCTGTGAACATTGGGTAGCACGGGACACGTCGGCCGAGGCTCAAGGGAGCCGGAGCGACAGATCGCCACGGCGACGACAGTTTCTACTAATATCAAATAAATAGCTGGAACAGGAATAAAGGTTAAAGAGATAGATACAAATCAAAATGTGTGTTTTAAATTGGAACGCAGCTTACTTATAGTTTTCTAATAGTGCTAAAATGATGAAAGTATAAATAAAATGGATAGAACCGTCATTCCCAGCAGCCCCGCCGTGTTGCGTGTGATATGTTGACGTGAGTTACCTCTCCGCGTCAAGAACATGCCGAGCACGCCGGCCATGGTGACGGTGCCGAATCTGGGTAGAAACTCCGGGGGAGGGTCCTTTAGGTAATAGTACACATCTGGGAAAACACAGTAAACAGGATGGAAAACATTCCTCCGATTTCTGAGCCCTCATAGGGTCATATTACACTTCAGAAGCAGCAATAATAATAATAAATATTAATAAAATAGTAATAATAATAAAATAATAGTAATAATAATGACAACAACAATAATAATAATAATAATAATATGTAAATAGCAATATTGTGTGTAGCAGTTTCATTACAGGACTGGATATTATGTGGGGATTGTGGCTCAGTGGGTAGCAGGTCCGTCTTTCAGAATCAGGGGGTTGGCGGTTCAATCCCCGCCCTAGTTGATGTGCCCTTGAGCAAGACACTTCACCTTGAATGTCCCCCTGTAGCTATGGCGTATTGAATGTTAGAGATTTAAGTAAGTTCTTCTGGGGTAACGGTAAAGATGCAGCAGGTGGTATAAGCGATAGATGTGAGATGCGTTTCTCTGCCGTCTCAGCGAGTTTCGTTTTGAGTCTCAGGGAGTTTTATGTGTATTCGACTCACCTTCACCGGCGTAGTATACACTCACACTTCTCGTTCTCACAGTGACGTAGGCACCCTGCGGGTAGCACAGGAAAACGCTGATGTGAACCACAACAACACATCTACATCTGACTTGTGCGAAGTGTTGTTTTTGTTTTTTCCCCATGTTGCAGGGTAGCAAAATCTCCTCGCTGCAAACCTCGCCGTTTCCTGTGTGACTTCTGAACTGTGCAAAGTAGCACCAGTCGTACCTGCAGCGCACGCAGGATTGTGCTCGGTGACCACCAACACAAAGCAGGGTTATACAAGTAAAAGTAACACCAAAAGGTGCAAGATGAGACTTCCTCCTTTAGCTTCAGTTTTCATTTACATAACACGTCATAGAGCTGTTCTTCTTTCGGGTTTCAAGCGCGAGACAGAATGAGAAAGTGCGAGTTACTCCTGCAGCAAGTCCTTGAACTGTAATCAGGGTTTGTACACCTGTTGACTAGTGGAATTCCAGGACTTTAAACCAAATGTCCATGACCAAACTGAAATCTCGGTGTGTACATGAAAACCTTTTGAACATGTAGTATTCAAACAATGAGAATTACAAAGCATACAATAGCATACAAGTCCTTAAATGAAACAAATGAGAGACAATAGTTAGAATAAAAGAATAAACATGTTTATTCTTAGAAACGCTTATATAAATGTTTATTCTTTTAATCAAACTATGATCCTTTATGTGCAAATCCATCTGTTTGGACTTGGCGTATGCCGGCTTTTAATTTGAGTCTTCCTTTCAAAAACATATTAATTATTTTAAACTCGACGTAAATGAACTTTCCATGACTTTGCCAAATATTTTTGTGATTTAAGTATTTCCCATGACTTTTCCAGGCCTGGAAGTTACCATTTTAAAATTCCATAACTTGTCCAGGTTTTCCATGAGCGTATGAACCCTGTCTAATGTGTTCTTATACATAAAGAAACATCTACATACCGTAACAGCCTGGACCACTGGTCGTATGCTCTCTCTCGCTGTAGTCAACCCCGTCTGGATGACACCCGGCCTCTCCGGAACAAACCGGGCCTGAGCGGACGGCGGCAGCGGGCTGTAGATGTTCAGCTGGGGGAAGAGGCAGAGGCACATGATTAACGCGTCACTTCTTCCTCACATCAGATCTATCCCGACGCGTCGGGGACGACCGTACCTTTTCCCGAGTGACCAGTCCATCGGCGGGCACGTCGCTCACGGTGTACACGCGGATGGAGGCTATGCCCATCACCGTCGGGACGGCGACCATCACCACCTAGGACATAATAACAAATAATAATAATAATGTTAAGTAAGTGTTGCAGCGTGAACACACAGACACACACATCAGAGATGACTCACGAGGACCAGAGGTCAAGATAGGTCATGCATGAATGTAAATGCACAAATAGTCCTTTCAAAATAAAAGTCCTGCAAGTCACTGAAGAAGAAGAGCAACACCTGTGACAATAGCACATTATTAAACTCACTGTCACTCAAGTGATGCACTCCTAGTGTTATTCTGATACGATTACATAATGTTATTATCAGAGCATTGACACGTAGGCTGCAGCTGGAGCTGATGTTAAGGACTGCATGTGTACAGTTAATAACATGCGAAACAACCCAAATAAAGTGCGTTTTAGCCGCTTTCCACTGCTGTAGTCGGCGTATTTAACAGCCAATATTACGTGCACATTAACCCGCAAGTGTGTGTGAAGTTCCACCCAGACCCTCCACGGTGTTGTGGTGACTCTCTCTCTGAGCTAAGCTACGTGGGCTGTAATGTTTCCTCCGGGTCGCGATACCGCTCTCACGAACAGGCCCACGAGGCGCGAGGCTCGCGCGGCGCGTGTCGGCGGGGACACATAAGATCAAATGAACACACGTTAAGGAGCTAATATTAATGTTACAGTCAGCCGGCAGCTGTTAGCACGAGGCTAGTGCAGCAGCCGTGAGTCCGCGACGCTGTTTTCATGCAGCGCGCGCGGCTTAACGTCTGGAGAGAGAGTCCGTCTGCGTGTAGAGCAGCGAGGACGGACTCTATACCCGTTAAAACATACACTTTGACGAAGAAGTAAAGTCACGCATTCACCTTGGCCGCCATGACAGCGCTCCCCCTCCTTCTTCTCTCGATTCTGATGAGCAGCTTCGAGCGGCTCGAGCACGCGGTGCGCTGTCGCCACCTAGAGGCCAGAGGAGGCTACTGCAGCCGAGCTGTGCAGCTACTGCAGCTCGAAATTCAAGCGTTTAAGGGAAATTGTGCGTGATATTGTGGATTATTCGGGGCAGGGGCAAGGTAGGCTACGGTCCATGGCCCCGGGGTATATTTGGCATGACTTAAGTACACTATAAGCTGAGGTGAATCTGTTAGTATTGGGTCGCCACATCTGCTAGTGCCATGACAAATATATATGTATCATGATGTGCTTATTACATGTTCCTCAGTTAAGTACCACACATTTGGTATTGTTTTCAGTATAGTTGAGTGCACTTGTTGCAATGGATGATGGGGACTCAGAGGGTACATTGACATTGCACAGAAGGTGGTATGAGCCCATCAATCAAGTGCTGGTCAAATAGGTTAATGTAGAATGAGATGGATGCTCTGTGTGGATGTATGCATACTATTCTGCCTCCAACTCTTTAGATAATATATGTGTGCAGGAAATGACCATGTGGCTTCCTGGTTTATTAGATGACCCCAAGTAAACACGCTGCAATGCTGTTTCAATAAATCCAAGAAAGGGTACACATATACAGATCGTAGCTCATAGTGCAGAGGATTCAGTTTATTGAAGTCAAAGTTTAACAACTTATGTTTACAATCTGTATTTTTTGTAATATATATTCATATATATGAAACCAAAAAAGGCTACTTTAGGAAGAATAAATGTAATTTTCTTTCTTTTTTTAATATCATCTTTAGTCAGTTTAATGTACAGAATAACAGTAAGCTAATAGTATCCTTGAAAAAAGAGCAATATGTTCCTTTTTTAATGTCGCAGTGCAACTTACGTCTTACACACCTGTGCAATGTATACCACGAGGTGTACACCCCTGAAAGAACACACAGTGGAATCTCCCTTTTCGGCCTGTTTCTGCAGGTCTACACACACACACAAAGATCTGGGAGGGATAATACAGTCTTGTGCCTACAAATCATAACTCGCACTTCTTTTATCTTCAGTATGTCGCCTGCCCAGCGGAGCGGCGGTTTTGGAGAAGAAGAAAAAAGAGACAACACTATACGGATGAGAAATCGAGACAGAGAGAGAGAGAGAGAGAGAGAGAGAGAGAGAGAGAGAGAGAGACCTGCAGACTAAAAAACTGTATTGTAGCTCTTCTGCAGCTGTGTGTGTGTGTGTGTAGGAATCATCGCCAGTGTAGTTAGTCCATCGTTGCCAAAGAGAGGGTTGGGAGGCACAGGGAAAGTGCTTGCATCATTTAGTTTCTTTGTGGTACTCTCAAATTAACTATAACAACATAAAAACATGACCTATATATCTCTGTGTGGGGGTGTGTGTTTGATATTTTCACGACAGTGTGACATGACTACGACAAAAAAGACCTGAACCGATAACACTCAAAAATAACTATAAGGCTAAAATATGAAGAATAAGCACAGATGGTGCTGGATGCAGCAGGCCTCTCGGAGCCTTCGACACTGGGGGGCACCGTTGAGGCCTCGGCCCGATAGATGTAGTGCGGATGAAAGATTCATCCGGGTTTCACAGACATTAGAGGACCATTTAGAGTCGGAGGCCTTTAACTGCCCAGCATCAACGTCGAAATAGCTTTTTTTTCCCCAGAGGGAATGTCCTGCTTGTCCGAAGCCTTTCGGACACGTCTCTCCATCTTTCTACGTCAACTCAAAAACATTGAGTTGAAACCTCCTGGTAGGATGCTGAAAGAGGAGAATTGCCCTCCGCAGTTATCATACAGTGTGTGTGTGTTAGAAGAACACTTCAAATCTATGAACATACAAATAAAAGGCCAAGACAGAGTGATGCCAGGTCATTTTTTTTGTTTCTGGAAAACATTGGAGCAAGTGTTTTAAAAAAAAAAGTCATTAAACCACAGGTGACTTTTTAACTGCAGTGATTGTACCTGTGTCCTCGTATTGTATTCTATATGTTGTCGTTGTATTTGTGTGTTTGTTGCCTCATGGACTCATGAGTCTGGAATAAAACAAATATATATTTATATATATATAAAAGGTTCATTCTTCAACAGTACCTTTGCATGTATCATGCGCTACAAGTCGAATTATCTTGCAATTATGAGCTGAAGATAATTTTTAAAAGGAAGGGAGGAGGTCGGGGGAGGGGGGGAGGATAAAGAACACTAATGATCCATAATAATCTACCCTGTCCAATCAAATCAGTCCCAGGGACTTTTCCTCATGCAACACATCACCAGGAGAAGGGTCAGCCGGGAGGTAAAAACTGGCAATTGTGGTTGTTGTTGTTATTGTTGTTGTTGTTGTTGTTGTTGTTGTCGTTGTTTGCCTCCTACTTGTTCAAATGCTAAACACCCTGCGTCGACAGAGTGCAAAAAGGGGGACACTGCAAAAAACCTTGGCATAGAATACATCATACTTTACATTATATCTATGACACAAAACGTAAATAGATTTATATATTCTCCTATGTTTAAATATATTTGTAGACTGTACACAAATTCTTTAGAAAATGAGACGGCAAATGCTTTTACCTGATATTTAGAACAGCGATGGGTAAAGAGGCCGATGAGACACAGACCCCGCGATGCAGCCAATGAGATATAGAGATATAGAAAGTGCATTCTTCGTAGTGAGTGACTCCTTTTTGAAGAGAACTCTCGAGCTCTCGCATTCGCTGTTTAAGAATTACAAAAAAATGGAGGGAAAAAAAGAAAAAAAGTGTTTTTGCACCCACGCAAATACATACTCTCTGTCTTCCCTCCGCTACCTCTAGAAACATATCACAGTGGTAGTGGAATGCAAACATTTACATCGGTATACACAGCAGTATACACATTATACACAAGTCTTTGATGACTAGAGAGCGAGAGAGGAAACAAAGGAGAAGGAAAGGAGATGGACAGAAACACGGAGAAGAGAGGAAGAGAGAATACAAACTATCAGAGGAGTACTGCAGATGGAATTGTCTGTGTGTGTGTGTGTGTGTGTGTGTGTGTGAGTGTGTGTTTAACAGTTCACAGTTTGAAATAGTGTGCAACTAGCCGACACGGCGGTTTCTCAACGCTTTTCATCGGCTCCCAGAGGGAACCAGATAAACCGATTAAAGCAGCGTCGATGGCCGCCGCTCAGTCTCATACTAAAAAGTCCTCGCTCTCACTTCCCTCGCGCTCGCCCCGGAAATAACAAGCGAGGTCCCTGTACTGTAAATCAGCGAGATATGCAGTAAAAGAAAGAAGAGGAAAAGAAATACAGAGGAAGAGAGAGAACGGGGGAGAACTGGTGGCTCTGGGTGCAAAGTTCATCAGTACAAAAGTACAGTGCTGTGGTGAAAAGGGTTCTCCTCTGTATTGCTGCTACATAGCTCCCCCGGCCCCCTGGAAACCAACGGGAAAAGAAAAGAGCGAAAACAAAAAAACAATATAGAATAGAAAGTAACAAACGGTGTTAAAAAGTCTTCTTTTTTTTTTCTCGCGGAGTCGATGCTGAGTTCCATAGACAAAGGAAGATTAATGCTTTCTGTTCAGGCATGCAATAGGCACCCTGTGGGGGGTCCTCGGGATTATCAAAAGTTCATACACGCAGGTTCTCAGACTGTTCCCTCTATGATATTTACACATCTTACAATATGTGTGTGTGTGTGATTCTGTGTGTGTGTGTGTGTGTGTGCTCAGAGTCGTGAGGACTGCTGTAAAGCTGTGTGTGTGTGTGTGTGTGTGTGTGGTGTCCAGTGTCTGTCCTCCCGTCTCACACGTGCGTCTCGATGAAGGAGTGTGTGTGGGTCATGAGCGGCGCCGCCAGCGGGGAGAGCTCCTCCTGCCCGTTGGTCCCCGGCAGCTGGAGGAGGTCGGAATAAACGTCGCCGTGCCACAGCTTCCACTCCCGGAACGTCTCGGAGCAAAGGCCCGGGTCCTTGAGGAGGGCGCAGATCACCGCCAGCTCCGACTCTTTGGCCTGGGGGGGGGCGAGAGAGATGGATAGATGGAGGGAGAGAGAGAGAGGGAGGTAGAGGGAGAGAGAGACGGAGGGGGAGAGAGAGAGGGACGGAGGGAGAGAGAGGGAGGTAGAGGGAGAGAGGGGGAGTGAAAGGGATAGAGGGAGAGAGAGACAGAGGGAGTGAGAGGGGGGAGAGAAAGAGAGAGGTGGATAGAGGGAGGGAGAGAGAGGGAGGTAGAGGGAGAGAGAGACAGAGGGGGAGAGAGGGAGAGAGAGGGACGGAGGGAGAGAGAGGGAGGTAGAGGGAGAGAGGGGGAGTGAAAGGGATAGAGGGAGAGAGAGACAGAGGGAGTGAGAGGGGGGAGAGAAAGAGAGAGGTGGATAGAGGGAGGGAGAGAGATGGAGAGAGGGGGAGTGAAAGGGATAGAGGGAGCAAGAGATGGAGGGAGAGAGAGTGGGTGGGGGGGAGAAAGGGAGAGAAAGAGAGAGGTGGATAGAGGGAGGGAGAGAGATGGAGAGAGGGGGAGTGAAAGGGATAGAGGAAGAGAGAGATGGATGGAGAGAGAGAGAGGGGGAGAGAGGGAGAGAAAGAGAGAGATAGATAGAGGGAGGGAGAGAGAGGGTGAGAGGGGGAGTGAAAGGGATAGATGGAGAGGGAGACAAAGTGAGAGAGCGGGTGGAGGGGGGGGTATATTGGGAATAGATATTCTTAGTTATATCATCTTTAACTATAAAAAGAAAGCCGACACAGAAACTCCAAGTATAGCTCATAAAGATGAAAATGTGACCGCAAAACAAGGAGAGGGAGGAAGTGTGCAGGAAAGGAGAGAAGAAAGGAAGGACAGGCAAAGAGGGCGGAGGTAGAACAGAAGATGAGTCAAAAGAATTTGTCTGCCGGGTTGATGACTCCGATAATGAAATCATCATGTTTTTTTTAATCGTATATAAAGTTTACCCCCCCCCCAGCTGTGGAGCCGTTGGCACAGCTGTCTTACATTACATTTCACTTTTACTCAAAGTGAGTTCCAACTATGTTACGTTCCCACGCCGTAGACACGGCTACAGGGAGGCGTTCAGGTGCCTTGCTCAAGGACACAGCGACTAGGGCGGGGATTGAACTGCTGACCACTGAGCCAGTCGCTCTATTTAGAAATCATTCCTACAGTTCAATGTATTTTACTTGTGATTTTGTATGAATTTTATTGTATTGTAATGTTGTGTACTTCAGTCTGAAATACAAGTTTGATTAATTGATTAATTGATTGATTGGTTGATACATTGATTGATTGGTTGATTGATTGGTTAATTGGTTGGTTAATTGATTGGCTAAATTGTGCGTTAATTGGTTGGTTAATTGGTTTATTGGTTAATGTGTTTGTTTATTGGTTGGTTAATTGGTTTGTTAATTGGTGTGCTAATTGGTTGGTTGATTGATTGACTGGTTGATTGGTTAATTGGTTTGTTGATTGATTGGTTGGTTGATTAATTGGTTGATTCATTGGTTGATTGGTTGATTGATTCATTGGTTGGTTGATTGATTCAGTGGTTGGTTGATTGATTAGTTAATTGGTTGGTTGATTGATTGACGGTTGATTGGTTAATTGGTTTGTTGATTCATTGGTTGATTAATTGATTCATTGGTTGATTGGTTGATTGATTCATTGATTGGTTGATTGATTGATTGGTTGGTTGATTGATTGGTTGATTGATTGGTTGTAAGTCTCTGGATCCTCTTGTTTGGGGTCCCTACCTTCAAGGTGCTGCGCAGCGCCCGGACGCGGTGCAGCCGGTCGTTGAGCAGAGGGTCCCGGACCCTCTGTGTGAAGCGGCGCCGGTACTCCTGCCTGCTGCAGGGCTTGGGCTCCCCCAGCGCCGTGACGTTGGCCTGCTCCAGGCTGCGGTACAGCTGCTCCAGCCCGTCCGACGGCTCCGGCTCGCGGCTCTCCGACACCCGCCGATCCCGCCCCTCCGACACCCGCCGCTCGCGGCTCTCGGCCCTCAGCTCCCGCAGGTCGGAGACGGCGAGCAACGGGCCGCTCAGGGTCAGGTTCACTGCTGGAGGGACACAGGGAGCCTCACTAGAGGGACACTGGAGGGACACTAGAGGGACACTGGAGGGACACTGGGAGCGTCACTGGAGGGACACAGGGAGCGTCACTGAAGGGACACTAGAGGGACACAGAGGGCGTCACTAGAGGGACACTAGAGGGACACAGAGGGCGTCACTAGAGGGACACTAGAGGGACACAGAGGGCGTCACTAGAGGGACACTAGAGAGACACAGAGGGCGTCACTAGAGGGACACTAGAGAGACACAGAGGGCGTCACTAGAGGGACACTAGAGGGACACAGAGGGACACTAGAGGGACACTGGGAGCGTCACTGGAGGGACACAGGGTGCGTCACTAGAGGGACACTAGAGAGACACAGAGGGCGTCACTAGAGGGACACTAGAGGGACACAGAGGGACACTAGAGGGACACTGGGAGCGTCACTGGAGGGACACAGGGAGCGTCACTGGAGGGACACTAGAGGGACACAGAGGGCGTCACTAGAGGGACACTAGAGGGACACTGGGAGCGTCACTGGAGGGACACAGGGACTCTTCCTCCCTGTCTCTCCTACTCCCTCCCACTCTCTCTCTCTCCCTCCCTCTCTCCCTCTCTACCTCGTTGTCTGTCTCTCTCTCTCACCCTTTCATGAAATTGATTAAAGTCATGAAGTAAAGCTGATAACACAATGTTCAGTAAGGTTATATAATAATAATACTAATGCACCGCAGTAATAATCCCACATTGAACCTGTTTGACTTTTAGGAACATTTAGTAAATAACACTTCAGGAAGATGTTCAATATGGACTTTAATCCTGCAGTGAGCTATTCTTACTTTTACTTCAGAAAGGAGATGAATACGTCTGAATGATACCGTGTTGGTCATAACACAATTATAACTACTTTATTCTCCTTCAGTCTCCTCTCCCCCAACTTCCTGTGGTAAGAGACGACTTTACGATATAAGCACTTAGTTAGTTCCAGTAGAGATGACTTGGTCTTTAATTAAATAAATCATAACGTATCGCACCATATGTTTTCTCTTTGATCAGTTTCCTGCGTCTTGGCGGCGTTGTACCTCGCCGCTCGCCTCCTGGTGTCGTGTCCTTACCCTCCTCACCCTCTAGTATGTCTGCCGTCTGCCCCTCCGCCTCCTCGTCCTCGCTCCTCTCCTCCATGTGCGCCGAGCCGTGCATCATCTTCCCCGGCACCGGGTCCCTGTTCCTGGGCAGACTCTGGCTGCGCTGCTTGTGCGAGCGCCGGTGCGAGTGTCCGTGGGCGTGCGGCCCCCGCTCCAGGGGGAAGGGCCCGTCGCGCTCCCGGTCCCGCTCGGCGGCGTGGTGCCTCCTCACGGGCAGCGTGGCCTGCCGGCGCCTCTCGGGCGACATGGCGTGCCGGCCCGGCCCCCCGTACGGCCCCATCTCTCCTCCGCCCATGCCGCCGCCGCCGCCGCCCATCAGGCCCCCGTAGTCGCTCTCCCCCGGCGCCGTCTGGAGGAAGTGCAGCCCGGCGCTGGTCAGCGGCGTCTCGATGAGGTCCTGCCAGGAGCGGCGCTCGCGGTGGGTCGAGCGGCAGCCGGACGAGTGCGTGCTGGTGCTGCCCGTTCCCGTTCCCGCGCCCACGCCGTCGCCGCGCTGGTCCTCGGCCGAGGAGTGGGAGTGCGTCGACTCGCTGGAGAAGTGTCGGCCGTGCTTGGGCTCCGGGAAGGGGCTCGAGGAATTCACCTGGAAAGGTAGAGGGGAGGTGGAAGAGACCATCTGTGGAGGGACGGGGGAGGTGGAGGCACTCATTGACGGAGGGAGCGGGGACGGGGTGGAGCGCAGGAGGCTCATGGAGCTCACTGAGCGGGGCAGCTGCTCATAACTGTGGAGGAAGTTAGACTGAGGGGTCGTGAGGTTCAGCGTGGAGAGGAGTGAAAACAAGGAGAGGGAGGAAGTGTGCAGGAAAGGAGAGAAGAAAGGAAGCACAGGCAAAGAGGGCAGAAATAGAACAGATGAGTGCAAAAGAAGCAATGGGATGACATGTTGGACCTTTGTGCACACGTCTGAACGTGGCGTCTAGGTGTCAGCCTCAGAGATGTGATGAGGCGTGTGTCGCCCCCTAGAGGTCAGATGGGGAACAGACACACAGTCTCCCAGTCGGATGTTTAATTAATGCTGAGAGCTCCAGTCTGGGAGGCATTTAGGAATAAAAATATTCCATCGGATGAAAAAAAGATGATGTTGAGTGTGTGTGTGTGTGTGTGTGTCTGTGTGTGTGTGTGTGTGTGTGTGTGTGCTTACCGATGGCGTGCGGTGGTAAGTGTCACACATCGATGAGAGCCCCTCCTGTTTGAGCGTCATCGAGCCGTCGGCCTCGTCTTGATCGCTCTCACTCCAGTAGTCTGATCGGAAGGATGAAACACACACACACACACACACACACACACACAAACAGACACACACACAGGTTAGCAGTTCGGACGTCAAGGGTGTGACGTCGGTCGTAACGAGAACGGTGAATATCCACCTCACCTTCGTCGTGGCGAGGCACCTTGTCGTCGGGTGTGTAGCCAATAGCGGCGAGACCCAGGCGGTTCATCCACCTATAGGACACAAGGAAAGGAAAGGAAGGTGAGGAGGAGGAGGAGGAGGAGGAGGAGGAGGTGGGGAGAAGGGCGTCAGAGGAGCGAACGGACGGGTTATGCCGGGTTAACCGTCGGCGATGCATGAAAGACTTTCACTTTGAATAATTGAAGTGCCTCTTGTGAGCCGATATCGCTGTAACTGGGCCCCTCCCTCTGGTGAGGATGGAGAGAATTAGAGAGAAGGGAAAGAGAGAAAGGAAAGTCCTTCCTGTCCTCCTCCCGACCCTCAGATCCAGAGCTCATCGCTCTGAGAACGCAGGCCCAGTCTACAGGGACAGGAGACTCCATTGTTCACCTTCAGACCTTTAATGTGTGATCGTGTGCTTTGTGTTTTTTTCATTTAGGTATTTTTATTGGATGTATTTTAGGATGTTTTAATTATGCTGTAAAGTGTCTTTAAGTTCCTCGAAATGCGCTTTATGAATTAAATGCTTTATTATTATCATTATTATTATTTGTATTATTATAACTATTATTATTATTATAATTATCATTATTATTATTATTATTATTATTATTATAATTATTATTATTGTTATTATTATAATATTTCATAGATTCTCTCATTTGGTCAAAATTACGTAAAAAGACCAAAACTATAACGATAACTTGATCCTGTCTTAACGAGCGTCGCCTCTGTAGTCGATTATTCTTCGTTATAAATCTCATCAGCGACCCCGTTGCCGCGGTGACGCGTTCCATGAGCTCTGTCGTCTATTTAGAGTTGATTCACAAACAGAGACACTTATAATCACGCCATGTGCATATTAATCCTTCCTTCCTTCTCTCTTTCCTTCCTTCCTTCTTTCCTTCCTTATTTCCTCCTTCCTTCCTCCTTCCTTGCTTTCTTCTCTCTTTCCTTCCTTCCTTCATTCTTTCCTTCCTTCCTTTCTTCTTTCCTTTCTTTGTTCCATCATTCCTCCATCCTTCCTTCGTTTCATCCTTCCTTCCTTATTCATTCCTTTATTCTTTCCTTCGTTCCTCCTTCCTTCTTTTTTTCTCCTTTTTTCCTCAATTATTCCGTTCCTACCTTCCTTCCTTCGTTCCATCCTTCCTTCTTTCCTTCCTTCTGCCTTTCTTTATTCCGCCTTCATTCCTTCTTCCTTCCTTCCATTCTTCATTCCTCCTTCCTTTCTCCTTCCTTCTTTCTTTCCTCCTTCCTATCTTCCTTCCTTCATTCCATCCTTTCTTCCTTCCTCCTTTCTTTCCTTCCATCCTTCCATCCTTCCTTCTTTCCTCTTTTATTCTTCCTTCCTTCCTTGAATGAGGAAGATTCAGAGGAAGTTATTTCCATGTCAGCTACAGGAGATTCAGTTCTTCATCGTATAGCTTTTTATAATAAACAATCTTTTTATGTTGGTTGTCGGTTTTCACTGCAAGAACCCTTCAACGTTTCCTAAGGAGACATTATTTTTCTTCAGGAGCCGAGAGCGACTTCCTCTTCCTCACACTCGCGTGATAATGCAGCCGCTCACGAATCTCCCAGCACAGTATGGAAGTCAAATATAGTTAATTACTAATCCGCCAATTATCTCCCCACAGCATTGAGGAGAGGTGTGGATAATTAGAGCTCATCAGATAGCACTGCTGCAAACATCGCTACGGTCTTCCTGTCACGTGACACGCGCATACAAGCACACACACACACACACACACACACACACACACACACACAACAGTTCATGCCTTATTCATTGTCTGTGTTGTGTGGGCTGCTGCCTTGTGTAAACTTGGTATACTCAGCTAAAATATTCATGAAAGGACATGTGACGTCCCCAGCTTCTGACTATTGTCCACACTAAGGGACTCACACACACACACACACACACACACACACAAACTCTCACCTGTTCATTTCCTCAAGACAATCTGTGGCGAAGAAGAAGCTCTTGATTTTGGGATGACAGGCTTTGAAGGCGCTGCAGTCGGTCGGGGGAGAAGAAGACTGATTAGGGTTTTTTTTCTTTCCCACATATGTGTGTGTGTGTGTGTGTGTTTGTGTGTGTACGTGCGACATTTTCTTGATTAGTAATTTTTTTCCCGCGACATGTGAGGGACACTCACAATTTCCGTCTGCACTCGATGGCTCGGTCTATTCTGAACTCGGGGAGGCTGATGAAGCCCTCGGCCTTCTCGTCCTGCAGGCGGAGACAGATGGAGAGCGGCGGCACATCAAAGGCGCACAGGGAAAACAAAATGTCATCCGTACTGACATACCAATTTTATTCTGGATAGCTCGTCGTCTAGTGGAGCATATGAAAACAGCATGTGCTGTTTATATTGGCTCTATCTCGCCTCTTGACAGGATAAAAAAAAAGATGGATGAGATATAACTATCGGCTTTAAAGCTGTTAACACAATATTAAATTGAGACGCAGGCTTTTTTTTCTTCGTAGTGTTGCGAACATTTGACACGTGAACGACCTGATCCAAAACACCAGAGCATCTTGGATCAGAGCGGCAATAATCCGTCAATTAGTTAATTGTGGATAGAGACGATATTTATTATAGATTTATTCATTTGATGATTCCAGCTCCACAAATGTGAGAATTAGCTGCTTAAGTAAATGTTATATTTACTTATAAGTAAATGGACACTTTAACATGCAGGAAATTCACTTTTGTCACTGCCTTGTGTATATATTTATTTATTTAGTATTTTTTACTATTAGTATTTAGTAATTTAGTATTAGTATTTTGTATTTTAGTAGTATTATTAGTATTTAGTATTGTGTTTTGTGTTTTATTTGTATATTTTATTTTATTTTTATTAATGCTCTAATGTACATTCACTGCTGTGATCCTGAAATTTCCCCACTGCGGGACTAATAAATGAATATATTATCTTATCTTATCTTATATTTTGTTTCCTCTGTATATTTAGTATTTTTGTATTTAGTATTATTACTGTGGTTTGTGTTTTATTTGTATCTTTTATTAATGCTCTAATGTGTTCTGTGATCCTGAAATGTCCCCACTGTGGGACTAATAAAGGAATATCTAATCTAATATATTAGGATATTAGCTAGATATTACAATAATGACCTTTGATGGAGTCACTTCGGGCTGCAGGGGGAATTAAACGGGACATTTTTCTTCTTTTCTTAAAATGTTTTATGGACCAAAGTTAAAATAACTGGCAGGTTTATCAGCAATGAAAATAATAGTTATTTGCAGCACAAGTACGAAAGCACCGAAAAACAACACTTGTTTTCTTTTTTTTATATCAGGGACTAAAAATAAACAAATCTCTAAAAGGAGACGGGATGTTTTGTACCAAATTTAGTGAATTGCTATTATTATTATTACAGGTTATTATAAGTAGTTAACTTCCATCTGCAGTTGCATGGTAATAATAGATAACTTCACTGTCTACGTAAACACACAAATCCCACAATGCAACTCAACTGCATCTTAGTTTAGCGCAATTCTTCTTTTTTTATATCAATAAATGTGGAGAAGGGATGATTTGTACCAAATGCAGCTACTAGTTCATTTCAATCTGCAGCTGCATGGTAATAATGATGTCATCGGCTGTATAGACGACATCACTGTACGCGTAAACACACAAATCCCACAATGCAACTCAACTGCATCTTATAGGCAGACGTGCTTAAAGTTGAGATAACCCTGATTGCATCACCAGGTTATCTCCTCAGACTCAAGGAAGCTCCCTTCAGACTCTCTGACGACATCCTGCAGCTGGTTTTAACCTTTAATTCCCTTCTGTAAATGCTATATATTCATTATTTTCCAATAAATAAATAAAGAAACCTCTCATAATTACATTCAGGACATAGTGACGGTCGCATGTGGTTCCTTACGTTTTGGTTAGTGTACCAGTAGAGGCAGGACTCTTTGAGGATGAACCAGTACTTCCTCCACTTCTGGGTGAAGTAGCCTTTAGCATCCTTCTTCTTCCACAGCCAGCCCTCACAGTCGCCGTGGCCCAGGTCCTTACAGGAGATTCTCCTCCGACTGGCACTAGTGAGGGACCCTGCAGACAGAGGACAGAGGACGGGGGGCTCAGCAGGCGCTTAGCGTATAGGTCTTTATGTATTTAAAATACAATAAAAACAATGTCAACTTAAGATAAGATAAGATAATATATTCATTTATTAGTCCCACAGTGGGGAAATTTCAGGATCACAACAGTGGGTGTACATTAGAGCATTAATAAAAATAAGAGATAAAAATAAAAACACAAAACACAATACTAAATACTAAAATTCAAAATACTAATACTACTACTAAAATACAAAATACTAATACTAAATGATATATATGTTACATATAAGTCTGTCAGGCTTAGTTTGAGACTCATTGTGATTTTTGGGATAAAGGGTTTACTCTTTCTGGAGCTATATGCTAACACAGTGGTTCTCAAATGGGGGTACGTGTACCCCTAGTGGTACGTGAAGGTACTCCAGGGGGGATTTTTAAAAATATATATTTTTTTATGATTAGCATCCATTTAAAAAATCCTTTAAAAATATAATATGAGTGTAATTTCATGAAGAGAATTGTATATATTATATATTAAATTAGACACTGATGGCACGGCACTGTGGATTTAACTAAATATGACATCACTGAAAAAGGTTTGAGTACACGATGCTGACATACATGTACTGGGGCAGTAACTGTAACGACCATATATAAGAGGAGAGGCAGCAGTGTGTGTACCTTTACTTCTCCGTTTGGTTTTCGTTCTTAGAGAGGTGTAGTGGAAAGACTGGAGAGGAAGAGAGAACAACATGTGAGGGAAAAGTGATGAAAACAAGGTGTTGACGCACGGAGAGTTTACAGAGTTTACTTTTAGTGTTTAGCTCATTATTTATTTCATCCAGCAAACAGAAGAGAGGAGAACACGCTCAGAGGGAAAAGACACATTCCTTCAAGAAAGCCAGACACAACAATACCTTAAGTAATACCATAAGTACTAAAATACCACAAGTAATACCATAAGAACTAAAATACCATAAGTAATACCATAAGAACTAAAATACCATAAGTAATACCATAAGAACTAAAATATCATAAGCAATACCATCAGTCCTAACATAAGTAATACCATCAGTACTACCTTAAGTAATAACATTAGTACTACTTTAAGTAATACCATGAGTAGTATCATAAGTAATACCATAAGTACTAAAATACCAGAAGTAATACCATGATTAGTAATCCCATAATTAATATCATAAGTAATACCATAAGTACTCAAATACCACAAGTAAGTGCCTTAAGTACTAAAATACCATAAGTAATACCGAGAGTAGTAATACCATAAGTAATAATATAAGTGATACTATAAGTAATACTATAAGTCATACCAGAAGTACTAAAATACCATAGGTTATACCAGAAGTACTAAAATACCATAAGTAACACCATCAGTAACTTTATAAGTAATACCATGAGTAATACCATGAGTAATACCATGAGTAATACCATGAGTAATACCATTAAGTGCCACTGAGCTGCTCATCTCTTTGTATTTGTGGTATCAGACGGTACAGAGTAATATAATCTCCCCAATACAAATACAAAAGTCCTGAAGCAGATACAAGTACTTAAAGACGTTCCTGAGCCAGGCTCCAGAGGTCTGGCCTCACGGAGGCTCACGTTGTTATCCAGCTCTTAAAGGTACAGGGCCTCCCTCCCTCCCGAGCAGGATGAGTCGTCACAGGTATCGGGTTCACGAGGCTGAGAGCGTTTACGAGGCGGCAGAACGGAGTGAATGTGATGACGCGGCGGCGCTGACTCATCGTACGCTACGACTCCCGGGGCTTTGGAAGAGAGGCGAGGGCGAATGACTAAGACTGAAACGTGGAAACCATTCCACCTCCTCTGACCGCCAGCTTTTATTTAATCACACCGGTCCCGATTGGATTTCATCTCAGGTGTCGCCCCCATTCCTGTCTGGCCGTCCCGATGTGACGTCTGGCTGTTACTTGGACACGCTGAAGCTCCGCCCACAGCGGACGCCTGCTTCTGGTTGACTCGACTCACAATCTACATTTTATTTAAAAAACAGGTAATTAAAACCACCAACGCGATAGATTTACACTACCGTCCAAAAGGTTTGGGGTTACTTAGAAATGTCCTTATTTTTCAAAGTAAAGGAAGTTTTTTTTCAATGAAGATAACATTAAATTAATCAGAAATACACTTTATACATTGTTAATGTGGTAAATGACTATTCTCTGGTGTTAATGAAGTCTCTACATGTGTAGAGGGCCATTTCCAGTGCTCTACTGGTACATTGTGTTATCGCCTTAGAAGACGAACGGAGGGGTAGAAAACACTGAAAAAAACTTTTTATGTGAGCGCAGCTGAAAACAGTTATGCTGGTGAGAGAAGCTATAACACTGCCTTTCCTTTGAGCCGCAAGTTTGAAGAACAAAATTAATATTTCAAATAAAAAATCATTATTTCTAATCTTGTCAATATCTTGACTATATTTTATATTCACTTTGCAATTTATTTGATAAATAAAAGTGTGAGTAGTTTTTATGGAAAACACAACATTTTACGGTTGACCCCAAACTCCTCACCTTCCTCATGGAGGCGCCTCCGGAGCTTCCCGAGCCGGAGTACCTGCAGGAGGACAGACAGGATGTTACCACAAACTACAGACAGGATGTTACCACAAACTACTGACAGGGTGTTACCACACACTACAGACATGATGTTACCACAAACTACAGACATGATGTTACCACAAACTACAGACAGGGTGTTACCACACACTACAGACATGATGTTACCACACACTACAGACAGGTCGTACCACAAACTACAGACAGGATGTTACCACAAACTACAGACAGAGTGTTACCACAAACTACAGACAGGGTGTTACCACACACTACAGACATGATGTTACCACACACTACAGACATGATGTTACCACACACTACATACATGATGTTACCACAAACTACAGACAGGTCGTACCACAAACTACAGACAGGGTGTTACCACAAACTACAGACAGAGTGTTACCACACACTACAGACATGATGTTACCACACACTACAGACATGATGTTACCACAAACTACAGACATGATGTTACCACAAACTACAGACAGGTCGTACCACAAACTACAGACATGATGTTACCACAAACTACAGACAGGCTGTTACCACACACTACATACATGATGTTACCACACATTACAGACATGATGTTACCACAAACTACAGACAGGCTGTTACCACACACTACATACATGATGTTACCACACATTACAGACAGGGTGTTACCACAAACTACAGACAGGGTGTTACCACACACTACAGACATGATGTTACCACACACTACAGACATGATGTTACCACAAACTACAGACAGGGTGTTACCACAAACTACAGACATGATGTTACCACACATTACAGACATGATGTTACCACAAACTACAGACAGGTCGTACCACAAACTACAGACAGGATGTTACCACAAACTCCTCCTTCCTCCAATCACACGCGTGAGGTGAGAACACGGACACACACTCACCTGTCTGTTGTGTCTGCTCGCAGTGTGTCCGCACCTCGCTGAGAAGACAGAATAATAAAGAGACTTCATCAAAACGTTCACATGGAAAACCTGGAAAAGTCCTGGAATATTAAAAATGGTTATTCACAGGCCTGAAAACATCCTGGGAAAAAGAATCCCCAAAGTTTGGGAAAAAGTCCTGGAAATGTGTTATATTCATATGAGTATTACACTAAATAATGAATATGCTTTTACGTTTGTGGTGTTTATGTGAGTGTGTGTGTGTGTGTGTGTGTGTGTGTGTGTGTGTGTGTGTGTGTGTGTGTGTGTGTGTATAACATTGCGTGCAGTGTGTTTTAAGCACAGTCTGTCAGTCGTGCTTGTAATCGGTCTGGCTGATGCTGAGTCATGTACCTACTCATAGAGGTGTGTGTGTGTGTGTGTGTGTGTGTGTGTGTGTGCGTGTGTGCGTGTGTGTGTGTGTGTGTGTGTGCGTGTGTGTGTGTCCAAAATATAAACTCCTATTTAGACTCAGGCGTGTGTGGGGAGATGGGGATATTAGGATGAGTTAGGATGAGTCCTGAGATGGCTAACCCTGCATACAAATGCACCACTGTGTGTGAGTGTGTGTTTGTTTGTTCCTGTCTGTATGTGTGTGTGTGTGTGTGTGTGTGTGTGTGTGTGTGTGTGTACTGAGAGAAGAGTTAAAGAGGGGCGTGTCTGTCGTTCTCATAATCCATGAAGCTGGCAGCCATGCATACACTGATTATCCTCTCTCTCTCCTCTGTCTCCTCTACCTTGACACACACACACGCACACGCACACACACACACACAGTGTGTGTGGATCTGAGAACACCGTGACCTCCCCTCTGAGAGGACACGGCGGGCGCTGCTCGATGGGGGCAGCAGCGTGAGCGAGTGAGGATTATTAAATCCCTGAAGGTGACCGTAGTGACACTAATGGGCCTTTTTAAACATTTTTACAGCAGATATTTTAACGGGTCACGGTAACAAAATCCGAGGTGTTAATAATAAAATGAACGGTGGCTGAAATCCACTCGGCTGCCTCGGCTCGGCGGGCCCGGTACCGTGCGCCTGGCTCGCCGCTTATTAATTATTGCCAACCGCGAGAGAAACATGGAAGAAACACGTCGAGTGTCTCGCCTTCAGAGGACGGAGAGGTGTTCGTCTTATTTGTCTTATTTTTAACTAAGAGAAACAAACAATACATTAGTGCAGATTTTATTCTGACTGTAGATGTAAATGTTGTGTAACACGGAGACAGAATGATCCCGTGTGGGATTCCTCTGTGGGTCAAAGGTCACAGGTGAACATCACAATGAGGTGAAGTGGATGTAGACGTGTGAGTTGGTCGCCGCTCAAGCTTTTGATTTTTTTGTGATATCTGAAGTTCAGAAGAGACAAAAGAAAACATTTGAAAACAGGCAGGAGGAGTTTTGGGGAGGAGAAATGTTGCCGACCCAAATTAGAAGATTCCCTGTGACCCCGGCACCCTCGGGTGCCGACCCTGTGTTTGGGAATAAGAAGCATGACACAAGTTGTTTTTGTTTTTGTGTCTTTTTATGTGATTTGTTAACGAAGAGAAAAATAGAATATCACCGTTATCCTTTAACATGGCGTGTGACGACTTTACTCCATCCATGTTTACATGAAATAGACACGCACCACCACCAGCAGCACCACCCACCATAACTCACCACCACCCACCACCACCAGCACCACCCACCACCACTCACCACCACCCATTACCACCAGCCACAACTATAACCACCCCAACCACCCACCACCAGCACCGGCAGCACCAGCACCACCCACCATTATACAAGCCACCAACACCACCCACCAGCAACCACTATACCCATCATCACCAACAACCACCACCACCCACCACCCACCACCAATCAACCACCACCATCTATCACCACAACCACCACCACCGATTACTACCACCACAACCACCAGCCACCACCAGCCACCACCACATATCAACCACCACCATCTATCACCACCACCACCAAATCCACCACCACCCACCTCCACCAATTACTACCACCACAATCACCACCACCACCACCCATCAACCACCACCATCTATCACCACAACCACCACCACTACCCATTACTTTCACCACAATCACCAGCCACCACCACCACCCATCTACCACCACCCTCTATCACCACCACCACCACCACCACCACCCACCCTGTGTCTGGTTTCCCTCACACACACTGGGGAGGTAACAAGAACACCCCTTTAACCTCCGTACTCACAGGCAGGGCGTCGGGCGGCTGGTCGAGGCGCAGGGTGGAGGACAGCATGGAGGGGCTGAGGGGGAAGCTGGGGCTGCTGGGATTGCGGCTCTTGCGCCGGGAGCGTCGGGTGGAATCCCGCCGGCTCTCCCTGGCCGGACCGTCGGGCTCCTCCTCGATCACCAGGATCTTGTCGTCGCTCAGGTAACGCAGCAGGGAGTTGTCTGAATCTGAGGGGGGGGACAGAGGCACGGGGGAGGAGTTAGAGCCGGGCTGATGATGGAGGGAGGAGGGGGGAGAGAGAGAACCCCAGAGTAGAAACAGAGGGGGGATAGACCTCGGAGATAAAAACCACGGATATGGATCCACAGCCGGAGGACATGCAGCTAATCCATCTGCAGTGATTCGGCTTTATTTGGGGAAGTGTGTGTGGGGGTACAGAAACTTTTAGTCAGAGGGGGGGGGGGGGGGAAGCTTCTCACTTAATTTGTTTATCATCCATATACTTAAAAGTGCTTCGGAGGAGGAGGAGAAGCCGAGGAGGCGGCCCGCCGAGCAGCTTTAATGTTATTCATGGGCTTCCTGAGGAGCGGGGGGGCGAATACAGATCCCAGCCTCCGCCGCAAAACGGTGACGTCGGCGAGGACCGCTCACGTAGAGAAATATACCGTCTCGCTTCCAGAGCGGCCGCATGAACGCCATCTCCTTTGCGCATTCATGCCGCTCTGTCGGATACATACCGGGGCGGACATGTATCCACACACACGCACCGGAGGATGAGCTGGAATGTGTCGAGCCGAGGATGGAGCGGGTAGCGCGGAGCGGCACCATGTCCGACCCTGTCGTGTGTGTGTGTGTGTGTGTGTGTGTGTGTGTGTGTGTGTGTGTGTGTGTGTGTGTACCTCGACTCCCTCTCTTGCCCATGCTGGGTTCCTTGGCCTCGGCCATCCAGTTATACTCAGGAGGCATGGACACAGGCCTGAGGTCACCTGGAACGACCAATCAGCAGTCAGAGAGTCGTCTAGGGGGGAGGGAGCGGTGTGGGGGGGTGGGGGGGGGGGAGGCGGTGAACCGAGAGACAGCGTGGGAGACAGCTGGAAGGGGTGGACAGGTGAGACAAAGTGTGTGTGTGTGTGTGTGTGTGTGTGTGTGTGTGTGTGTGTGTGTGTGTGTGTGTGTGTGTGTGTGTGTAGGTGAGTGGGAAGGAAGGGGAGGAGACTCTCGAGGGGCCGCGGTGAGGTGTTCTCACCTGTCCATCATCAGGCGATGACGCCTCATTTGCATATCCAAACTGTCAGAAAACCTTTATGACAAAATAAACTAGACACGATGTCTCTGAGTTGTGTTGTTTTCACTCTCTTCACCTTTGGAGTCTTTAAAATGTTGAACTATGTTGAAGGTCGTAAGCCTCCACCTTTGAAATCAATTTGACTTCATTCATATTTCATTTTTTCCTAATTTATTTGGATGATGTCGAGGTCACTGTAACAGATCATTTTATAATCTTTAAAAAGCTTTCAGGGCCTAACATAACGGCCACTGATGGTTCTCACACGACCGCCGTAGAAACACTTTTTTATTTAAGGGGCTGTTTAGTCAAACACATAAAGTACATATAGTACATGAAGTACCTGACACTGAAACCTGGGAATTAATTTGAATTGTAATAATGTTCAAGGTTTAAATTGCTGGAATCAAATTGACCTCAAGGGTTAAATATGTTAGTCAATTTGGGTTTAAAAATCAGTTTTTTCTCAGACTCTGAGCCAGAAATCCTCAGTAAATATATTCAGTATCTATATTCTGGAGGTTTTCATTTCATCTTTTTTTTTTTTTTTTTATTGTTGGTATTATTTTGAAATGTAAGAAGTAAAAACAAAGAACTATCCGACTTTAATGTCAACATTCTTTTCTTTAAATGTACTAAAATCAGCACACGCATAATAATGAACTATTTGCATATTTAAAAATATAACTTCAGAAAAGAAAAAAAATACATAAAGTAGGCGAGTGTCATAGGGATGAATATATATTTAAATATTTCCCCAATTCACCTGTAGGTTCAACATAAGCACTGCTGCTGATTACCTGGACAATATAGAAGAGATTCTAGAGATGAATATACGCTCTTAGACCTGATAGGAAGTTACCTCCTCCCCGCCTGTCACGTGACCCTCGCCCTCACGTCACATGACCCTCGCCCTGCAGGTCACGTGACCCCATGAGAGTCTCCCGAGGAGGTGCAGGATGTCTATAGGAAGCGTTTTCTCGTGTGACACAGGTAGAGGGGCAGACAGGGAGCTGGACACGGTGTGTTTGGACCGACCCGTTGACATGTGACTGACCCGTGGTTTTTTTGTTTTTTTCCGTGCGCGTGGTGAAGACACAAAGAAGCCGTGAGGTGAGTGATGATGGAGGAGGAGGAGGAGGAGGAGGAGGAGGAGGAGGAGGAGGAGGAGGAGGAGGTGGGAGAGAGCATGCCGTCCTGCAGCACCGGAGCCGTCGCCGCCCCTCTCCGTCTTACCGTGGGTGGGGGTCTTGTCCCGCCGGCGGACCCCCGTGTTGCGGCCCCCCCGGTCGTAGTCGGGCCCCGGGGGGCCGTCGCCCTCCAGCAGGGAGAAGTACTGACCGCTGTCCTGGTCCAGGTAGTAGCTGATGGCCTCCGAGCCTTTGGAGACGGACTGGGAGCTCACGCTGTAGCGGCTGATGTCGTCGCAGGACATCAGACCCAGCTCCTCCCTGGGGTATCATCGGTGTCAATAATTATTATTATTATTTTGATAATTAGTAAGTGACGTCTGACCTGGTGCTGTAGAGTCCAGAGACCGGGGAGAGGATGTACACGTCCTGCATGCTGGGAGCGTCCATCTTGGACATGCCCAAGGTCCCGACGGGCGTGGGGGAGGTGCTGGTGGGGCTGGTGGGCACCGGCTGAAGAAGAGGAGGGAGGAGGGAGGGGGGGAGAAGGAGAGAATGACTCACACGTTCTCATTGGAGGCATGGCGAGAGAGATCTGGGAGCAACAACCTGCAGAGTGAGATCTTCTCATCTTCTTTTTTAGCCTGAATACCAAACAAGAGTTATGTTGTGTGTGTGTGTGTGTTCTTCCTCTTATTTTTTTTAAATTCTTCTTCTTCTTCTTTTTCTTCTTCTATGCCTCCTTCTTCATCATCTTCTTCTTCTTCTTCTTCTTCTTCTTCTTCTTCTTCTTCTTCTTCTTCTTCTTCTTCTTCTTCTTCTTCTTCTTCTTCTTCTTCTACTCCTTGTTATTCTTGTTATTCTTCTTCTACTTCTTCTTCTACTCCTTCTTCTTCTTCTTCTGCCCTCCTCCTCGTCCTTCTTCTTCTTCTTCTTCTTTTTATATTTCAGTGTGCAGCTTCTCTCTCATGCTCAATCGCTTCACTATTCTGTCATTTTGTCTCGAGCATCTTCTTCGCTAACACGGGGGCTCTACTCCGAGTCTGTTCCCATGACAACCCCTCCTCCCATCTCCTCTCCTCTCTCGCCCTTTCTCTCCTCCTCTCTCTCCCCCGTGCTATACGAGAGAGAGAGAGAGAGAGAGAGAGAGAGAGCGATAAGGGAAGCTATAGCGTGGCCTCCTATACCTCCTCAGCTTGATTCAAGGACACTTAGACGCGTCACCAGCTGCTCCGTGAGGACACGCCGCCTCGCTGTCATGGAAACGCTGTCCGAATGTAAAGTGAATTATAAGTTGTCCTCAGACGGAACATCGAATACAAGCTGGAGCGGACCATTGTAGGGGGGGGTGAGGAGAAGGAGGAGGGGAGGAGGGGGGTTCTGTCTGAGGAGAGGAGAGGAGATGAGAGGAGAGGAGAGATGGGGAGAGGAGAGGAAAGGAGAGGAGAGGAGGAAGAGGAAGAGGAGAGGAGATGAGAGGAAAGGAAAGGAGAGGAAAGGAAAAGAGAGGAGGGAGAGGAGGAGAGATGGGGAGAGGAGAGGAAAGGAGAGGAGATGAGGAGGAGGAGGAGGAGGAGGAGGAGGAGGAGGGGGAGGAGGAGGAGAGGGAAGGGGACGCTCCATTTCGGAGAGGAGACTCGAGTGTGGACGGAATAAATAAACAGACGAGAGCCCGAGTGGCGTCGTCCTCATTAAGGAAGACGGTGTTTCATCAATTCATCAGCAGAGCAGAGAATTCATTCCACCCCCCCCCCCCCCTCACTACCTCCATCCCCAGGCCCTGTCCTTCCTTCGTCTCTTTTTTCGCTCCTACACGCAGACTAATAATAGTTCTTAAATGGTTCTTCAAAAGGCGTTGTGGTTCCACGAAGAACCATCCGCTATACCAGAGAACCCTGCAGGTTGAAAGGTTCTTTAAAGGAACCATACACGGTTCTTCTACGGCATCACTTTGAAGAACCATTTTCATTTCACTTAATTGTTTCCTGTGTGTATGAAGCTTACAGTAAGACGGCTTCACGATAAATAATGAAGACATGGTGGGAAGAGGGGGGGGGGGGTAGGGGGGGAGCAAAGGAAATATAGGACACAGAGAAAGAGTGCAGGAGAGAGAGAGAGAGAGAGAGAGAGAGTGAGGCGGGGGAGCTGTGCAGTGTGGTGACTCGAGCTGCGAGTGAAAACAGTAATTTAATGATTACAGCTCAGTGGCTGGTGGGGGGGGGAGGAGGGGGGGGGGGGACCTCCACCGGCAGTCTGTTAAAATCCATCTGACCCCTGCTGCGTCCACTCAGAATATATCCTACGAATGTGCCCCTCAAATCCTTTTAGGATTAATATACTCCATCTTCAAACACACACACACACACACACACACACACACACACACAACTATATTGTGATTTTTGAAGTGAAATAGAACAGTTTGTATGAAACGTTCGCAGGAAGACTCGAAAATAAACTGAATGTGATGAAGCCCGACAACAATATCAGTGTTAGCTAAACAAGTCATTTAGATGTTTTATCTTTTACTTAAATAAATACGTTGTATATCTTAGATTTGCTCATTAAAGAATTGTAAGTTGGATAATTTGTAGACGAAGAATGATCCACATTGAGCATGTGTTGCATGTATGCAGCAACGTGTCGTCTGTAGAGCTCAAAACGAGTTATTAGAATAACTAGAGGAGTTATTGATAGTTTATTGATTAATAATTAGTGTGAACGTGTTCTTCCGCGGCCCGTCCGACGCCGTTTCACCTCGTTTCATTAAAATAGTGCCGGTAACTCTTCCGGTACTTCCGACCACGGACAAACGAAGCGGACCTAACGCATCACCTCCTGGGCGTGAAATTAATACACGGCACAAACTCAAGTTAACATCGGCCGGGCGCTCCGGGTCTCACACTATGTCACACACGATGTCACACACACGATGTCACACACACGATGTCACACACACGATGTCACACACACGATGTCACACACACGATGTCACACACACGATGATGTAATCAGAGGTTCCTCCAGCTGATCGGCCTCCCAGTCCGGAGGAATGTCGCGTGGCGCCCGTTGACTTGTGAGCGCCAGGTGAGGAGATGGATATCAGCCGGGATCTCACCGACTCGTTGGTTCGACCCATCCAACAGCTGAAGTGGAGTTGCCATGGCAACCAGACTCCACGCTATAGCCGCTTCCCCCGTTTCCAGTCTTTAGCTTTTACATCGATCATCTTTATTTACCTTTCATGGAACTGTGGAGCTAATAAAATCAGTTTCTGAGGCATTGAAGAACATGATCTGTTGCCTGTTTTGCTTCCCCTATTTTACCTGTTTTGCTTCCCCTATTTTACCTGTTTTTCTGCCCCTATTTTGCCTGTTGTGCTTACCCTAATTTGCTTGTTTTGCTTCCCCTATTTAGCTGGTTTTGCTTCCCCTATTTTGCCTGTTTTGCTTCCCCTATATTGCCTGTTTTGCTTCCCCTATTTTGCCTGTTTTACTTCCTCTAATTTGCCTATTTTGCTTACCCTATTTTGTTGCCCCTAATTTGCCTGTTGTGCTTCCCCTATTTTGATGGTTTTGCTTTCCCTATTTTGCCTATTTTGCTTCGTCTATTTTGCCTATTTGCTTCCTCAATTTGGCCTGTTTTGCTTCCCTTATTTTGCTGGTTTTGATTCCCCTATTTTGCCTGTTTTGCTTCCACTATTTTGATGGTTTTGCTTTCCCTATCTTGCCTATTTTGCTTCCTCTATTTTGCCAGTTTAGCTTCCCCCATTTTACCTATTTTGCTGCCCCTATTTTGCCTGTTTTGCCGTCTCCATTATTTTTGTTGTAACTTCTGTTGTGCACGGTTGGGCTGCTGTAAATTAGTTGTGCATGTTTTGGCTTTTAATTGTTTTATACATGGTTCCTGTAATAAACTTCTATAGTTTATTTCACTAAACACGTCTGGCCGAAAACCAGTAACACATCTTTGACCTTAACACTTCCCAGATGATATATTGGGCTTGTTAAACTTGTATTTCTTTCATCTCCCCCTCCTTAAGGCCACATTCTGACCTCCACCGCCACATGATGGAGACCACGGGTAAATATTCAAAAACTCAAGTGTTCCTCTCTGAAAAGAGGGCAGAGGTATTTTGAAAGTTCTATAAGCAATAATACATGTAGCCCAAAATAGCAGGCATTCTCAAGCTATATATATATATATATATATATATATATATATATATATATATATATATATATATATATACCGGATTTACGAGAGCGGGGTCGTGGACGATGTGTGGCGCGCACATGCGACCGCAGATGTGGCCTCCAGTGATGCGTGAAATGAGTCCCTGTGTACAGCAGGCAGCAGTAATCCTCAACTTAAAACCATCGCCAGCATCATTACGAGAAATCGTTAAAGACACCAGCACACACACACACATACACACACACGCGGAAAGAGAGACAGATTGAGTGGAATAGAGGCGGTTGCCATGGAGAGATTTGGAGTTGGAATCACATGATAATTCACAGAGAGACATTGTTTCCTTTGTGGATTTGGTTCTAATCCCGTTGAACGTTTGCCACGTTTGGCTAAACTTCAGCAGACGCACAATTCATCCTCCCAAAAATAAAACAGGCTTGGAGTTCTTGGGTGAGTGTGTGTGTGTTGGTTTTTGGAGATTTTTTTGGGGAGGTACGGTATGCATCCAAAAGCTGAGTGCAGTGGCCCAAAACTTCCCTCTGCTTGCACACGTGCACATACACAGACCTTGACACACACACACACACGTGGACAATTGTGCATACGGACGTTTTACTTAAAAGTGTACGCAAGAAAAGAGCTTTTACGCCTGTTAGCATGAAATATGATTAAAAAAAGTGCATTAGGTGAAAATCAGAAAACAAGAAATTAGGAAAGAAAGATTCACCTCTATATGCTATGCTTGGAAATGTGTCTGCACACACACACACACACATACCCACACACACACACACACACACACACACACATACACATACACGTGGACAAGCGTGCATACGCACATTTTATTCAAAAGTGTACGAAAGAAAAGAGCTTTGAATCAAACGTATGATAGCATAAAATATGATTTAAAAAAGGCATAAAAGTGCATTAGGTGAACATTTCAAAACTAGAAATTAGGAAAGAAACATTCACCCCTGTATGCTATGCTTGGTAATGTGTCTGCACACACACACACACACACACACACACACACAGACGCACACACACAGACGCACACAGACACACACATGGACAATAAATATGATGAAAAGTGCATAATGTGAAAATCTGAAAAGAGGAAATTAGGAAAGTAAGATGCTTGGAAATGTGTCTGCACACACACACACACACACACACACACAGATACACACACACACACACACACACAGGCTGTTAAGCAAGATATTGTGGATTCGGTGCATTGTCGCCAGTATTTGCTGAGTCGCGCCTCTTGTTTCGGAGCCAGTGGAGCTGCCTGTTAGTTGCTCATGAATAATTAAGAGCTTCCAGTCTTTCTGGGAGAGGAACAAAAATCTGAAAGCATCCTTTTTTTTTCCTTTCTCATCTCCCGCAGATATCTGGGCGCTCAGATCTGGAGCGCTGGCGGCGCGTTTTGTGTCTCGGGTAACACATCAGGGTACGATTCCCCCAAAATACTCTGCGTGTGTGTGTGTGTGTGTGTGTGTGTGTGTGTGTGTGTGTGTGTGAGCAGACAATAAGCTTGTGGTATAACGACTTCAGAGCGATGATCTAACAAGGCAGCAAAGCGTGTTCCAGATAGGACGCGGCGGTGCAGCGAGCTTCACGCTTATTTTATGGCTCTTTTTATTGGTTTGGAGGCCGTTACAGAGAGCAGCAAACACTCCCCGGATGTGCGGGTCTCCGGTGTGAACATGCACTCACGTGTAGATGGGTTTCTTACACTGCTTTCTCTCAGACGGACGCAGACAAGCCCTCGCTTCAACACCTTCGGGCGACTTTTCAGGAGTTTCTTTTTTGCCCTGAAGTTCTGACCTGTAAGCTCTCTAGCGACCTATATTTCAGATGTACTGTACATTAAAACAAAAGAAAAAGGAGGTCCCTTCACTGCAAAAATTCAGCCTAGAAAAACAAGGGAAAAAAGTAATAAAATGAGGGAATATTACTTGAAATAAGCCAAATTATCTGGCAACAGAACAGGAACATTTGACTTGCCAAGATTTCTTAAAACAAGTGAAATGCTCCAACATTAAAACTACCTTGTAAGAAGAAATATCTTGTCAGTAAAAAAACAAGCATAGATTGCCTTAATTTGAGATATTTCATTTGACTTAGATTTTAATTTTTGCAGTGTTTGGGGTAAAGGTTGCATGAATCCTGGCACTGAATATGAATGTGAGTGTGTGAGGAGCATTCAGGCCATATTAAACATTGCCACACACACACACACAAACATACACACACACACACACACTATAACCATTCGGCGACCTTGTATTGCCTCGTGCAGAGAGTTCAGGCCTTACTTTAGCGTTTAAATCATTCATTCACACACACACACACACACACACACACACACACACACACACACACACACAAACACACTATAAAATGCATGTATAAGATTTAAATAACTATTTCCCCCTACACTCTACATGTCGATGCAAGGTCACACAGTGGACACGTTTCCTTTGAAAATGTGTGTTTTAAAAAGCCAGTATTCTGGGCTTGCAAAAGAAAATGAGAAGCGAGAGAGCGTCCGAGAGGAAGGCCAGAGGAACACGCGCTGCTCGGTGTGAATGCGATGAAGAGGAAGGTGTCGGGGGCGGAGGCGTCGTGAGTCGTTACCTGCAGGCCGAGCGGTTTCCAGCGCACGTTCCTGAGCAGCGCCGGCGTGGAGCTCAGAGTGTTCTGGGGCCTCTTCTTCAGCGTGAGGATGACTCCGCACGGGTCCTCCCTCAGGGCGTTGACCAGGTTCTTCAGCTGCCAGCCCACCTGAGAAGCACACACACACACACACAAATAATGCAGCAAACAAACAGCTACACACACATTTTGCAGTGCACCAAATGGGAGCGGCCAAGTTTGGGTGAGGAGAAACCAGCGTGCACAGTGTTGCTGCAGACCGCCACTAAAACACCACGCGACACACACTTCATTATTTAATCATTTGTTTTGAAACGCCACGCTACCGTTTACAACAGCCGACACCCAGTCAGGCCTCCCGGATCCTCACCAAACCATTTATATCAGCAATATATATTACCGTTCAAAAGTTTGGGGTCACTTAGAATTAGAAATGTCCTTATTTTTCAAAGAAAAGCATGTTTTTTGAATGAAGATAACATTCAATTATTAAGAAATGCACTCTATACATTTATAACGTGCTAAATGACTATTCTAGGTTGAAACATCAGTTTTAATAAAATGTAATATCTACACGGTTGTATAGAGGCTCATCTCCAGTGTTCTAATGGCACATTGTGTTATCGCCTTAGAAGACTAACTGAGGGATAGAATTTTAGAAAACCCTTTTGTTATGTTAGCACAGCTGAAAACAGTTATGCTGGTCAGAGAAGCTTTTCATCTGGCCTTCCTTTTGAGCTTGAAGTCTGAAGAACACAATTCATATTTAAAATAAAAATCATTATTTCTAACCTTGTCAATGTATTTACTATATTTTCTATTCATTTTGCAATTCATTGGATGAATAAAAGTGAGTTTTCATGGAAAACTTGAAATTGTCTTTTTTGAACGGTAGTGTACCTAAAACTCCCATGATGCACCACACTCTGCATGTTGGGGTAAAGGCGGGGCTGTTCAGTACGGTTTGGTTAGGAAGAGCGAGGGATGGTGAAAGAGAGAGGAAGAGAGTGCTGACTGCAGGGTTTCCTTGTGGTTCAGGCCATCGATTGGCTACACGACTCTCAGCTACTGGATATGTCCGCAAAGGCCACCGCACACACACACACACACACACACACACACACACACACACACACACACACACACGCGCTACAGTGTGTTTAGTCCTGTTTGGCCCACTAAAGCTAAAGAGGGCATACCGGGACACGCTGTAATTAATGACCTAGTGAGAGAAATAGGTTGAGGTATCAAACCGAATGTGCCTGTGTGTCAGAAACCTTCAAGTAAACCCTCCAGAATCAGATTTTTTTTATATCTCTGGGCAGATTAGAAACACCGTGTATCTATTCTTTGATCACTTTGAGGGCTGGGTTGTACGAGACGATCGATCCCGCTCTCATGCCCGTTTAACACGTATAGCCTCGAAACTACAGCCCGGCTCGCCGTTAGCATCGCTTAGCTAGGGGGACCAGATTTGAGTTTGTGAAAAAGAGGAATGCAACAACAAGGTGCTCAGTGTTGCCAGATTGGAGATGGCGAAGTATCGTACCAAAGGCTCAAAATGGTTGTATTATTTGGAGGATAATTATTGTATATCTGGCAACCCTGAGATCGCCAACCAATGACTGTCCTCTATATAGTCAGAGCTCGCGCCAGAAGGTGGACCGTAAGGGAGATAGCATTTCCAAAACTTGTAAGGGGTAATAACTAGTTTGTGAAAACCCAGAGGAACACAAATATCTGACGAGGCCAAATCCCGGACGTTTTTGGAATCCCTGCCGGACGCTTTGTTTCAAAAAGAGGACGTCTGGTCACCCCAGTTAAAACAAACTTTACTGGCACCTCGAGAAGCCCTCCAATTAACTCGTCGTCCATCTTGTTTGTTTACGATGTAGCTGCGTTGTCATCCACTGTGTTTATACTAAGTTACGCTAGCTGTCACCTGACTAGCTTGATAATAAACGTGCGGCTACAAGGGTGGGCATCGATCTTCTCTTCTATCCCTCGGCTTGAATGAGAGCATTCCTCAAACTATCAACAGTAGAAGCCGGAGCTCTGTCTTTGGTTTGCTCGTAGATACTTTAAATAAAATACTGCTGTCGTAACATTACAATTCCTTCCAGCTCTGAATTCTCTAAACTGAGAGGGAACTGGACCCCCGTTAGCTCCACAAGGCGGTGTTATGCTAACACGGCTAACGCAACGCCGCTTTAGAACAAGGTTGCGATACGTAAACACGCAGAGAGCTGAAAGGGAAACATGAAAGAACCAACCCATAAAATAATAATAGAACATAAACTGCCGCCAAAGAGGGGTTTTTTTCCAAATCCCTGAAGTCTTCATTATTTTCCCAGATGCTATTAGCTCCTCATGATGATGTTGCCTTTTCAAACGATCTCGTCGGTTATTTGAGCAAACTCCACGTCTCACCTCGGTCTGAGGCTCGTGCGGAGACTTGCCGGCGTTGCTAACCGACGCGGGATCGGCCGATATTGTGGTATTGTGACGCTGTTCTTTCCATCCTCTCTCTCTCTCTCTCTCTCTCTCTCTCTCTCTCTCTCTCTCTCTCTCTTCTCCCGAAGTCGCTCTTTACTTCCTCTTCCCTTTTTTTCGCCCCACTCTCCTAGCTCTGCCTCATCCCCTGACTACCCCATCACACACACACACACACACACACACACACACACACACACACACACACACACACCTCTGCCCCCCCCCCCCCCCTGCTTTTCTACTTCCCCAGAGTGAGGGATCAGAGTGGCGAGGGTCTAGCTTGGGGAGTAATGAGGGGTTGGCGCTGAAAGCGCGGCGTGGTGCGGTCTGCACTGCCAACCCCCGAGGGAGAGAGAGAGAGGGAGAGAGAGAGATAACGGGCGTCTCCATCACGCGTCAGTCGCCGCCTGCATGGCCGCTTTCGAATAACCTACCGAGACGTACGAGGAAATAGTTTACGGGGGGGGGGGGGGAAGCACATAGAAGACGTCGACACACAAGAGTCTCCCCCCCCCTGGAAATCTCAAATGAAGCTGGAACAGAATCGTTTGTGCCAGAGCTGACGGCTCGGGCTTAATCACACGCTCCGACAAGGCGCCGTCATTCCATTTAAAATGGCGGCCCGTTTTCCGCGCTCCCCGCCTCTCAAGTCGAAGGCAGAAATTAAACTTATTCAAGTCGGAAAGTGGAACACGAGTTCACGTTTCAAACCGGGCGCCTCCTTCTGGGGTTTTATTTCTGCCGACAATGGGAGCAAATTACGGACCGAACAAAGATAACGATCGTCCTATAATCTTCTCCCGCGGAAAGTCTGATTAGCCTCTATGGCGGCGCAGGACAGGAAGCAGCATGGCGGCGGAGGCGGCGGCGGCGGCGGCGGTAGATCACAGCGTTGTGTTTGGAAGCTCAGGAACTCACCACCGTCTGGTGGTTGACTTGGATCACCTCGTCGCCCGCATGGATCTTCTTACAGAGGTCTGCTGGAGACTGACGGTGGAGATAGAAGAGAAGAGTTTAACAGGACGTAGCATTTAGCGGCCTAGCACCCCCCCTTCCTCTCTCTCCTCGGTTCAGTGCCCACGTGAAGCTTAATTTAATATGACAATTTAGCTGAAACAAAGCGTGGAAATAAAAGTTTGACGATCAATAATGTGCGGTAACAATGTGAGATCTGCCTTGATGCTGACGAGGCTCCGCCGCGAACAACTAACGGACTCCATACGCTAATGGATAGCGCATGCCAATAGGTAACATATGCTAATGTTTAATGTACGTAATGGATAACGTACGCTATTGGCTAACCTACGCTAATGGACAATGTATGCTAACTGCTAATGTATGCTAATGGTTAATGTATGCTAATGGATAGCATACACTAACATAACACTAATGGATAGCATATGCTAATATGTAATGTACGTAATGGATAACGTACGTTATTGGTTAACCTACGCTAATGGATAACGGATTCTAACGGGTAGCGTACACTAACGTAACGCTAATGGCTAGCGTATGTTAACTTAAACTAATGGATAATGTACGCTAACGGCTAGCGTATGCTAACGGCTATTGTACGCGGATTTTAGCAAGCAGCTAGAATCACATTATTAAAACTATGACTATTGTTTTCATCAACAAGAATACAATAAAATGTTCCAATAATTTTATATTAATATTTTTCGCACACTGTGGCACTAAACCGTGACACGGTCTGACCTGAGGTCAGCGCCCTGGAACACGTTGGTATTGATTCATCGTCGTTGTGTCATGTCGTGTTCCGTTGGGCGTCCTACTCACGTTCTCCGTGGTTCCTGTGATGACGTGGAGCCCGTCGTACGTCGACTTGATATACATCCCCTGGAGCACGGAGAGGGAGGGAGGATTACACATCCCGTGTGACATTATTCATACGACACACACCTGTAAACCTGCGTCTTCATACTTTACTTAGGAAGTGAGTTTGACTCTAAACCTTTGAACTCTACCTCTTCTTCCAAAAGATATTCTCTCACTTTGCGTTTTGATGATGGTGGTCGGTGCAAAATCCTCCAATTGCGTAGACATCAAAGGCTTTTTTTGTTAATACCGATCAATTCATACACTTCAAACCATTCAGCCGCGTGTGAAAGCTGCTGTTGTTTTCAAAAAGAATTTCTCACGTCTTTCCAATAATTAATTTTTTTTTAGGTATTTTACTCAACTAAAGCAACAAAAAAGAACCTCAAATTTCCACCTGAAGTCCTGCAACAGTAAATAATAATACCAAGCAGTGCTTATTTAACTATTATTATTGTAATGCATTCGACAGCTTTGAAAGAAAAGTGTTCAAATGAGGTGAGAAGAACAAAAAACGTCTGAATGCCAATTTGCTTATGAGTGGATTAGTGTCGCCACGGTTAACAAACGGCTCTGCTTACCAGCCCTTCACTGGGCATGATGCTGGTGAGGTGGACCACCTCCAGGTGGGCGGACTGGGAGACGAGAGAGTCCGACGACAGCGAGATGATGTGGTCGCATATCCCGGCCAAGGTCTTACACTGGAGATGGTGGACGGGAGGAGAGAAGACAGAAAGAGGGAAAGAGAGAGTGAGAAATTATCGAGATTGTCGTGACCTAGCTGGAGGAGGTGAAATCACTTCATCAGATTGTTCCACTTCCACTTCCATCACTCCTGTCGCCGTCGGTCCGCGGGCATGCCCACGAGACGCCGTCACAGACAGAACAACACATCACCGGTACCGGCCGCCCCCCCCGA